>CM075978.1:189402675-189454865 GCA_038087875.1 Malacoraja senta
CTTCTTCCCTGTGGCTATCAAACTCCTCCCCCTTCTGTAGTGGGGTAGACTGACTTCCCTCCCATCCCCCTCCCCCCCCCTACCCCATCCCAATCTTTGCACATCCCCAATCCTTTCCACTCGTTACTTTAATTTCATATTCAATGTATCTTGTATTTTATGACTGTTGCAGACCAATTTCCCTCCTGGGATAAATAAACTTCCATCGTATCGTATCGTGGTGGAAAAGTTGGGAGTATGCGTGAGATGAACGGTGTAACAGTGTAAACCCAGCGGCAAAGTGATAGATTAATAGCCTTTCGGCTCATGGCCATGTTCATTCCATTTGGAAGAGAAGGTTTCCATTAGAAAGATGCGTAACTGCTTATGACAGGATCCATGGCTGATGGACACAATTACACAGTTGGAAGTAGATCTGATTGTTGCAAACAAATTAAATTGCCCTTGAAAGGAAGCTGTGCATCTTTGCCTTGTTTCCCATAAATTTCCTCCATAACGCTACAAACCGCAACTTGTCAGGAAGTCCAGTCATTTAAAGTTTCATAGCATAAAGTATGACAGCGTTTGCATTCATAGAAGGTATGAAAGTTGTTGTGCCCTTGACCATGAATACATTCACACTTGTTTATGCATCTATGCTGGGCAAAGCACCAGGAAGTCTTCAGTTGCGAGTTGAGCTTTAGAAATGTAACAATAGAGTCGAACTATTCGATCAATTGAAAGAGAAACTTACAGCCATAGAGTCACAAAAAGCTGGAGTAACTCAGTGGGACAGGCAGCATCTCTGGAGAGAAGGAATCGGTGATGTTATGGGTCGAGACCCTTCTTCAGACTTCTTCATACAGCGTGGAAACAGGTCCTTCGACCCAACTTGTCCACATTGACCAACAAGCCCCATCTACACTAGTCCCACCTGCCTGCATTTGGTCCATATCCCTCCAACCTGTCCAATCCACATACCTTTTCAAAAACAGACTTCTTAAAACAACCTCTGTTCTAAAGCAAGCACTTAGTATTATTTGTCAGGTAATGAGTGAACACTTTAGACCATCATCTGAATAGAGAAACTTCTTGTAGTTGGGTATATGGACGGGAAAGGAATGGAGGGTTATGGTCTGAGTGCAGGTAGATGGGAGTAGGGGGAAGTAAAAAAAAAAAAAAAGTGTTCGGCACGGACTTGAAGGGCCGAGATGGCCTGTTTCCGTGCTGTTATGGTTATATGGTTATATAGTTAGGAATTTACCATTAGATTGTTGTTATGAATCAATCATCTTCTGACAAGTCACACATTAGGTGCATCAATTAATGGTGATGAAGCTGACATTATCTATCTTATTATCCCCAGGGTCTTTATCATTGATGATTGCCACAGTGGGATATCCTGAAAGGAAATTAATGTTAAACATGGAAGATAAGAGATTTGATTTGAGATGCTGACATCCAGTTCCATCCACTTGTCTGCACCACACTTGATATTGCTGTTTCTTTAGGCTTTAGATTTTAGAGATACAGTGTGGAAACAGGCCCTCCACCGAGTCCAAACGCAATTATCTGTTAATTGCCTTCTGTAGAATGGTAAATTGTGAATTGTCCCTAGCGTGTGGGATAGTGTTAGTCTATGGGGTGATGGGTGGTCAGAGCAGACTAGGTGGGCCAAAGAGCCTGTTTCCATGCTTTATCGCTAAAGTCTAATGTCTAATTCTGCATTTTGCCCATAAACCTTTCCTATCCATGTACCTGTCCAGGTGTCTTTTTAAATTCTGTTATTGTACCTGCCTCGACTACCTCTTCTGGCAGCTCCTTCCATATACACACCACCAACTGAGTGAAAAAGGGGTGATCACGTGGAGATGTACAAAATCACGAGGAGAATTGATGGGGTGAATGCACTGGATCTTTTACCAAAGATACAGGAATCAAGAACCAGAGGATGGTCACGATGGCACAGCAGCACAGGTTTGTAGGTTAATTGGCTTCGGTAAAATTGTAAATTGTCCCCAATGTGTAGGATAGTTTTAGTGTGTGGGGATCGCTGGTCGGTGAGGACTCGGTGGGCCGAAGGGCCTGTTTCTGCGCTGTGTCTTTAAACTAAACTAAATGGGCAACAAGTCATCCTGGCAAGTTTCTCGCAGTGTAATGTTCATCGTGCTTGACTAGCTGAGCAGATGGTGGATGCATTCACTGGAGAAGAACCTACAGATCTGAGCTTCACCCATTGCCAGATACATTTTGGAGGCCATACCAAGAACATTCATGCCACATGTGCCATCTTCTAATGCAGGAACACCACATTCATTTAAAATGAAAAACATATTTTAAAATTGGGTGCTTGGATGGTTTTACCGTGTACATATGCAGAGCATATTCCAAATTATTTTCTCATGGAAACGTTGCCTATTTGAATTATAATAATAAGTTCTGCTATAATTAATCTAAAGTCGTCACCAGTCTGGTATGCGGTTATTTCTTACACAATGGAGAGACAAGGAACGCTGGTATACAAAAGACGCTGCTTTACAAAAAGCCACAAAAATGCTGGAGGTACTCAATGGGAAGGCAGCATCACTGGAGGGCATGGATAAGTGCCATCCATCCATGTTTTCCAGAGATGCTGCCTGACCCACTGAGTTGCCCCAGTACTTTGTGATTTAGTTTAGTTTAGTTTAGAGATACAGCACGGAAACAGGCCCTTTGGCCCACCGAGTCAGCGCAATCTCCGCACATTAACGCTATCCTACACACAACTTGGGACAATTTACAATTATACCAAGCCAATTAACCTACAAGCCCGTACGTCTTTTGGAGGGTGGGAGAAAACTGAAGATCTCGGCAAAAACCCACGCAGGTCATGGGGAGAGAACGTACAAACTCCGTACAGACGGCGCCTGTAGTCGGGATCGAACCAAGGTCTCCAGTGCTGCAAGCACTGTAAGGCAGCTACTCTACCGCTGTGCCACCATGCCACACATTTCTTATAAGATGCTGGCTACTTTTTTAATCTCTCAGTTTAATCTATCCTTGGCATGTAGGAGGCTAAGGGGTGATCTTCTAGCAGCTCCTTCCATATACATGGAAGGACATTATAGCCGTAGAGGAGTGCAGAGAAGGTTCACACAGACTGATTCCTGGGATGTCAAGACTTTCATATGAAGAAAGACTGGATAGACTCGCTTATACTCGCTAGAATTTAGGAGATTGAGAGGGGATCTTATAGAAACGTACAAAATTCTTATGGAGTTGGACAGGCTAGATGCAGGAAGATTGTTCCCGATGTTGGGGAAGTCCAGGACAAGGGGTCACAGCTTAAGGATAAGGGGGAAATCCTTTAGACCCGAGATGAGGAAAAACGTTTTCACACAGAGAGTGGTGAATCTCTGGAACTCTCTGCCACAGAGGGTAGTTGAGGCCAGTTCATTGGCTATATTTAAGAGGGAGTTAGATGTGGCCCTTGTGGCTAAGGGGATCAGGGGGTATGGAGAGAAGGCAGGTACGGGATACTGAGTTGGATGATCAGCCATGATCATGTTGAATGGCGGTGCAGGCTCGAAGGGCCGAATGGCCTACTCCTGCACCTATTTTTCGATGTATCTATGTATCTTATCGAGATGTACAAATATCTTTTGTACATCTCTAACAGAGAATTGATGGGGTGAATGCCCAGAATTTTTTACCAAGGGTAGGGGAATAAGAACCAGAGGAGAAAAAGGTTTAAGGTGAGAGGGGAAAGATCTAATCGGAACCTCAGGGGCATTTTTTTCCCACTCAGAGGGTTGTGGGTATATGGAACGAGCTGCCAGAGGAGGTAGCTGAGGCAGGTTCAATTTAAAAGACACTTGGACAGGTGCATGAATAGGACAGGTGTGGAAGGATATGGACCAAATGAGCCAAATGGGACGAGCTTACAAATGAGTTGGGTTGAAAGGCTTGTTTCTGTGCTGTACGATTACTTGACTGAAGAAGAGGCAGATTGTATGTTCTCCATCATAATAATTCATACTATAATTATATTTACAATTATAATTATAATTATATAATGTATATAATAGTATATAAAATATATATAATATCTATATATAATATCTATATATATACATATATGATTTATATATTAAATAGAAATATTAATTTATATATCGAGATTCATATGACATAGAAATCTGATATTTTTAAATATATATATTTAATATGAATCGTATATATAACGTATATATAAATCTCGTAAATCTTGTATATTTTTTAGGAAAAAACACATAACATCCGAAAATGATCTCTCACTTGACTAGATACCATCACACCATTTAGCAACAAAAATCAATGGTCTAGTTAAGCTGGTTCACCGACAAAAATATTTGAATACAATGCGATAAAGTTTTAATACACGAGGAACTGCAGATGCTGGAATCTTGAGCAAAGCACAAAGTGCTGGAGGATCTTAGCTGGTCAGGCAGCATCTGGGTAGGGAATGGGCAGGCGACATTTTGGGTCAGGACCCTTTTTGATTGATCGATTGATTAAAAGATACAGCAAGGAAATGCCAACATCGACCATCGTTCACCTTTTCACACTAGGAGAAGTCTGAAGAAGGGTCTCGACCCGAAATGTCACCTATTCCTTCTCTCCATGGATGCTGCAAACTCCACACAGACAGCACCCGAGGTCAGAATTGAACCTGGATCCTTGGTGATGTGAGGCAGCAGCACTACCAGCTGCACCACTGTGCTGCTCTTTTTTTGACATCAGGATGAAGATTCGGATTTAGTTCAGTTCAGTTCAGTTTAGTTCAGTTCGGTTTAGTTTTGTTTGGAGATACAGCATGGAAACAGGCCCTTCGACCCACTAAGTCCACGCTGAACAATAATCCACCCATGAACCAATACTATCCTACAATCTAACGACAATTTACAGAAACCAATGAACCTACAAACCTGCACGCCTTTGGAATGCGGGAGGGAAGTGGAGCACCCGGAGAAAACCCACGTGAATTCCATACAGACAGCAGCCGTAGTCAGGATCAAACCCGGACCTCTTGCGCTGTAAGGCAGCAACTCTACCGCTGTGCCACTGTGCCAGCCTCTTGGGTATAGGCAGAGATACAGCCTTTGTTGTATCTTTCAGACCAATTGGAAACTCTTGGTCGATTTCTATCAATTGGATCATTGAGTTTTGTGAGATTCTGTTGGGTCCCAAAAGTATTACAAAATATTTGTTTATGAGGAAGAGAATTTGAGGTTGTTTCATGGTTTTAACCACACTGTCATTACTGTGTATCAACTATGATCATTACCGTTGTGCCTTAAAAAGCTATGTTCTGAGGGGAAGAAATTGAAATTGGCCTGGATTTTTTGCTGAAATTAAGTTCACTTTATTCACCTTGGTTTGATTTGGCTCACTTTTATGTTAAATGTGAAAGAATTTGTGGTTAGGTCAGAATGTGTTTTTGATGCTGAAATCCACTGTCATTAGATTAGAAATCCACTGTCATGCATTTCCTCAAACAGCAAAGACATGACAAATATTGACATCACTTATCATGAAAGCACTGGCATTTGTTAAAATGGTAAAGACTGATTAAATTATGGCGGTGCATGGAACCAAAATGAAGATCTGATCGTTCAGAAAATAGAATTTGCTGGAGTAACTCAGCGGGGCAGGCAGCATCTCTGGAGAGAAGGAATGGGTGACGTTTTGGGTCGAGACGCTACGTCAGACTCAGTTTGGGTAAACTAGATATGGTTCAATGGTTCATTTGTCACACGTGCAACTGCACAGTGAAATTCCTTTTGCATATATATTACACATGCGGGCGCCTCCATGTTTTGGCGCCATTTCCAAAGTCCGGTCCACCCGTGTGCTCGGTCTACTGGAGCGGCTCCCCATCTAGGCGAGCCCCAGGCTCCTGTAGGCCCTTCCTCCGTCACCTTCGACTGGATCAGCCCGTGAACCGACGTCCCTCTCCTCTCCTCGCCCGGCCATCTTTGTGTCCCGGGGGCGCCTCCTGCGGCCGGCCTTGAAGGCGCTGGAGGCAATACCCCGGTTCACCCTCCTACCGGCCCCTGCTCCTCGCCTCCGACGTCTCCAGCGGCTCCTGATCCGTCGAGCCTTCGTGTCCTCCAGGCGGGTTCCCCATTCCATGGCCGCAGCACCTCAGGAAGGCCTCCGACTTATACATTAAATTTGACACATTTACCACAGATTTATGGAACACCGTCAGTTTTTAATTAACAATGCCTTGGCACATTGCTTTCTGAGGTGAAATGTACTTCACACCCATTCCTTCTCTCCAGAGATGCTGCCAGTCCCGCTGAGTTCCTCCAGCGTTTTGCGCCAATCTTCAGTGTAAACCCCCTGCATCTGCAGTTCCTTCCTCGACTAAACTAAACTAAAGTGAACCTGCTTCTTTGACCCTGCTGTTTGAATCAGACCGAAGCTAGAGTCAATGAAAGATCATACAAAGCAAAAGGAATACTTTTTGCTGAAATTCTGAACTCGTGTTTCAGCTGTTCCACCCTGGATTTCCAGTAGTCACTTTCCATTGCAAATTGCTTTTGGCATTCAAATCTATCTGGCCTAAATAAATGTTCTGTCAAATAATCAATTTTACTTTGAGCTATTAATACAGCATGCAGTACACAATAAAATTAAGTGCTTAATTAAATTGCATAAATAAATGATGTATGTATATCAACATATATTAATTGCTATATCAATTTCCACCATCATTTCCAACTGACCTCCAGCACTCAATGAGTGCCAGATATTTTATTAGCGTTGAGAGCTATAAATGCATTGCAAGTTCTCCAGCTGAAGCAGCTTCAGAATTGGGTGCCTACTGTTGGCAAAGAAATCTTAACTGACAATTACAGTATCCCATTCCCATACTGACCTTAGATAGACACAAAAAGCTGGAGTAACTCAACGGGACAGGCAGCATCTCTGGAGACAAGGAATAGGTGACGTTTCAGGTCGGGACCCCCTCGTCAGACCCGATGAATGTTTCTTGCCCCGAAACGTCACCTATTCCTTTTCTCCAGAGATGCTGCCTGATCCGCTGAGTTACTCCAGCTTTTTGTGTCTGTCTTCCTTTCAAACCAACATCTGCAGTTCCTTCCCATTCCCACGCTGACCTTTCTATCCTGGGTCTCCTCCGCTGTCAGAGTGAGGCCGCACGCAAATTGGAGGAACAGCGCCTCATGTTTCACTTGGGCCGCTTACAACCCAGTGGTATGAATATTGATTTCTCTCATCTCAAGTAACCCCTGCATTCCCTCACTTTCCATCCCTCCCCCACCCTGGTCATCCTGCCAGTTCCACTGTTCGTATCTTCATTATCACCTCTTCCGCAGCCAACAATGGACCATTGTGGGCTCCACCTTTCCTTGGTCATCGCTGCTGGCTCTGATTTTTTTCTGAACCTTTTCATGGCTCTAGTTTTCCTTCCCCCTGACTCTCAGTCCGAAGCAGGGTTTCAACCCGAAACGTCGCCTATTCCTTTCCTCCAGAGATGCTGCCCTGTCCCGCTGAGTTATTCGGCATTTTGTATCTATCTTCGGTGTAAACCAGCATCTGCAGTTTCTTCCCATGCAATTATCCTGTTTACATGCACTGACATTATTTTCTGGCCAGACCTCTTCGTGCAAATACGACATGAAAGCCTCTTTTCAAGCACAGTATATCTGGCCAAGTTGAAGGGTTGGACCATTAATTTGCATCATGTGCTGCAAACAGTATGATAATTAGGCATCGCTAGTTTATGCCAACCTATCCTTCAGCTTAAAAGCTGGGATCAATGCCAACGTTAACATTGTTTGCATGAATTATACAAGATCAGTCATAGATATTTGGAAATGGGCTGAAGTGGTTGCTGCCCTACAGAGCCAGAGACCCGGGTACGATCCTATCTACGGCTGCTCTCTGTACGGAGTTTGACGTTCACCCCCATGACCTGTGTGTGTTTTCTCCGGGTGCTCCCCTTTCCTTCGACACTCCAAAGACGTGCAGGTTTGTAGGTTAATTGGCTTCAGTAAAAATTCGGTAAATTGTCCTTGGTGTGTAGGATAGTGCTAGTGTGTGGGGATCGCTGGTCGGCTCAGATTCGGTGGGCCGAAGGGCCTCTTTCCATGCTGTATCTCTAAAGGCTACACATCTCTGAGGAATAATTGCTCACAACTCCTGTCCAAATATCTTAGCGCCATCTCCAATGTCACATTTAGACGCTCTCTGAGGTTTTTTTTCTATGGTTGAAACCAAGGCTAATGGGAGACCAAATTTGGACTACAATGTTTAACATCCTTAACTTTGCAGGTGAGATAATCGATCTAGCTTAAAAGCATTTAGTTTAGTTTAATTTTTTAGTTTACAGATACAGCGCAGAAACAAGCCCTTCGACCCACAGAGTCTGAGCCAACCAGCGATCCCCGCACAGAAGCACCATCCGACACACCAGGGACAATTTACCGAATTTTTACTGAAGCCAATTAACTTACAAACATGTATGTCTTTGGAGTGTGGGAGAGAAACTGGAGCACCCGGAGAAAACCCACGCAGGTCACGGGGAGAAGGTACAAATTCCGTTCAGAGAGCACCCGTAGTCAGGATTGAACCGGGTCGCTGGCAGCAACTCTACCGCCGCGCCATCGTGCCGCCCCTGTGCTCTTATTGCCTGCGTGGTCCAGAGCAGAGTGGAGATCCATGAGATATACGGTGATAAATGTGGTTTGGTTAACCTCTTCCACATGTGAATGGATGAAATCACACGGTTGCATCATGACACACGGAACTGTGGCCACGAGGTCATTGCAGATACGGAGAGTTGAGATAGAATTTAACCCACAGTGTCATTAGCTGGTCCTGCTCTCGAGGCAGTGATGATATAATGTTCCCGTTTGTCACATCGACAATTGTAAATGAGTATGAAACATTGTTGATTTGAGGCACACTGGGTCAGCATTGTGGGCAAGTATAACAATCTTAGATGCAAAATGCAACTTGCTTGTTTTGTCCTGTTTATCCATTTACTCGAGCCTCATTCGCTGGAGAGTTAACTTTAGTTTAGTTCAAAGATACAGCGCGGAAACAGGCCCTTCTGCCCACCGAGTCCGCGCCGACCAGCGATCCCCACACACTAACATCATCCTGCACACTAGAGACGGTTTACTGGATTTTACCCGAAGCTGACTAACCTACAATCCTGGACATCTTTGAAATGTGGAAGGAAACCGGAGCACCCGGAGAAAACCCACGCATATCTCTAGTCTGTGGATTTCACTGCCTCAGAGGGCGGTGGAGGCGGGTTCTCTGGATGCTTCCAAGAGAGAGCTAGATAGGGCTCTTAAAAATAGCGGAGTCAGGGGATATGGGGAGAAGGCAGGAACGGGGTACTGATTGGGGATGATCAGCCATGATCACATTGAATGGCGGTGCTGGCTCGAAGGGCCAAATGGCCTACTCCTGCACCTATTGTCTATTGTCTGTTGAAGAACCTCCAAACTCCATACAGACTGCACCCATACTCAAGATCAAACCCGGGTCTCTGGCGCTGTGAGGCAGTAACTCTACCGCTGCGCCACTGTGCCACCCATTAATGTTGCTTCAGCTATGTGAACTTTTTCGCTGTGTCGCTCCTTTAAGAAAAAGTGACTGTTGATTTTTTTTTTTAATGTTGAGCTGGGAATAATTTGCCACTGATCATTGAGCCAGCAAAGAGCTGAAGTGGGACTTCCCAAATCCATAGAGTGGTTATATGGGTCAAGAATGCTGGGTCGTGGCAACAATTACTTAGAGCTGTTTTTATACAGGTACATGTAGATTCCTTCTACATTAAGTGCTATTGATTCTTTCCAATGACCAGAAGGGTATTTTTCAAGGGCAAGCAAATTTAATACAGTGGAAGAGGGAATATATTTTTGCAGATCCTTGTGTTGAGAGAAATAGATTGCAACTAATTGTTTGGGACAGGAATATCTTCTGATACTTTATAGAATACTTTTACATTCTGCTGAGCTATATCTGAAGACGTTATCATAAAGAGCCAATCGTGTATATTAATTTATTATCTTAATGTTGCCAATTCAATAGTAATGGAAAAATAGATGTGACCTCTGCACAGATTTTTTTTTTTTTTTTTTTTTTGTGATATAAATTTTTATTAGAAGCAAACATATTACAATGTAGAGTAACATATTATAATAGAATAGAAGAAAAAACTTTTCATATACATCAATCATTCATACATTATTAAAGTTGTCAATTGTCAGTTAATTCTGCTTCTAGTGTTTTTTTTTTATATAGATAGAAAAAGAAAAATAGAGAGAAAGTAGAGAAAGAAAGAGATAATTTCAATATCAAAAAAAAAAAAAAAGGTGGAATGAATAACTTATAATACGTCATAGGAGATAAGTTCGTAGGTTATGAAATATAATTACATCTAATCCTGAGTTCAAGCTTCAGTCGGGCTTTTGCGCTGGGCCACTCTATCCCTTCACAGATTTTCTGTGCAAAAAAAATATTGACCGAAATCTTTCCTTTAAATCATGCCAGGTTTCTTGATCGTAGTCTTAATCATAGCGGTCAGCTATAGTTAGGTCCTGGCCCTTGGACTTGGGCACAAGGATTAGTCTACTGACTCCCATTGGGATCCAACAGGACAAAGCAAACGTCTATAGATACCTCAGTGCACACACTTGCTTGCACAGCGTCAGGTTAAATTGGGTGCAAGTGCATTAATCCCAGTGAAATCAATGTGAAGAAACAGTTGCCAGCGAATGGTAAGTGAGACTCTTTTTAGCTTAGTTTAGTTCAGGGATACAGCATGAAAACAGCGCACACCACACTGCACCCCCCCCCCCCCCCCCCCCAGGGACAATTAACATATATACCAAGGCGATTAACCTACAAACCTGGACGTCTGTGGGACCCGAGTGTGGGAGGAAACTGGAGCACCCGGAAAAAAAATCCCAGGCAGGTCATGGGGTAAACGTACAAACTCCATACAGACAGCACCCCTAGTCAGGATCGAACCCGGGTCTCCAGCGCTGTAAGGCAGTAACTCTATTGATGCATCGCCTGTTTGATTTATGTCTATAAAAGTCTAAATTTATTGGATTAGTCTGAATGTGCTTGACACGTTTAATTCATTAAGGTTGCTTTTATATTCAATATTTCTCTTTGAATGCTTGTGAAGGTCAAAGGCATTTCTAAAGGGTGAGTTTCAATGTCTGTTTTGCCCAGCAATGAGCCAGGGGTTGGGTGTCACAGACTGTTAGACCCAAACCCGAGACTTCTGATCTCGTGTCTATCAGTTCATGGTGTTTGGCATGTAAGATTTCTCACAGACCCATTTGCCCCATCTATCCTAGTCCCACTTGCCCACGTTTGCCCCATATCCCTCTAAACCTTTCCTGTCAATGTACCTGTCCAAATGTCTTTTAAATGTTCTTATCGCACCTCCCTGAACTGCACCCTCTGGCAGCTTGCTCCATAAACCCACCTCCCTCCATATGACAAAGTTGCCCCTCAGGTTCCCATTAAATCTTTCCCCTTCACAGTTATATCCAGCCTATATTGTTCGGTTCGTGATTCCCCTGGGTAAAAGGCCGTGCATTAACCCTATGTAATCCCCTTATGACTTTACACCTCTACAAAATCACTCCTTAGCTTCCTGAAATAGAATCCAAGGAATGAAGTCCAAGGAATGAAGGCCTAAGGAATGAAGTCCAAATCTGCCCGACCTCTCCCTGTACCTCAGCCCCTCAAGTTCTGGCGACATCTTCGTAAATCTTCTCCACACTCTCTCCAGCTTAATGGCTGTGCTGAACGGAGGCACGGTGGCTTTACAGTGCCAGAGACCCGGGTTGCTTTACAGCACCAGAGACCCGGGTTCGATCCTGACCGGGGGGGTGCTGTCTGTATGGAATTTGTACATTCTCCCCGTGGCCTGCCTGTGGGTTTTTTCCGGGGGCTCCGGTTCCTTCCCACATTCCAAAGACTTGCAGGTTTCAAGATTCAAGATTCAAGAGAGTTTATTGTCATGTGTCCCAGATAGGACAATGAAATTCTTGCTTTGCTTCAGCACAACAGAATATAGTAGGCATGAATGAATACAGAACAGATCAGTGCTGGAGGTTAATTGGCTTCGGTAAAATTGTAAATTGTCCCTCCTGTGTGTAGGATAGTGCTAGTGTGCGAGGATCACTGGTCGGTGCGGACCCGGTGGGCCGAGAAGCCTGTTTCCCCCATGTATCTCTAAACTAATCTAATGACATCCTTCCTATAGTGTGGTGACCAAAACTGAACACAATACTCCAGATGCAGCCTGACCGACATGTTGTACGACATATCACCACAGGACTAAAAAATTCCACTCTACTTTTGCTGATCTCGCTCGCAACGTAAAATTGGCCTCATCGCACAAAAATTGGCCTCATCATCCTCGAGGCTGAGAAAGGGCAAAAGGCCATTCACGAACCAGGTCTGCTGTAACCAACTGTATCCAATTGAACCCTGCTGGAAAGTCCATGTGTTTAGACGTTAGATGGGGATACAATCAGGTTTCAGTTGCTGACTCCATACATTTTTATCTCCATGGAAACTCCATCCGTCTCGACTTACAGAAGTTAAAGTAAACGGACATTCCGGTGAGGATCTGAAGTCCATGAGATTACTGTGGAAAATGTTGTCATTTGAAATCTGCTTAAGCACTGAAATCCAATGCTGGATTCTTAACTAATGAGATTTGCCGAGGAAACTGAATACTCTCTGCTACAGAAAGTACACTCCAGGCATCTTTGCACCAATTCTAAGGTCAGGAAATTGCATTCCTGCATAGCTTGGACCTCCTGTGATGATATGAACCATAATCATATGCCGATATACAATTTATGACAGTGCCACCTCCATCCATATTCCTTGCACGCAAATTAACTGCGTACTTTCATCCAAAGCCCCTCAGAACTTTAGCAATGGTGATCAAATCTTTTGCAGAAAGTCAGGAGCATTCTTGTGAAGGTATACACAAAATGCTGGAGTAACTCACCGGGACTGCCAGCATCTCTGGAGAGAAGGAATGAGCGACGTTTGGGTCGAGACCCTTCTTCAGCCAGCTTTTTGTGTCTATCTTCTGTATAAACCAGCATCTGCAGTTCCTTCCTACACAGGACTATTCTTTTACTGCCCCTCCTTCACCACCTCCTCTTCCCCCAACCTCCCCCCCTTCCCCATCTCGTCATCCACCCACCCCCTCAAATCCTTGCTGGACCCTCAAACCTTGGAAGTAAAATGACATGTTGACATGTGTATGATATTAAGCTGGAAAGAATGCAGAGAAGATTTACGAGGATGTTGCCAGCTGTAGGGAGCTGTAAGGAGAGATTGGGCAGGGTAAGATTTTATTCACCTAATCTTATAGAGGTGTATAAAATCAGGAGGGGAATAGATAGGGTGAATCTTCTTGATTAGTACAGCTGGCAGAGGTTATGCGGAGAAGGCAGGAGAATGGGGTTTGGAGGGGAGAGATAGATCAGCCATGATTGAATGGCGGAGTAGACTTGATGGGCCAAATGGCCTAATTCTACTCTTATCACTTATGACCTTAAGACTTACGACCTTATGACATGACCTTATGACTTATGACCTTATGACCTATGAGTTATGACCTTATGAATGCACAGAGTTTATTTTTCACACCGAGGGTGGTGGGTATATGGAACGAGCTGTCAGTGGAGTCAGTTGAGGCAGGTACAATATTTAAAAGACACCTGGATATGTACATGGATAGAAAAGGCTTTAAGTGATGTGGGCCAAGCATGGGCAGGTGGGACTAGTGTACAGTAGATGTGGCAACTTGGTCAGCGTGGACAAGTTGGGCTGCAGGACCTGTTTCTCGGCTGCATGTTTCTCTGCTGTATGATTCTATGACTCCATGACTCCAAGAATTTTAATTGTTTCGGGGAGGAAAATGGTCGGCCTTCTTGACTACATGAGCTGGGCTTCCATCAAAGTCAAAGTCAAAGTCAAAGTCAAATTTATTCGTCACAGTGAAATTAATTTGCCATGCAGCGATACACTTAAAAAAGAACACACAATACACAATAGAATTTAACACAAACATCCACCACATCATTCTTCACTGTGGTGGAAGGCAATACAGTTCAGTCAGTCCTCCTCCTTTGTTCATCCGTGGCCGTGGCCATGAACCCTCCGTAGTCGCAGCTACGGACGGCCCGATGTACAGGCCCTCTCGTCGGGATGATCCAAACTCCGACGTCGGGACGGTCAAACACACTTGGAGTGCCCGAATCGGCACTTTCCTACCGGAGACCGCGGCTTCAGGATGTTATAGGCCGCAGGCCGGTGGTCGGAGCTCTTCTCCGGCGATCCACCCGACGCCTGCGGCGCGACCACGCCACGCCCACGGCTAGAAGCTCCGCAGACCACAGCCCCATGATGCCAAAGTCACCAGGCCAGCGATCGGAGCACTCCTCTCTGGCGACCCCCGGCAAGGGTTCGCCCCCGCTCCGCGATGGAAAAGTCCACGCTGCGCCCGCTGCTGAAGCTCTGGGCCCGACTCCGGGAAAGGCAGCTCCAATCCAAGCCGTTAGGCCGTAGGGGTGGCGGGAGAAGCGGCATGGAAAAAGTTGCCTCCGTCGAGGAAGTGACTGAAAAACGGTTTCCCCCTTTTCCCCACCACCACCCCCCACATAAGACACACCGAGAGACACCAAAACAAACATTTGGACACACCAAAAAAAATCAAAAAAAGTCTAAATAACGGACACGCTGCACAAGTTTGACTAGTGGAGGCTGAGTCGTCCATATCATTGCAGTATTAAGCTCTGTTAATTGAGCAGTCTTAGTGACAACGGTATTCAAGGGCCTTTTCTCGAGTGCTATCAACATTCGACCATAAAAAACAGCTACCACTGGTTTTTAAAATCTATCCGTCATGCCAGAACCTGAGGAAGTCACTCAATTCATGAACAAAAGATTTCCTGTAAAAGGACGTACCTTTAGAAAGGAGATGTGGAGGAATTTATTTAGTCAGAGGGTGGTGAATCTGTGGAATTCATTGCCACAGACAGCTGTGGAGGCCAAGTCAATGGTTATTTTTAAGGCGGAAATTGACAGATTCTTGATTAGTACGGGTGTCGGAGGTTATGGGGCGAAAGCAGGAGAATGGGGTTAGGAGGGAAGGATAGATCAGCCACGATTGAATGGCGGAGTAGACGATGGGCCGAATGGCCTAATTCTGCCTCTAGAACTTATGGAACATACTCAGGTTTTGAATGGGCATTTGACAAGGTTCCACATCATAAGCTTCTAAAAAGATAATGGTGCACGGGAGAAATTTCAAATTAGCTAAAAGAAGATTTACCACGGGCCTGCCAATAGAAACTAGAAAATCTTGATTGAACGACAGAGGCTGCATTTCAAACCAGTGATTTTTGAGGAGATCATTTCAGGTTTTCTGTTGTGTATATTGTTCAGAGATAAACACATTGTTATTTGAAACAAAAGGTTTACCGTTTTCTCATAATCATATATTCAAATAACCACTGAGGGGAGATTAATAACAGGTTATGGACAGGCAAATATTTAAAATGCGTGTTTGTTAAATGACGGGAATATAATGGAATAAGCATGAGAAAATGAAAAACATGTGCAGAATAATTGGACATCAGCTGAAAAAGAGAAAATAAATGTGCAACTGTGGATTAACCAGTGTGCTGTAATATCCACACAATCTGAAGTGTCTGAAGAATGGTCTGGATCCAGGACTAGAGAATGTAGGCTCATGGAGAAAGGGAAAAGATTTAATAGGAATCTGAGGGGTAACTTTTTCACACAAAAGGTGGTGGGTGTATGGAACAAGCTGCCAGAGGAGGTAGTTTAGGCTGGGACTATCCCAACGTTTAAGAAACAGTTGGACAGGTACGTGGATAGGACAGGTTTGGAGGGATACGGACCAAGTGCAGGCAGGTGGGACTAGTGCAGCTGGGACATGTTGGCCGGTGTGGGCATGTTGGGCCGAAGGGCCTGTTTCCACACTGTATCATTCTATGACTCGATGACTCTAAAACTTCACCCACTCCTTCTATCCAGAGATGCTGCCTGTTCCGTTGGGTTACTCCAGCATTTTGTGTCTATCCTTGGTGTAAACCAGCATCTGCAGTTCCTTCCTACACAATATCCACACTGTCTGATGTTGTCTAAAGAACAGTCCCGACCCGAAACATCATCTATCCATTTTCTCCAGAGATGCTGCCTGACCATGCTGAGTTACTCCAGCATTTTGTGTCTATCTTTGGTACAATATCCAGTTAGGACGAGTAACAATCCACATGAATTTCTTAGGCATATGCAAGTCTTGGATTTTGAAGCAATTTACTCATTTGGCCTAGAATTACGGTTGCCAACTGTCCCGTATTAGCCGGGACATCCCGTATATTGGGCTAAATTGGTTTGTCCCGTACGGGACCGCCCTTGACCCGTATTTGACTGCTACTACTACTCGGCCGAGCGGACTGTCGGGTCGGAGCGCCGCATCCGGCCCCGCCTCACCCATCCCGACGGAGTGCAGCCATGGAGTGCAGCAGCAGCACCTCGCCCGTGGCCCCATCGGTCGGCAGCCCGGCCAGCTGTCCGACCTTCGGACCTTCGCTTACCGCCGACACCACCACCCCCTCCTTCTCATGGCCGGCCGATCATCGGTTCATGAGTTGGATGGGGTGCAACGTTGCGCGCAAAGTCCGGCGCCCGGTCCAAAACTCCTCAGCTGGCCCGCCAGCACCCGGGCCAACTCATCATTCACCCAGCCACGGCCGAGTCGGTCAAAGAATTGCCGTCGGGAATTTGTCCTTTATGTTGACCTTTTGTCCCTTATTTGGGAGTGAGGAAAGTTGGCAACTCGAACTAGAATGTGTCGTTTAGAATGTGGCGTTTAGACCCTAGAAATAGTCACCAACTAGAGAGCGGTCCTGATCTCCCATTACATTATTGGAGACATTCAAACTATCTTTAATTGTACTTTGCTAGACTTTATCTTGCACTAAATGTGCATATCTATCCCATATCTATGCACTGTGGACGGCTTGATTGTTATCATGTATACACCTGCTGACTAGTTAACATGCAACAAAAAGCCTTTCACTGTACCTCGGTATAATAAACTAGGTCTTATTTACAATGGGCTAATTTAACAGTGCTTTTTTTACCTCTGGCCCAGCAGTTAAACATCAAACAGCATGTGAAGGGCTAACCCTTAGCAAAGATCAATATCCGTTAAATCGGTATAACTTAGTTAAACATACTGGCTTGGAAGAGATGGAAATCCAGTGAGTTCATCCCAGCACAGGTAGAATCTTACAGTTCCAAGGATATTCCATTCAATGTACAAACATAATATGGAGATGGTTAGTAAACCGAGGCAAGGACTGATAAATAGAGGTTATAGAGTTATGCAACATGGAAACAGGCCCTTCGGTCCACCCTGCCCTATCTGACCAAGATGACCGCATGTACACTAGTCCCACCTGCCCGGGTTTGGCCCATATCCCTCCAAGCCATTCTTATCCATATACCTGTCCAAATGCTTTTTAAATGTTGTAGTGGGGTCAAGGAAAGAGCGTTCACGTCACGGCCCTGCTTCCACCAATCTTTCCACCACCACGCACAAGAAGCACAAGAAGCGACAAGACAGACACCATTGCATGCAGATGCTGAGAAGTGTGTTCAACTTGAACAACTTTTAATCTTGTGTGTGGACTCGATAAGAAGAAGAAGAATGTTGTAGTAATGGGGCTGTCCCACTGTACGAGCTAATTCAAGAGCTCTCCCGAGTTTAAAAATAAATCAAACTCGTGGTAAGCACTTAGAATGTACGTAGCGGGTACGTCTGAGCTCGGGACGTCTCTTAGCAGCTCGTAACGCTAACGGCAGGTACTTGGGAAACGCGGTAAGCTCGTGAAGACTCGTGAAGATTTTTCAACAAGTTGAAAAATGTCCACGAGAGCCCCGAGTACCCACGAGCGGCTATTACCGTAAATCTCCGAGTACGAATCAGGGGAAACTCGGGAGAGCTCTTGAATTAGCTCGTACAGTGGGACAGCCCCATAACTGTCTCAACTACCCCCTCTGTTCCATATATGCACCACCCTCTGTGTGTAAAAGTTGCCCCTCTGGTTCCTATTAAATCTTTCCCCTCTCGCTTTAAACCTATGTCCTCTGGTTCTTGCTTCCCCCACTCTCGTTAAAATCTACGTATAGATTGTGTGATATGTGGGATGAATCTTTAACATACTGGACAGAATATGTGCAGGGTCTAAGATATTTTCATATAGAAATGCATAATGGCTGCCTCGCCAACAGTCTGTCTGTCCCTTCCTTCTTTGTTGTTTTAATAGGATGTGTTAAATGTATGTTTTTAGTGTTCTTTAGCTTGTTTTATGTGGAGGGGAGGGAGTTGGGGGAAACTGTTTTAATCTCTTACCTCGAAGAAGATGCGATTTTTTTCCCGTATCGTATCTCGGTCCGCACTGCGGCCCAACATCGAGAGTTGGCGGCCTCTGTTGGAGTCCGACTTCGGGAGCTCCAACCGCAGGGCCCTGCGGGACTTAACATCACGGAGCTGATGATCCCTTTGCCAGGGATCAACCTCTGTGCGTCAACAGCAGGGGCCTGCGGACTTCGGGTGCTCCAAGCCGCGGGGGCTTCGACCGCCGGCTGCGGGAGCTTCAATCGCCCCAACGGATGTTTTTTCGAGAGTAAAGAGGAAGAAAATTGTACTTTATCCATCACAGTGAGGAATGTGGGGAATCCGCTATGGTGGATGTTTATGTTAACTTTTATTTAGTTATGTGTCTTGTTGCTTTTTCTTTAGTATGGCTGTACGGTAATTCGCAATACACTGTACCTTAATTGGTACATGTGACAATAAAAGACCTTTGAAACCTTTGAAACCTTTGAAACCTTTGATTTACTTCCCCAAAGAGCCGAATCCACTATTTAGTTATGGACTCGTTTTGCTATAGTCTTGAGGAAGAATTCCTTTAGCCAGAGGGTGGTGAATCTGTGGAATGTATTGCCACAGACGACTGTGGAGGCCAAGTCGATATATATATTTAAAACGGACATTGATAGGTTCTTGTTTAGTAAGGGTGTCCAATGTTATGGAGAGAAGGCAGGAGAATGGGGTTGAGGGAAAGATAGATTTGCCATGATCGAATGACAGAGCCGACTTGATGGGCTGAATGGCCTAATTCTACTCCTATGTATTATGGCCTTATGGCCTTATTTTCTGTGTGTTACAAGGACATAGCAGGACTGTCATAAGGCCAGACTTCTCAATGCACTGAGACGGAAAGACTTGTCAGTCCGTGCCAATTGGCAAGGCTTGATTTTTTTCCTTTCCTCATTTATGCTCCAGCAAACTAGGATCTGTGTGTAATGGTTAACTATGTGCCGAAGCCCCCTATAATTTATTGCGCTTCTTTACTTTCTTAATAAGCATCTGATGCCATCAGCAGATGGCAATGAAGTGCAGCCCTGTTGCTGATATTTCCAACGCTCCATCAACCAGATACCTTTTTCTGAACAGGCTCACCCTGACCAACCCATCTGATAGAGGGCACCAGTTGTCATGTGAACAAACCTTACCCGCCACTACCTCTGAAGCTAGATCGTCCATTGAATCTAATCCCCGTAAATTTAAATTTGGCTTCAGCAAGAAAGGGCGGCATGGTGGGGCAGCGGTAGAGTTGCTGCCTTACAGCGCCAGGGACCCAGGTTCGATCCTGACTACCGAATGCTTGTCTGCCCGGAGTTTGTACCTTCTCCCCGTGACCTGCGTGGGTTTTCCCCGAGATCTTCCGTTTCCTCCCACACTCCAAAGATGTACAGGTTTGTAGCTTAATTGGCTTTGGGACGAATGTAAAATTGTCCCTAGTGTGTGCAGGACAGTGTAAATGTGTGGGGATCGCTGGTCGGTGCGGACTCGGAAGGCCGAAGGACCTGTTTCCGCGTTGTATCTCTAAACTAAATTATATAAAATTATATCATTTATGTTTTTATCTGTCTCGATTCCCTTTTGAATCACGTGACCTTGTTTAGTCTTTGATAAAAATCCTTAGCATAATAAAAATGTTTAGGTATCAAAGCAGAACTGACATAAGGAAACATTTTATACATCAAAGACATGACTGGGACTGGCAAAGCTGGTCTGTGTGATTAAATTACAAAAACATAGGTACGTCTTGTCACTTCATTAATTAAATGCTGTTTGTCATTAAATTGCAGCCTTTCATGCCCCGAGAATACGTGTGATTTGACAAAAAATAAAAGGCCTGTAAGTAATCAGTAGAATGCTGTTCATCTTTATTAGTATTCAATGTGGCCAAATGCTGATAACTTCTGTCCCGACTTATCACATGAAAGGTCGTATTCAAGAAGCCAGCAGCCGTTACTAAGGATATAGAAACAGATCTTCAAGACGTCTTGTCAAATGGCAAATGTTTTTGAAAATGATTTGAAGTCTATTGCTCAAAAGAGGAATTACGTTTGGGGGCAAAAAAAGTTAAAGAAGAGTTTAGTTTAGTTCAGCGATACAGCGCGGAAATGGGCCCTTCTGCCCACCGAGTCCGCGCCGACCAGCGATCCCCGCATGCTAACACTATCTTACACACACTGGGGACAATGTACAATTTTTACCGAAGCCAATTAACCTACAAACCTGTATGTCTTTGGAGCGTGGGGGGGGGGAACCCGGAGCACCCGGAGAAAACCCACGCGGTCCCAGGGAGAATGTACAAACTCTGTACAGGCAGCACCTGCAGTCAGGATCAAACCCGGGTCTCTGGCGCTGTAAGGCAGCAACTCCACCGCTGCGCCACCGTGCCGCCTATTGAGTGATTAGGTGTATTTTCCGCCTTTAGTTTAGTTTAGTTTCGTTCAATGTCACGTGTACTGAGGTGCAGTGAAAAGCTGTTGTTGCGAGCTATCCAGTCAGCAGAAAGATAATACATGATTACAATCGAGCCATTTACAGTAGATATATTCTTCCCAGATAACAGTTGGGAAGAAACTGTCCCTGAATCTGGTGATGTGCGTTTTCACATTTGTTGGCATGATCAGTTCATGGCCACTTGTAAAAATGCAGCTAGTTCACGACCCGGGGATGGCCTGCATTCCAGTTGTTAAAAGGATTTGTTTTGTTACCTCTCCCACATCCCATAAAATGCAAATGTCATTGCTACGGTAGTTGCCAACAATGTCACATGGACTAACTGAGAGAGAATTTCACACTTATTCAAGAGTTGCTGTATAATAATAGCATTTGCGTTCCGTTCATGATCGTTATCCAAACCAGTGATTGAGAAACCTTACAACCTTACATTGAAAGAGAAAAGACATTCAAAAGTGGAGGAAGATTTAAGGTTTACTGTTTAAGCTGAGAGGGGCATAGGAACCTGAGGGGCAACTATTTCACACAGAGGGTGGTGGGTACATGGAAGGACATAGTTGGGGCAGGTACAATAACGACGTTTAAAAGACATTTGGACTGGAACATGGATAGGAAAGGTTTATAAGGGTGTAGATGGGGCATTTTGATCAGCATGGGCAAGTTGGGCCGAAGGGCCTGTTTCCATGCTGCATTCTATGACTCTCTACAACGCTAAGATCTGTAGAGCACCATACCATAGCAATGATGGCAAAAGATTGCTCGGAAATATCAATGTCAGTTTCATAAATTCATAAGTGACAGGAGCAGAAATAGGCCATTCGGCCCATCAAGTCGACTCTGCCATTCAATCATGGCCGATCTAACTCACCCTCCTAACCCCATTCTCCTGCCTTCTCCCCGTAACCCCTGACACCCGTACTAATCAAGAATCTTACCATCTCTTCCTTAAAAACATCCATTATCTACCTGTGACACTACCATTCATCAAACCACGATTGTTCATTTACCTCAGATTCCACAAACAAGAGCGCTGTAAAACCATCCTCTCAACAATAATGGTTCTGATGATCACGCATAGATGCGACACCCGTACTAATCAAGAATCTGTCAATCTCTGCCTTAAAAATATCCATTGACTTGGCCTCCACAGCCGTCTGTGGCAACGAATTCCACAGATTCACCACCCTTTCGATAATAACGAAGATGGCTGGTTCTCACATAACAAAATCATAAAATACAGCACTATTTTAAATTATCCTTTCATTCTCCACTGGCAAGTGGTAAATTAGAGAGTGACAATTCACCTTTTATACCACGACAGTGAGCAGTTTATCAGGCAAGTTCACGTTCAAGTTCAAGTTCACATTTATTGTCACGTACACCAGTTAGGGTACAGTGATATCTAAGGCACCAGGCACCATTAGCTGCATGTGGAAATCATTTAACGTGGAACCCCTGGAACAGTGGACTTCCCCATAGAGCACAGCAGAGTGAAGATGGTTGATATTACCATAATATTGTAATATTACATAATAATTAACATCATCTGACATAATATCAAGACCGATGACTGTTTTTGGGGAAAACATTGCCAAGGCATTTGCGGAAAAACCACAAGAGGGCAGCACGGTGGCGCAGCGGTAGAGTTGCTGCCTCACAGCGGCAGAGGCCCCGGGTTCGATCCTGACTACGGGTGCTCTGTGCACGGAGTTTATACGTTCTCCGCTTATCCTGCGTGGGTTTTTTTTCTGGGATCTCCGGTTTCCTCCCACACTCCAGAGACGCACGTACAGGGTTGTAAGTTAGTTGGCTTGGTATGATTGTAAATTATCCCCAGTGTGTGTAGGATGGTGTTAATGTGCTGGTCGCTGGTCGGCGCGGACTCAGTGGGTTGTATCTCTAAAACTAAAACCAGAAACTAAGAAGGATTTTCTTGCTCTATTTTTTTTATTAAACAGCGCCCCACCCCCTCCCCCAAAAAAATAATAGAAATCCATTTAAATGCATGATACGTTGAATATTGCAAGGCCCAGGTGCTGTAATTCAGATACTAGACTTGGAAGGTCTAACGTGGTTTTATCGCCAATCTGTGGTACAGAGATGGACGTTTACAGGCATCTGCCTATCGGGAAGCCTTGCCCATCAACGGCAATTAACCTCCAGTTAACCTTAGGATTTACAGCAATTAGCCTCCTTGCCTTTAAATGGACAGATTAGCCTAATCGTAGCTTCGGCTTGGCAGTGCATTAATGCATTAGCTGTGACATTGCATAACGATCCGGCCCCATATAAAACAATGCATCACACACTTTGCCAAGAGCCTTGGTACCGGAGATTGGCTTCTTTCTGCAAGAATGCAGACAACAATGACAAAAGAATGACAAAAGAAAGTCCATTCCAGTTTTTTTCTTTCTTTTTGCTAACACTCGGAACATTGCAAAGATCCGGACGTCATATATAAAAACAGAAAGAAAAAAGTGAAAACGTACAAGTTCCAATGAACTTACTGAGAAGACAGGTTAATGTTTCAAATCGGGACCCATCATTAGACCAAAGGATTACATTTAGCATTCTACGCAGAATGATTCAGTGTACATTAAATGTACTGAACACATAGTGCATATAGTGGCATTTTATCACTGAAGTTAATGTAACACTTAAGGTAATTACCACAAATCTGCATTTTCTACATGCAATTTAACTCAGCCGTAATGGATGGGCTAATGATAACTAAACACTAATTAAGGCAATTATTGAGGTGATAGATCGAACTAAACTGAACCACACATCTTTTCTACGTTTAGGGTGATGTAGGATTTTTTTCAAGGTACAAGGCCATTTGAAGTTGGTAAAAAGCGAGAGAAAAAAATCTGCAAATGCTTGAAAATTGGAAAGATAAGTCAGCTGCTCTTGAGAAAACAGACGTTAACATTTTAAGCATAACCCTTCATCAGGACATTTGAAATCTACTTTGTTATAACGCTTCTATATTGCTAACTCAGTGGGTTCTGGCTATGTGGCTAATATAATGGAAATGGCACAATACTGAGGGCGGCACGGCGGTAGCGTTGCTGCCTTCCAGCGCCAGAGACACGGGCTCAATCCTGACTATGGGTGCTGTCTGTACAAAGTTTGTAGGCTCTCCCTATGACCACGTGGGTCTCCACCGGGTGCCCTGGGTTCCTACTACATTCCAAAGACGTGCTGGCTTGTAAGTCGATTGGCTTCTGTAAATTGGCCCCAGTGTGTAGGATAGGACTAGTGTATGTGGGTGATAGTGGTCGGCGCAGACTCGATGGGTCGAAGAGCCTGTTTTAACGCTGTAGCACTAACCTAAACTAAACAAAAAGCTTTAGTCTATTGCAAAACCAGAATTGTCACAATGTTACTTGAACTTGTAATAGATCACAGCCTTCTGAGCTCCCAGACCCTGAATGGAGGCTACTCTGTTACTCCTTGTCAGTGATGTCCGTCCCAACCTCATTCATCTCTTCATTCCAAAACCAAGCAGGAGGCTCCATTTATGGTGGGGTGGAGGTGGGGGGGGGGGGGGGTGGAGGTGTGTGTGGGGGGGGGGGGGGGGGCGGTGGAGGGGAAAACATTTGCCCAGAAAGAGAATTGGGTGCACACCAACCTATTGCTCTCTGTCGAAACAAAGAACTGCAGATAGTGGTTTATACCAAAGACAGACACAACGTGCTGGAGTAACTCAGCGTGTCAGGCAGCATCTCTGGAGAAAAAGGATGGGTGATGTTTTGGGTCGGGACCCTTTCGTTTTCTTTTTTTTTTCTGGTCTTACAGATACAGCGTGGAAACAGGCCCGAGTCTGCGCTTACCAGCGATCCCCACACACGAACGCTATCCTACACACACTGGGGACAATTTACAGTTCTACTAAGCCGATCAGCCAACAAACCTGTACGTCTTTGGGGTGAGGGAGGAAACCGGAGCTCCCAGAGAAAACCCACGCAGGTCACGGGAAGAAAGTACAAACTCTGCACAGACAGCACCCGAAGTCAGGATCGAACCGTGCCGCCCCTTCTTCAGACTGATTGTAGGGGGTGGGAGGGGGTGGTATTTTTGATGGATAGGATTTACTTTCAAAATGATTAAAGAAAAGAGATACCACTTTAACTACGCGATCAGCTACAGGGTGGCACGGTGGCGCAGCGGTAGAGTTGCTGTCTCACAGCTCCAGAGACCTGGGTTCGATCCTGACTCCGGGTGCTGTCTGTATGGAGTTTGTACGTTCTCCCTGCGACCACGTGGGTGTTATCCTGAAGCTCCTTTTTCCTCTCACACTCCAAAGACGTACAGGTTTGTAGTTAATTAGCTTGGTATCATTGTAAATTGTCCCGAGCACATGTAGGATAATGTTAGTGTGCAGGGATCGCTGGTCGGAACAGACTCGGTGGCCAAAGGGTCTGTTTCCACGCTACATTAAACCAAACTAAACAAAACAAGGTTGACGTGTGGACGGGTAGCCTGAGCATCTGGTGACAAATTAGGCTGCCAGTTGGCACTAGGTTTCTCGGACATCAAAGTGACAATGTATTCAGGTGCTCTGGTCTGCTTGCTGGGCTGCGGGTAGATATCTCAACGAGGAAACTCCAAGATATGGGCCGACTGTTATTGAAGGGAGCTCCTATAAGTCTGGAATGCAATTATGCAGCTGCTATCGAGAGTTGTGAAAGCAATTTCTTTTTTTCTACAGGGAAACATGTTAACACTATTGCTCGCATTCCCTATCAGTTTTCACTGCTTGAGTTTTTTAAAGCATTTTAAGCTGCCCCACAGGACTAGTGGGAAGGCAAGACTTGGTATAAAATGGGCTGGTATCCAGAAGCAACTATTTATAGGGTCATACAGACTTACTGCGTGGAAACAAGCCCTTCGGCCCAACTGATGATGATGAAGATGCTTCCTGTCCCGCTGAGTTACTCCAGCATTTTGAGTCTATCTATGGGGTGGAAGATTGCAACCTTCCCGTGGTCCGCCCTGCTTCGACTAATGCAATCAACTCGACGTGCACAAACGGAAGGTCAAAGAGAACCAGTTGTCCAACAACTTTAGGCTGTGCACGCCACACGAAAGAAGAAGAAGAAGTCTATCTATGATGAAGTCAAATGTGCCGAAAGCCTTTTTGACCATCCTATCTCATAAGTTCATGTCGTAAGTGATAGGAGAAGAATTAGGCCATTCGGCCCATCACGTGTACTCTGCCCTTCAATCATGGCTGATCTATCTCTCGCTCCCAACCCCATTCTCCTGCTTTCTCCCCATAATCTCTGACAGCTGTAATAATCAAGAATCTATCCATCTCTGTCTTAAAAATATCCATTATCCACCTGTGACACTACCATTTCTCAAACCATGATGGTTCATTTACCTCAGATTCCACAACGTCTGATTACTGTAAAACCATCCTCTCAACAATAACGCTTCTGGTGTTCACGCATATATGATTCATTGTAGGACTGGCCTCCAGTGTCCACCTGCTCTTCTATAGTTCTTGCTTCTCGCTCTGCTATTGTATTCATCACCACCTGTTGGCTACTTTATTTCACATGAAATTCAATGACTCTCCTTCCTTCAAGCTTTAAATGTTTTTCTAAACTGCCTGGGTTCCTTATTGTTCCTCATTTCTATAGGCGCAATCAATGTTCTTTATTGCTTCGAAAGGATTCCCAATCAATTATGAAAGTGAAATCGTTATTTTGACACCGGGTTTGCCAATTGTATACTTTTATCTTCATTTTTTTTCTCTTCTGTAAATTTGATCCTCAGCCAACCTGGGGAGATTGTTTTCCCTTCTACAAGTTTTCATAAAACACCTCATTTGAAGGATCCGGCTCAGATTTTCTCCCGTGTTGCCGAGACCTTCAAGGACAATGAAAACATGATCCTTCCCTGCCCTCTTCCATCACCCCTTGATTGATTTGACTCCACGTAACCTTCTGCTCAACACTGTTCACGTATCATCTTTACACGTTACATAACCCCGTGCAAAGATCTTCCCGTGAGTATACTGTACACTAATAAACTTCCATTCTATTCCTGCATGATTTGGTGGGAACGGTATCTGATCCACTGCTCCCATCCGCACAATGACTTCATCAATGCTGCTTTTAACATAGAAATAGAAAATAGGTGCAGGAGTAGGCCATTCAGCCCTTTGAGCCTGCACCGCCATTCAATATGATCGTGGCTGATCATCCAACTCAGTATCCCGTACCTGCCTTCTCTCCATACCCCCTGATCCCTTTAGCCACAAGGGCCACATCTAACTCTCTCTTAAATATAGCCAATGAACTGGCCTCAACTACATTCTGCGGCAGAGAATTCCAGAGATTCACCACTCTCTGTGTAAAAAATGTTTTTCTCATCTCAGTCCTAAAAGATTTGCCCTTTATCCTTAAACTGTGACCCCTTGTTCTGGACTTCCCCAACATCGGGAACAATCTTCCTGCATCTAGCCTGTCCAACCCCTTAAGAATTTTGTACGTTTCTATAAGATCCCCCCTCAATCTTCTAAATTCCAGCGAGTATAAGCCGAGTCTATCCAGTCTTTCCTCATATGAAAGTCCTGACATCCCAGGAATCAGTCTGGTGAACCTTCTCTGTACTCCCTCTATGGCAAGAATGCCCTTCCTCAGATTAGGAGACCAAAACTGTACGCAATACTCCAGGTGTGGTCTCACCAAGACCCTGTACAACTGCAGTAGAACCTCCCTGCTCCTATACTCAAATCATTTCGCTATGAATGCTAACATGAAGGCTTAATCTACAGTTATCTCAATTTTCTTGCTCTCCCTTTCTATTTGTGACAAACCACTTTCATTAAGTTCTATGTTTGAAATTATTATTTATTTCACTTCCATCCACACCCTCCCTATCTATTTTGGCAGCAGATTTGCACTTTAAATGTTATTTTTTCTCACTTTTAATTTCTCCCCAGCAAATGTACTGCGGCTGAACTTAACCCTTTTGTTCTTGATTTTAACCGACCCAGTTCCTGCTTCCACGATGCTTTTTTCAAGACAGATCCTTTACGGGCACCATGGAGGAGCAGCACGGCGGGTGGAACTGCTGCCCCTCACAGCGCCAGAGGCCGACCCCGGGTGCTGTCCATGTGGAGTTTGCACGTTCTCCCTGCGACCACGTGGGTTTCCTCCGGGTGCTCCGGTTACCTCCCACATCCCAGTAATGTGCGGGTCTGGAGGTTAATTGGTCCTCTTTCAATTGTTCCTAGTGTGTGTGGAGTGGATGGAGAAAGCGGGATAACATAGAACTGGTGTGAATGGATGATCGATGGTCAGCGTGGACTTGGTGTACTGGATCTCCTGGTTGACAACCATTTTAACCCCCCCATCCCATTCTCACACTGACCTTTCTGTCCTGGGCCTCCTCCACCGTCAGAGTGAGGCCACACTCAAATTGGAGGAACAGCACCTCATATTTCGCTTGGTTAGCTTACAACCCAGCGGTATGAATATTGAACTCACTTTCTTTATGTACTTCTACTTGCACTCCCCTCCCCTGCCCCCCTCCCCCCTTGCTCGCTTCCTCCACCCTAGTCGTTTTACCAGTCCCGCAGCTCTCCACTATTTCCCTCTTGAGATCACACCTTCCCTGGCCAACAATGGGTCCACCAGGGCACCACCCTGCCTGAGGTCATTCATGGCCGGCCCTGATTAGCCCTGACCTTCTCTTGTCTCCAGCTCTTCACCTCTCCCCCTCCCCCACCCCATACTTACAGTCTGAAGAAGGGCCCCGACCCGAAACGTCACCCATCCATTTTCTCCAGAGATGACCCATGACTCGCTGAGCTACTCCAGCACTTTGTGTCTATCTTCGGTGGACCGAAGGGCCCGTTTCCATGCTGCATCTCTCAATCGATCAATCAGTCAATCCATGGGTGACGATTTCTTCCAGGATACAATACTGTACGCCTTCTAAAGAAAGAAAAATCCTTTGTGTGATGATGTGTCTGAATGGAATCTATTTCCCTACTGCATTCATCTCCTTGTTCACTATTAGATTTATATGCAACAGCACTCTCCCAAGCATCCATCCCAGATGATGGAGGTGCTTCTAAACAACTATTGACAGACGTGTGTGTAATTTGCAGGTCATGTTGGAACCAATCTGAAGAAAAGGTACCAGCTGGATATTACAACAGCAGGAATCTGCACTCTTGTTGCCCGTGAATATAAAGACTTAACATATTGGTAGCTCCTCTTTTTGTCTAATAGAAAGATATCACTACACCTCAGGAGCCTTCTGAGCAACTTCAACTGATTGTTTCACTTTGCCTTGACGCATACAGAGGGGTTTTAGGAAATAAACTTGTTTCAGTTGATTTATTGTCACGTGTACCGAGGTACAGTGAAAAGCTTGTGTGGCGTGCTAACCAGTCAGCAGAAAGACAATACATGATTACAATCGAGCTGCCATTCGCAGTGCACAGATGCATGATAAGGGAATAACGTTTAGTGCAAGGTAAAGCCAGTAAAGTTGGATCAAAGATAGTCCGAGGGTCACCAATGAGGTAGACAGTAGTTCAGGACTGCTTTCTGGTTGTGTTAGGATGGTTCAATTGCCTGATAGCAGCTGGGAAGAAACTGTCTCTGAATCTGGAGGTGTGCGTTTTCACACTTCTGCACCTTTTGCCCGATGGGAGAGGGGAGAAGAGGGAGAGGCCGGGGTGAGACTGGCCCTTGATTATGCTGCTGGCCTTGCAGAGGCAGCGTGAGGTATAAATTGAGTCAATGGAAGGGAGAGATTGAGGTGAACGCAGGGATTGTTGTGTGCGATTGTCCGGAGTAATCTGGAGAAACACGGTACTCATTTAAGTAACAAAGGACCCAAAGTGCTGGAGCAACTCAGCGGGTCAGGCAGCATCTCTGGGGGACACGGATAGATGACAATTTTGGGTTGGCAACCATGGTCAGACTGAAACATAACAACAGTCCTTGTGTACTATTTATGGTGCAGATGATATTTAGCAGAATGTAGCTTGGATGAGAGGGTTTCAGCTATAGGGAGTGGTTGGATAACATTGGATAGTTTTCTCTGAAGTGTTGGAGGTTGAGGGGAGACTTGATAAAAGTATATAAAATGATGAAGGGCAAACAGTCAGAACCTTTTTCTCAATGGCTCTGTTGTAATCATGTATTCAAGAGAGTCAGGAGTGTTTTCTTGCCATATGTCACAGATAGAACAATGAAATTCTTACTTGCAGCAGCACAACAGAATCTGTAAACATGGTACACTGTAAACAATATAACAAACTAGAGAGAAAAAAAAGGTTCAGAGTGCGTGTATATTGTGTACATGTGTATTGTCTGTCCTCTGACTGGCAAGCACGCAACAAAAGCTTTTCACTGTACCTGGCGATAAACTAAACTAAACTAAACTAAATTTGGTGGGCCAAAGGGCCTGTTTCCGTTCGGTATTCGTAAAGTAAAGTCGAAAGAGCAACTGGAGTTGTGACTGCCCTTTTGCCTGTTAGTTTAGTTTAGCTTATCGCCACATGTACCGAGGTACAGTGAAAAGCATTTGTTGCGTGCTTGCCAGTCAGAGGAAAGACAATACATATATACACAATATATACACACAGTGAACTTTTTTTCTCTCTCTAGTTTGTTATATTGTTTGTTATTTTGCCTGCTCTCGAAAGTGTGAATTGACAACCCACTAAGGACATTGGGAAGAAGATAATTAATTGTGGGCCAAGCCAAGAAGCAGATTGGCTCTAGAATCAACTTGAGTGGCCGCAGTCATGGACAACAGATATAAACCATCGGTTTAACTCGCAATGCAAACTCAAACATCAAAGGGATCAAAAGGTTTAATGTTACCAGCCCTGAAGCCAGAGCAGAGACAAGTGGAATTGTTTTACACACACCCACTGGTTGTCTAAATTATGGGTGGCAATAATGGTGATCGGCAAGAGGGGATTTATGTCGCCCCTGCCTGTGACTGAATCGGAAAGCCTATTTTAACAGCTGGCCCTCATTAACACACGGAGGCAGAGAGCTACCATCTCAGGATGGACATTGAGACGTGAGGTTCCAGAAGGTGACAATTAGCTGCTGGCAACCACCCAGCTGGTCATCGTTGAGGAGAAAAGGAAGGAGTCTTAAAAACCGCCGGGAGCCAAGATGGACACAAAGTGCTGGAGTAACTCAGCGGGTCAGGCGGCATCTCTGGAGAACATGGGGAGGTGACGTTTCGGGTCGGGACCCTTCTTCAGACTAATAGGTGATGCTTTGGGATCGAGACCCTTAACTTAGCTTTACTTAAGCGATACAGTGCGGAATCAGGCCCTTTTTCCCACGCCGGCCCAGCACCAGCACCATCCTACACACTAGAGACAATTTACAATTTTTACCGAAGCCAATTAACCTAGAAACTTGCACGTCTTTGGAGTGTGGGAAGTAACCGGAGCACCTGGAGAAAACCCACACAGTCACAGGGAGAACGTACAAACTCATTACAGACAGCACTCGTAGTCAGGATCGAACCATCAGATCGAATTCTTCAGACTAATAGGTGATGTTTCGGGTCGGGAATCCTTCTTCCTGGGAGTAAGCCTAATGAGTGACGGTATGTGTGGTGTTTGATGGTGGCTGAGATTTTTAGCTCGTGCCCTGTGCAATACTTACTCCAACTGGCCTTTAGGAAGATGTAGACACAAGGAACTGCAGATGCTGGTTTGATCAAAAAAGACACAAAGTGCTGAAGTAACTCAGTGGGTCAGGCAGCATCTCTGGAGAACATGGATGGGCGATGTTTCAGATCGGAACCCTTCTTCAGACTGATTGAAGCTGGAAGAGAGGTGGCCGGACAACATGTGCAGCAAGACTCAATCCACTGCTTCTCGCGACAGTTCCCCTTCTGTTACCCACAATCTACACTCTCCGCCATGCATTGACACCAGCAGACCCTCCCTCTGTCTCTCCCGCAGCTCTGGGATCTCACTCACCCAGACCTGCCATTGGCCCATACTTTATTTTACCCTGCCAGATCAGGGTATCTGGAGGCACGGTGGCGCAGCGGTAGAGGTGCTGCCTTGCAGCAAATGCAGCGCCGGAGACACGGGTTCAATCTTGACTACGGTTGCTGCCTGTACGGAGTTTGTACGTTCTCCCTGTGACCTGCGTGGTTTTTCTCCGAAATCTTCGGTTTCCTCCCACACTCCAAAGACGTACTGGTATATAGGTTAATTGGCTCATTAAATGTAAAAATTATCCCTAGTGGGTGTGGGAGAGTGTTAATGTGCGGGGATCGCTGGTCAGCGCGAACCCGGTGGGCCGAAAGGGCCTGTTTCCACGGTGTATCTCTAAACTAAACTAAACTAAAAACTAAAAATCCCGAGCCAAAACATCACCTCTCCATGTTCTCCAGAGATGCTGCCTGACCCACTGAGTTACTCCAGCAGTTTGTGTCTTTTTTGATCAAACCAGCATCTGCAGGTCCTTGTGTCTCCATGTCCATGCTGGTCATTTTTTGTAAATCAGTAACTTGTTGCTGCAAATATGAATGTAACAAGGTCAAGGGCGGTGAATCTGTGGAATTCGTTGCCACAGAAGGGGGTGGAGGCCAAGTCAATTGATAATTTTAAGGTGGAGATAGACAGATTTTTAATTAGTACGAGTGTTAGGGGTTATGGAGAGAAGGCAGGAGAATGGGGTTAATACAGAAAGATAGATCAGCCATGATTGAATGGCGGAGTAGACTTGATGGACCGAGTGGTCTAATTCTGCTCCTATCACTTATGAACTTATGAACATGATATTTCACACAAAGGGTGGTGGGTGTATTCAACAAGATGCCAGATGAGATAGTGGAGGCTGGAATTATCCCAACGTTTAAGAAACAGTTAGACAGGTAGACAGTTAAACAGTTGGAAAAGACAGGTTTGGAGGGATATGGGCCAAGCGCAGGCAAGTGGGACTAGTGTAGCTGGGACATTGTTGGCCGGTGTTGGCACGTTGGGCCGAAGGGCCTGTTTCCACACTGTATCACTCTATGACTCTATACAGGAAATCACTATGCGGGAACACATTTGAGTTAGGTTCATCCAAGGGACTGCAGCAGATTAAGAAGAAAGCTCACAGCCATCTCCTCAAGAAAGGTTAGGTTTAGGCATTAATTGTTGGCCTTACCAGTTATGTTGAGATCCCTCGTGTAAGTGAAAAAAATAGCATTGCAATGAAGCATCATTTTGGCATGGCTGTTAGTGATCCTTACATTATCTGAATAAAAACAATTAATGCGTGGCACAGATTGAAATATATTTATATATGTAAATATGATACTATATATAAAGTTTATAATGTATATCAAACTTGAAGATATATAAAACATATATATGTATATAAAGTTCAGTATATATACACAAAGATTATAATATATAAAACTATATATATATTTAAAAACAACAACAAAAACATTCGGTATTCAAATATAAAGTTATATATATATATCTATATTACTAAAAGTCTGATCTTGACCACTTCCTGTTGTTATTTATATTGATTTTAGAAAAAACACTGCCACTTACGGCTGTGATTTTTGGCCATCTTACTCAGTCCCCCTCCGCTGTGCAAGACAAGAGGATTTTTCCCATCGATGAAAAATAAAAGAGTTATTAGTGTTTAAAAAATGGAATAAAACCCAGAAGTGTTGAGTGCCTCAGTCAGTCTCTGCAAGATGGGGGGAGCGAGAGGGTCACGTCTCTCAGTCTGAGCTGTGAATAACACTGAACACATGTCTACTAAACTGTGAGTGTGGTTTTACTGACCTTGAGTGCCCTTAATGTGGTTTGAAAATGAAAATGTGGTTGGTTTGAAATAAAGCACAGCAAATAGTTGGTGGTGGTTGCTTTGAAATAAAGCACGGCAAATGGTTGGTGGTGGTTGGTTTGAAATAAAACATGGCAAATGGTTGGTGGTGGTTGCTTTGAAATGGCAAATGAATAAAAGTCTATACTTGACCTGTTTGCACTTTATATTGATTTTAGATAAAACGCTACCACTTACGGCTGTGATTTTTGGCCATCTTAATCAGTCCCCCTCCGCTCATCAGGTGCAGAGGATTCTTCCCATCAATTAAAAATAAAAGTGTTATTAGTGTTTAAATAATGTTGAGAATCTCTCTCCTGTCAATCACGCCATGAAGGCCACGCCACTTCTGGTGGGAGGGGGAGGGATAATAAAACACGGAAATGTGGGTGTGGCTCAGTCTCTGCAAGATAGGGGAGGGAGAGGTCACGACTCTGTCTGAGCTGCGAATCAACTGAACACACTGAATGTCTAATGAACTGTGAGTGTGATGTTTATGTGGTGTTTATGTGGTGTTTTGTGTGGTTTATGGTGGTTTCATGGTGGTTTCACCCTGCTTGAAATGGTATGAAACTGCATTTGAATCTGGTGGCCTTTCACCCTGCATGAAATGGTATGAAACTGCATTTGAATGTGGTGGCCTTGCACCCTGCATGAAATGTTATGAAACTGCATTTGAATTTGGTGGCCTTGCACCCTGCTTGAAATGGTATGAAACTGCACTTGAATTTGGTGGCCTTGCACCCTGCTTGAAATGGCATGAAACTGCACTTGAATTTGGTGGCCTGCACCCTGCTTGAAGTGGCATGAAACTGCACTTGAATTTGGTGGCCTTGCACCCTGCTTGATGTGGCATGAAACTGCATGAGTTTGGTGGCCTTGTACCCTGCTTGAAATGGTAGGAAACTGCACCTGAATTTGGTGGCCTTGCACCCTGCTTGAAGTGGTATGAAACTGCACTTGAATTTGATGGCCTTGCACCCTGCTTGAAGTGGTAAGAAACTGCATTTGAATTTGATGGCCTTGCACCCTGCTTGAAATGGTAGGAAACTGCATTTGAATTTGGTGGCTTTGCACCCTGCATGAAATGGAATTTCAAGGAATAGCCGTGAGTCAACTGCCAGCCAACCAGCAGTGAGGGAGCTGCCAGCACATCAGGCTTGCGTAACTGAGCTGCCATCCCAAGAATCCATTTGGCCCGCAATGTCCATACTAGCCCTCTGGAAACCTGTCCCTTCAGCTCACAACACCCATACTAGTGCTCCAGGAAGCCCCCCCCCCCCCCAACCACTGGCCACCAATATTGGAATTGGTGCAGAGGTGGAATATTGCGTTGGGGGACCAGCCCTCCCGTGTAAACATGGGACCCAACGGAAAAATATATATATTTTTTGGTGGAGAAGATAAAATCGGAACCTGCGGGGCTGGGAAACGGTAAGGTTGGAGACTTTAGCGAAAATTATTAAAACATTTTTTGAAGTCTGACATCAGCCTGAAGAAGGGTCTCGACCTGAAATGTCTCCCATTCCTTCTCTCGAGAGATGCTGCCTGAGTTACTCCAGCATTTAGTGCCTACCTTATATAATATGTGTGTGGGTGTATATATGTATATTTACATATATATGTGGGTGTGTGTGTGTGTAAATATAATATATTGAACTTTTGTTGTTGTTTATTATGGATTTTACGAAGCACAATCTTTTTGTTCATCTGTAGTTCTGCTGCAAGTGAGAATTTCATTGTTCCGTTTCGGGACCTATGACAATAAACACACTTGATTTGGCTCTCGACTTTTGAAACAGCTTGAGAGAAGTCGCAAAGTGCTGGAGCAACTCAGCAGGTCAGGCAGCATCTCTGGAGACCACACATAGGTGGCGTATTGGGTTGGGACCCTTCCTCAGTAGCCTGCCTGAATCTCACAGGAGCGTATGTGATCTTTTAATCCTTCCCTCACCATAAGAAGTACTGTTCTCTGTTCAGTCAGATTCAGTTTTTCCTTACGTCCACAGCTGAATACTTTGACCTCCTTTCTGGACAACTATTGCAAGCTAAGAGTAACTGAACTAATACCTGACATTCACCCCATTTTGTTTCCATTGCCAAGCATGCTTTGTTTATGTGGACTGCTGTGCTAAACTTTTACTTCCCATCACCTACATATTGCAGTCTGTGAGAAGTGTGATATTGTATTCTAGTTTGGGTATCCAAGACTGCCCTCTTGCTGTATAATAAATTGTTTCACAGCTATAATCGCAGCTCTTCTAAACTAAGATTGTAAGTTACAGTACATTAGATATTCTAGGCAGCACGGTGGCGCAGGAGTAGAGGTGCTGCCTCACAGCACCAGAGACCCCGGTTCAATCCTGACTACGGGTGCTGTCTGCACAGAGCTTGCCCCTTCTCCCCCTGACCAACGTGGGTTTCTCCCGTACTCCAAAGACGTACAGGTTTGTAGGCTAATTGGCTTCGGTAAAAATGTAAATTATCCCTCGTGTGTGTAGGGTAGTGTTAGTGTGCAGGGTTCGCTGGTCGGCAAGGTCTCGGTGGGTTTAAGGGCCTGTTTCGGCACTGTATCTCTAAACTAAACTAAATATGATTATTTTTGTGGTTTTCTGCAAGTGTGCCACACACTAATTGCTTTGGAATTCATCTGCCTTCAGAAGCATTAAATGTGCAGCTTAGTAATGCTTAGCATCAAACTGTGAAATTCATTCCATCATAGACAAGGGAATTAAATTGAGGTGCAGAACAATGGACAGGTGCCACAGCACAGCATATTGAGCTCAACTGGCAGGGTGGTGAATCTGTGGAATTCTTTGCCACAGAAGGCTGCGGAGGCCAAGTCAGTGGATATTTACAAAGCAGAGATCGATAGATAGATAGATACATCGATAGATCGATAAATACATCCACTACAAACCTACCGACTCCCATGGCTATCTGGACTACACTTCTTCCCACCCTGCTTCCTGCAAGGACTCCATCCCCCACTCCCAATTCCTCCGTCTACGCCGCATCTGCTCCCAGGATGAGGCGTTCCACACCGGGGCATCCGAAATGTCCTCATTTTTCAGGGAACGGGGGTTCCCCTCCTCCACCATAGATGAGGCTCGCACCAGGGTCTCTGCCATACCCCGCAACACTGCTCTCTCTCCCCATCCCCCCCACTCACAACAAGGGCAGAGTCCCCCTAGTCCTCACCTTTCACCCCACCAGCCGTCACATACAACAAGTGATCCTCCGTCAGTTTCGCCACCTCCAACGTGACCCCACCACTCGCCACATCTTCCCATCTCCCCCTATGTCTGCCTTCCGCAAAGACCGCTCCCTCCGTAACTCCCTTGTCAATTCTTCCCTTCCCTCCCGTACCACCCCCTCCCCGGGTACTTTCCCTTGCAACCGCAAGAGATGCAACACTTGTCCCTTCACCTCCCCCCTCGACTCCATTCAAGGACCTAAGCAGTCGTTCCAGGTGCGACAGAGGTTCACCTGCATCTCCTCCAACCTCATCTATTGCATCCGCTGCTCTAGATGCCAGCTGATCTACATCGGTGAGACCAAGCGGAGGCTCGGCGATCGTTTCGCCGAACACCTCCGGTCGGTCCGCAATAACCAACCTGACCTCCCGGTGGCTCAGCACTTCAACTCCCCCTCCCATTCCGTATCTGACCTCTCTGTCCTGGGTCTCGTCCATGGCCACAGCGAGCAACACCGGAAATTGGAGGAAATGCACCTCATATTCCGCTTGGGCAGTCTACATCCTGGGGGCTTGAACATTGAATTCTCCCAATTCTGCTAGCCCTTGCTGTCCCCTCCCCTTCATCAGCCCTCTGGTTGTCTCCTCCCCTCCCCCAGCCCTCGAGCTCCTCCTCCGCCTTTTTTCCTTTCTTCTCCCCACCCCCTATCAGCCTGAAGAAGGGTTTCGGCCCGAAACGTTGCCTGTTTCCTTCGCTCCATAGATGCTGCTGCACCCGCTGAGTTTCTCCAACATTTTTGTGTACCATCGATAGATAGATTCTTGATTAGTACAGGCTTCAGAGGTTATGGGGAGAAGGCAGGAGAATGGGGTTAGGAGGGAGAGATCGATCAGCCATGATTGAATGGTGGAGTAGACTTGATGGGTTGAATGGCCTAATTCTACTCCTATTCCTTAAGACCTTACGACCTTCCGAATGAATTTCTGGCCTAGAGCATTTATCCAAAGAAAATGGCAGTTATTAATATGTTATGTTCGAAGAAGTTTATCAAGCATTTAAGCCTGGGGGGCACAGTGGTGCAGATGATAGAACTGCTGCCTCACAGATCCAGAGACCCAGGTGCAATCCTGACCTCAGATGCTGCCTGTGAGGAGTTTGCACGTTCACCCTGTGACTGTGTGGATTTCCTCCGGGTGCTCTGGTTTCCTCCAACATCGCAATGATGTGAGGGTGTGGGTTTGAAGGATAATTGGCCTCTGTAAATTGCCCCGAATGTGTTGGGAGTAGATGAGAAAGTTGGATAACATGGAATTAGTATGAATGGGTGATTGATGGTCGGTGGGCACTCGATGGGCCAAAGAGCCTGTGTCCATGCTGTACCTTTCAATCTGTCAATTCAATTAGTGCACAAAATAGCATCCATGAATACAAAGCAAGTGAACAGGATCCTTGCTCAGTACTTTGCTCAGGAAAGTCAGGACTTTCATATGAAGAAAGACTGGATAGACTCGGCTTGCACTCGCTATAATTTAGAAGATTGAGGGGGGATCTTATAGAAACTTACAAAATTCTTAAGGGGTTGGACAGGCTAGATGCAGGAAGATTGTTCCCGATGTTGGGGAAGTCCAGAACAAGGGGTCACAGTTTAAGGATAAAGGGGAAATCTTTTAGGACTGAGATGAGAAAAACATTTTTTCACAGAGAGTGGTGAATCTCTGGAATTCTCTGCCACAGAAGGTAGTTGAGGCCAGTTCATTGGCTATATTTAAGAGGGAGTTAGATGTGGCCCTTGTGGCTAAAGGGATCAGGGGGTATGGAGAGAAAGCAGGTACAGGATACTGAGTTGGATGATCAGCCATGATCACATTGAATGGCGGTGCAGGCTCGAAGGGCCGAATGGCCTACTCCTGCACCTATTTTCTATGTTTCTATGTTTCTATGTTTTGCTCATTGAGGCTATCTATCTCATTGGAGACCCTCGGACCATCTTTGATCGGACTTTACCTTGCACTAAACGTTTTTCACGTTATTCCCTTTATCATGTATCTACACACAGTCATCATGTATTGTATTTCCGCTGACTGGTTAGCAGGCAACGAAAGCTTTTCACTGTACCTCGGTACATGTGACAATAAACAAAACCAAACTCAACACACATTTAAGATAGACACAAAATGCTGGAGTAACTCAGCGGAAGAGGCAGCATCTCCGGAGAGAAGGCATGGGTGACGTTTTGGGTCGAGACCCTTCTTCGTCTACAGTACGCAATATGCATTTATATGCACCCATCAAACTAGATTCTAATTCACAATCTTCCGGGCCCTTTATTCATTCAGAACTGAGACTCCTGAGTTATGGAATCATCTTAGATGCAACAACGTATTGCTTAGTACTATTTTTATGAAGATTAATTTGACAATGTTGAGAATGACAAAGTCATTTTTTAATTGAGTTTATTAGTGCCTTTATGCCCACAATCATCTTTAGTGTTGTCAGGCTTGTTAAATTTTAAAATGTGCCTTGCATTTCGGTTTCATTCCTGACAGTAGATTAAAACATCTTCCTTTTTACAACTCTTTTTAAATCTTGGGGCAAATGAAATTCACAGTTGATTAAAATCAGTTGTTTACGGGCTTGCTTGTAGCTTTGTTAGTTTGACCACTGAGTGGCCACGTTTATATGGGCCCAAGGACTGATATATGGTCAGCGCTGATTTCACTCGTCTCAGCTGGGGCAGTGGCAGGGGCAGTAACGTTGACCTCAAAGGCCGAAGATAGAGGGGTGAACTTGCAAGACCCTCTGGTCCTCATCAAGGCTCGAAGCTCCCCGCCGAGTATCACTCCCTTACGTTTCAGGTGAAAACAAGGTCAGCTTCTGTTGCAAATTGTCCACCCCCCCCCCCCTCTCCTCTCCCAATTGCTCACCCTCCCTCCCTCCCTCACTCCCTACCAGTCAGGAAGGACGGCTCAAATTCAGGGAATGATTAAAGGAAAGAAAGCAATCCTGTGGAGCAGGGGAAACGCCAGCAATTATTGCAGAAAGTCAAGCTGAAGTTGGTTTAGGGATACAGCGTGGAAACATAAATCTTCCCTGCACCTTTTCTAGCTTGAAGGCCATCTTTCCTGTAACAGGGTGACTGAAGCTGAGCACAATACTCCAAGTGCGGCCTCACCAATAACTACAACACGGGTGTCAGGGGTTATGAGGAGAAGGCTGGAGAATGGGGTTCGGAGGGGGAGATAGATCAGCCATGATTGAATGGCGGAGTAGACGTGTTGGGCCGAATGGCCTAATTCTGCACTGATGGGCATAATGTCCTGACTTCTGTACTCAGTTCCCTGTCTGATAACGGCTAGCACACCAAAAGTTTTCTTTCTCCACCTTATCAACCTCCAATGCAAGTTTCAGAAAACTATGTACTTGTACTCCTTGATACCTCTGTTCTACAATGCTCCTTAAGGCCCTACCTTTCACTGTGGTTCAATTTCCCAAATTGCAACACCTTGAACATATCTGAATTAAACTCCATCAGCAAAACTCCATTGGCCAGCTGATGTAATTCTTGATAACCATCTTCACTTTCTACGATACCACCTATGTTAATGTCATTGGTAAACGTACTCATTGCGCTTTTAACGTTCTCAGTCTAGTGTGAAACAATGGGCCCAGCACCGATCTCTGCACAGGAGAATCATCTACCTTCATACATTTTAAGACATCAGCACCTCTTCCACCGTAATACGGACTGTCCTCAAGACATCTTGACTAACGTTCCCAAGTTCTCTAGTTATAGGCCTCGTCCGATAGCCAACGTTCCACCACTACCCTCAACTTCCTACCATGAAACCAATTCTGAATACAATTAGCAATTAGATTCAATATGATATAGCCTTCCAGAGAAGGCTACCATGTGGAATCTTATCAAAGGTCTTGCTGAAGTCCATGTCTACAACTGAACCCTCATCAACCTTCTTGGTTATTTTTTTTTAAACTCATAAACTTTGTGAAGCACAGTGTTGTGAAACATGAGAGGAATAGATCGGGTAGATGCACAGAGTCTCTTGCCCATAGTAGGGGAGTTGAGGACCAGAGGACATAGCATTGTTTAAGGTGAAGGGGAAAAGATTGAATAGGTATCTGAGGAGTAGCTTTTTCACACACAAAGAGTGGTGGGTGTAAGGAACGAGTTGCAAGAAGAGGTAGTTGAGGCAGGGACTATCCCAACATTTAAGAAACAGTTAGACAGGTACATGGATAGGACGGGTTTGGAGGGATATGGGCCAAACGCAGGCAGGTGTGACTAGTGCATATGTTGGCCGGTGTGGGCAAGTTGGGCTGAAGGGCCTGTTTCCACACTGTATGACTCTATGACAATCTCCCATATGTGAACCCATAGTGACTACCCCTAATCAACCCTTGTCTTTCTAAATGCATGTATATCTTATCTCTCAGGATACTCTTCAGTAACTTTCCTATCACAGATGTCAGGCTTACTGGTCAATAGTTCCCTGTATTTCCTTTGCAGTTCTTCTTCAATAGAGCCACAACATTAGCCATCCTGCAGTCTTCTGGCACCTCACCCATGTCTAATCCTGATTCATATATCTCAGCCAGGACTCCTGCAATCACTTATCTAGCTTCCACAGTGTCCTTGGATATATCTAATCAGGCACGGGTGATGTATTTACCTTCATTCATCTTAAGACATCAGCATCTCCTTGACTGTAATACGGACTGTCCTCAAGACTCCACCAAAGTCCCAAAGTTCTCTCATCTACATGTATTTCCATAAAAATAGAGGAGATATATTATGTTCATAAGTGATAGGAGCAGAATTAGGCTATTCGGCCCATCAAGATTTCAGCCCATTCGGTTCTATTCTTACCCATCTCCTGTGACTCCACATTTAGATTAACGTTTTGGTTTCTGATGGACCCTATTCTCTCTCTAGTTACCCTCTTTCCCTTCATATAATCTCTTTGGATTCTCCTTGATCTTGTCTGCCAGAGCCGTCTCCTGATTTCCTTCTTAAATGTGCTCCTCAATCCTCTATACTGCTCTAAGGTTACACTTGAACACAACTGCCCATACCTGACCCATAACTCCTTCTTTTTCCTGACCAGAGCCTCAATTTCTCTCATTTAGGGTTCCTTATTCCTACCCTCCTTGCCCTTCACTCCAACAGGAACGCACACTGCCCCGAGCGTCATTCCAGACCCACACCACCCTGGCCATGTTCTCATCTCCTGCATGTGGATGACAGATGGCGCAATGGGCTAAGTGTTCGGCTGGCAACCGGAAGGTAGCCGGTTCGAATCCCGCTTGGAGTGCATACTGTCGTTGTGTCCTTGGGCAAGACACTTCACCCACCTTTGCCTGCGTGTGAATGTGTGTGAATGTGTGTGAATGATTGGTGGTGGTCGGAGGGGCCGTAGGCGCAGATTAGCAGCCACGCTTCCGTCAGTATGCCCCAGGGCAGCTGTGGCTACAGACGTAGCTCACCACCACCGAGTGTGACTGAGGAGTGAATTGGATCCTCGACTTCCTCACTCTCAGACCACAGTCTGTTCGTATTGGTGGAAATGTGTCAGACTCGATAACAATTAGCACGGGAGCACCTCAAGGCTGCGTGCTCAGCCCCCTGCTGTACTCACTCCATACTCATGACTGCGTAGCCGGACATAGTGCGAACTCCATCATCAAGTTCGCTGATGACACCACTGTTGTGGGACGTATCACTGATGGGGATGAGTCAGAGTATAGAAGAGAGATCGAGCAACTGTCCATATGGTGCCAGCACCACAACCTGGCCCTCAACACCAGCTAAACCAAGGAACTGATTGTGGACTTTGGAAGGAGTAGGATGGGGACCGACAGTCCCGTTTATATCAACGGGTCGATGGTTGAAAGGGTCAAGAGCTTCAAATTCCTGGGCGTGCACATCTCTGAAGACCTTTCCTGGTCCGAGAACAATGATGCCATTATTAAGAAAGCACATCAGCGCCTCTACTTCCTGAGAAAATTACGGAGAGTCGGTTTGTCAAGGAGGACTCTCTCTAACTTCTACAGGTGCACAGTAGAGAGCATGCTGACCGGTTGCATCGTGGCTTGGTTCGGCAACTTGAGTGCCCTGGAGAGGAAAAGACTACAAAAAGTAGTAAACACTGCCCAGTCCATCATCGGCTCTGACCTCCCTTCCATCGAGGGGATCTACCAGTCGCTGCCTCAAAAAGGCTGGCAGCATCATCAAGGACCCACACCATCCTGGCCACACACTCATCTCCCTACTACCTTCAGATAGAAGGTACAGGAGCCTGAAGACTGCAACGACCAGGTTCAGGAACAGCTACTTCCCCACAGCCATCAGGCTATTAAACCTGGCTCGGACATAACACTGAACTTTACTAGCCAATACTGTTATTTGCACTTTATCAGTATATTGACCATTGTGTATATATTTATAGAATGCCTTGTAGTAAATGCCTACTATGTTCTGTTGTGCTCAAGCAAAGCAAGAATTTCATTGTCCTACCAGGGACACATGACAATAAACTCACTTGACTTGACTTGACTTGAATAATGCGATGTAAAGCGCCTTGAGTATTAGAAAGACGCTATATAAATCCCATCCATTATTATTATTATTATCTCCTGCAATCAGGAGCCCGAAAACTGTAACGTCCAGGTTCAGGAGCAGCTTCTTCCCTACAACCATCAGGCTATGAAACACAACCTCTTAATAGGCTCCGAACTATGTTGACTTGGGGATCTTATAGAAACATATACAATTCTTAAAGGTTTAAGAAGGAACTGCAGATGCTGGAAAATTGAAGGTAGACAAAAGTGCTGGAGAAACTCAGCGGGTGCAGCAGCATCTATGGAGCGAAGTAAATAGGTAACGTTTCGGGCCGAAACCCTTCTTCAATTCTTAAGGGGTTGGACAGGCTAGATGCAGGAAAAAATTCCCGATGTTGGGGGAGTCCAGAACCAGGGGTCACAGTTGAAGAATAAGGGATAGGCCATTGATGAGGAAAAACTTCTCCAGCCAGAGAGTTGTGAATCGGTGGAATTCTCTGCCGCAGAAGGCAGTGGAGGCCAATTCACTGGACATATTCAAGAGAGAGTTAGATTTAGCTCTTAGGGCTAATGTAATCAAGGGATATGGGGAAAAAGCAGGAACAAGATACTGATTCTGGATGATCAGCCATGATCATATTGAATGGCGGTGCTAGCTTGAAGGGCCGAAGGGCCTATTCCTGCACCTACTTTCAATGTTACTAATATTCTATGTTTCTATTATTTTTGACTTTGCACTACTATTGCCTATTTATTTGTCTACTTGTTTCTTTATGCATACTGAACTCTTTTTGTTGTTTATTTTGTGTTTTACAGAGAAATATGTTTACAAATCCGTTGTGCCGCTGGAAGTAAGAATTTCATTGTTCTGTTGTGGGACATATGACAATAAACACTCTTGACTTGGTTCTTGACTAGTTCTGGGTTATCCCATTTTCGCATCCTATACAATTTTTACAGAAGCCAATTAATCTTCAAACCTGCATGTCTTTGGAAAGGAAACCGGAGGACCCGGAGAAAGTCCAGGCGGTCACGGGAAGAACGCACAAACTCCGCACGGACAGCACCCGTAATCAGGATCGAACCCGGGTCTCTGGCGCCGTGAGGCAGGAGCTCCACCAGCTGCGCCACCGTGCCGCCCTGTCAATTTGTCAGTGTGGGTTTTGAGCTCAGGACCTACACTGCAACTATAACCGCATAACCCTCCCGAATACCTTCTCTGGTCAGAGTAACTGGCTTTCCAAAAATAGAAAAAAGGACTTTGATGGGACGCTCTGCTCATTCACGTCTTAAAACAGAACCATAAGTGCTGCGGAGTGATAAATGATTGCCAACTCAAGGGTTTTGTTACCAGTTAATATTGAAAAGAGGAATATTTGGCCACGCAATAAGTTACAGCGCGTCTTGCCCTTCCTGCCAACAGTCAGCTATAAACCTGACATGTCAGAGTTGACGGCAGCACGTTAATTTCCACCCAGGGAAAATTTCAAATCTCGCCGTTGTTGAAGTGGTTCAGACGCCAGTTGGCGCTGCCTCCATTGAGCTTCCTTGGCACAGAGCGCCGCTTCGCAAAGAAAAAAGAAGACGTGTTCTAACCTTCCCCTCACAATCCCTCCACAAAGCGCTAACATTCGAGCATTGAGACGGAACAGAATGAGGCATTGATAAACGCATGTCGGCATCGGAGGCATCGAGAGGGAACAGTACCTTATTTAATGCTACCCCTCTTCCCCCCCCTCCCCCCCCCCCCCCCCGCCCCCGCTGCTATCACTTACAGCGGCGAATTCGACTCTTTTGAATTGATAATGTCCCACTAAATGATTCTGTCTGACATTAGATTTCATTAAGTGTAAATTATACTCTGAAGCCTGAGGCTTTGAAGTGGCATTTGCAACTATCACAGGGGATGTTTTCTTTCTACCTGTCTACTGGCCAGTTGCCCAGAACTTTTAACTAACGAAGAGCTGCCTTCCACGTAGCAGTACAGACGTGAAGTCCATGCAGCTCTACCTCTCTGCTTTTGTGACAGTCATTAAATTTAAATGGACATTGGAAATTGATCTGTATTTAAAGGGGTTAGAGACCCCAAGCTAAGTTAGTGTCTTTATGACCTGCTCATTATAGTTATTATATGCTAACGGAAGCACTAATGAGACGCTCTAAAGCTGTCTGTCGCTATGTCCATCAATTTAGCCAAGAAGGCAGATGCAACACAGGCCCAGTGCCGATGAGCGTTTGTCAGCACAGGGCCTGTACTCGCTGGAATGAGCAGGGACCTCATTGAAAAGTACAGAATAGTGGAAGGCTTGGAATAGAGTGGATGTGGAGAGGATGTTCCCACTAGCGGGAGAGTCTAGGACTAGAGATCATAGCCTCAGAATTAAAGGATGTTCTTTTCAGCTGGAGATGAGGAGGAATCTCTTTAGTCAGAGAGTGGTGAATCTGTAGAATTCTTTGGAATCTGTGGAAGTCAGTGGATATTTTTAGGGTAGAGATAGATAGATTCTTGATTAGTACGGGCGTAAGAGGTTATGGGGAGAATGGTGTTAGGAGGGAGAGATAGATCAGCCATTATTGATTGGCGGGGTAGACTTGATGGGCCGAATGGCCTAATTCTACTTCTATCCCTTATGACCGTATGACTTTATAACAAGTTGGCTAAGAGGAAAGAAAAAGAGAGAAATGTTGCTAATGTTGGGGCAGAAGCTTTTGTACTTTGCAACCTATTTTCCTTCGGTGATTTGTGAAAATTGTTACTAAGTCATAACTGGATGAACAGAAATGATTCTCTCGATGACGCAGTGAGGCTTGATGTAAAAGCAGTTCCCTAATCATGGGCTTATGGCCGGAGGTGCCCTGCCCTGAGACCGCAGGTGAACATCGTGGAGCTGCGGGTCTGTGGAGCGGCCAGCTGCGGGCGGCGCCGCTGAACCTTTCGCCGGGTGCCTGGGATCTCGCGACGAGATCGCCAGTGGTGAAGCTCCATCCAGCGCGGCCTGTCGGCTTCGGAAGCCGCGGTCTCCGGTAAGGAAGCGGCCGCTCCAGGTGTCCCAAGCCGCTGAGAGGATTCTCCCGACGCCGGAGCACCATCACCCGGCGAAGAAGGGCCTGGAACATTGGCCCCCGTAGCGGCGACTGCAGAGGCCTCAATAGGCACGACTATGGGTGGACAAGGGGATGGGGGACTGGACATTGTGCCTTCCCCCACAGTGGGAATCATTGTGAGGGGATGTTTTTTTATGTTTATTGTTAAATTCTTTAATGTTGTGTCTTATCTTTATCTGTGTGCTGCATGGCAAGACAGATTTCACTACACCAATTGGTGTACGTGACAATAAATGTCCTTTGTCCTTTGTCCTTTGTCCTCTTAGCTCATTACGCACATGGTAAATGAGTTCATGTTACTTCTCAGCAGCAATGGCAAACTCCACCTCGCTCTGACTATGTGGGTGTTACCAAGATTGCTTCACATCTCGTTGTTCAAACTGTTAGGGTTTATAGTCCATATTGTAGGAAGGAACTGCAGATGCTGGTTTAAACCGAAGATAGACAGAAAACGCTGGAGCAAACTCGGCGGGACAGGCAGCATCTCTGGAGTGAAGGAATGGGTGACGTTTCGGGTCGAGACCCTTCTTCAGACTGATGTCAGGGGAGAGGGAGATACGTAGATAAGGAAGTGTAAGATGTCTAGGGTTAAAGTCCATCCTCTACTGAAGCTTTCACGACCGAATTTAAAAATAAAATGGCATGGAAGCATTCATCGATCATGAACGGAAACATAATTTATCCCAAAATACAGGCCTTAATTTTGTGACCAGCCGACATGTGCTCCTTAGACTTTAGACTTAGGGATACAGCGTGGAAACAGCCCTTCGGCCCACCGGGTCCACGCTGACCACCAATCCCCATACACCAGCACCATCCTACACACCCTAGGGACAATTTACACTTTTATCAAAGCCAATTAACCTACAAACATGCACGTCTTTGGATTGTGGGAGGAAACCGGAGCATACTGTGAACACTGGTCTATTAGCGTCTTAGAGTCAGAGAGTGACACAGCGTGGAAACAGGCCCTTCGGCCCATCTTGCCCACACTGGCCAACATGTCCCAGCGACACTAGACCCACTTGCCCGTGTTTAGCCCATATCCCTCCAAACATGTCCTATCCATGCACCTGTCTAAATGTTTCTTAACTCACTTCTTGGATCTTTACTTCTTTGACACTTTGATAACTATTTTTTTTATTAAGTTGTCATTTAAATTTACATAATAAATTTCAACACAGCGAACATTGGAAGATACTATTACACTCTAGTGGGACAAACAAGTAAGCTTATTTATCCAGACAACAGTAAAGAGTAAATGGAAAGTATACAGCAATGATCACACTTTTAACAGCTTGATTGGATGTGTCTGCTTTTTACTTTGCATTAAGGATTCTACAAATTCTCTTTCTGTTGATAATATAGAACTTAGAACATGGAACATAGCACAAGAATGAGACCCTTCGGCCCACAATGTTTGTGCCTAATTAAACTGATCTCATCTGCCTGTACATGATCCACCCCCCTCCATTCCCTGCACTTCCATGTGCTGATCTAAAAGCCTCTTAAATGCCACCATTATATTTGCCTCCATCACCACAATGCATTCCAGGCCCCCACCACTCTCTGTGTAAGAACTTGCCCCGCACATTCCCATTAAACTTTTCCCCTCTCACCTTATAACTAATGTTGGACATTTCCACCCAAGGAAACAGCTTCAGACTGTCTACCCTATCTATGCCTCCCAAAAGTTTATACCAGTTCTATCATGTCTCTCCCCACACTCTGAAACATAGAAATGTGGAAAAATAGAAAATAGGTGTAGAAGTAGGCCATTCGGCATTCATTCGATCCAGCACAGCCATTCAATATGATCGTGGCTATCCATTCTCCATTTTAATATTCCTGAGAAAACAATCCAAGTCTATCCAACTTGGCCGAAACCCTCTAATCCATGCAGCTTTCTGGTAAACCTCCTCTTTACCCCCTCTCCAAAGCCTCCGCATTTTCCTGGAATGGGGCGACCAGTACTGCATGCAATACTCCAAATATATGTCAACCACATAAGTCCATAGCTCTTTGAGAGTGGCAACACAAGCGGATAAGGTGGTAAAGAGGATAATGGGCTTGCTTACCTGCATTGGTGATGGCATTGAGTGCAAGAAGTAGGTAGTCATGTTGCAGCTGTATAAATCTTTACCAAGGCCATATTTGTAGCATTCTGTGCAATTCTGGTCATCACACTGCAGGAAGGATGTAGAGGTTCACCAAGATGTTCGCTGCATTGGAGAGTAATAATAATAATAATAATTCATTTTATTTACTGGCGCCTTTCTAAAACCCAAGGACACCTTACAAGGCATAGAATCACAAAAATACAAAACACATAATCGGAATAAATTAAATATAAAAACACCACAGTACACAAATCAAGGACAGAATTCAATTTCAAAAGCACAAAAAGAAAATAAGAAACACAATTTGAGGAGAGAGCAGCGGCGACCAATTCGCGCCAGCGTCCACTCTCCCCTCCGACCGCCATCTTGCACACAGACTAACAGGCACAGCACACAACAAATCATCCCCCACAATGACCACCACTGTGGGGGAAGGCACAATGTCCAGTCCCCAACCCAGTTCTCCCCAGAGTCAGGCCCAATGAGGCCTCCACAGTTGCCTCTACGGAGGCCCGATGTTCCTGGCCGTCGGGAGAGTCCTCGCAGCGGCTGGAACGGCCGGTTTCCCAGCGGAGTCGATGGCACCTGAAGCCGACAGGGCCGCGCCGAGTTGGAGCCACGAGGCTCCCGATGTTGGAGTCGGCGCCGCCGCCCGCGGCTGGTCGCTCCGCAGTCCCGCAGCCCGGAGGTGTTGATCTCGGCGGTCAACGCATACCGGAGCTCCAACGCGTCGACCCAGCGCGGCGACCCAGGCAAGGCATCGCCTGCTACGCTCTCCGATAGCGCTCCAGCGCTGTGCCGCCACCAATATCTCTGAGGATATGAACGAGTTTAAGAGGGAAAGATACACAAGACATGATTGGTTGGTAGAATAGACTTGATGGGCCAAATGGCCTAATTCAGCTCTTTTAATTTATGAACTTATGAAAAAAGTTTATTTTCTAAAGCTGACATTATAAACTGAATAGCACTTGCAGCTTGTTTCCAGAACCCTTGACATTCCTGTATGAGTAGCCAGAACCTAGAAATGATTTTTTATATTTCATCAAAAGTTTGTAGTAACTCAGAAAATGAGAACACAATATTAGAAAATGAACACAACTTACAGCAAGTTTAGAAACTGAAGAAGGGTCAGGACATGAAACGTCACCCATTCCTTTTCTCCAGAAATAATGTCTGACCCGCTGAGTTACTCCAGCTTTTTGTGTCAATCTTCATCTGCAATTCCTTCGTGCACAACAGCAGGGATAACTGTATTATCTTTCTCATGAGATATCACCACATAAAAAAAGTTGGGTCCATTAAACCATATTTGAATGAATGAATATGAATGAATGAATGAATGAATAACTTTATTGCCCAAGTATTCACATACAAGGAATTTGCCGTGGTGCTCCGCCCGCAAGTGACAACATGACATACAGTGACAGTTAGGAATGACACATAAAACATTAAACATTAATAATAAAACATTATTGATTAAACATGTGAATTAAATAAAATACCAGAGCAAAAGGAGGCTACAGATTTTTGGTTGTTGAGTAGAGCTACTACTCGTGGTAAAAAGCAGTTTTTATGTCTGGCTGTGGCAGCTTTGACAGTCCGGAGTCGCCTTCCAGAGGGAAGTGATTCAAAGAGTTTGTGGCCAGGGTGAGAGTGGCCAGAGATGCCAAAACAATGCCTTCCTGTGTATCAGGCAATTGGCTTCAGTTCATCTCACTAAAGACATTTCATTCACAATGTGTAGGAAGGAACTGCAGATGCTGGGTTAAACCGAAGACAGACACAAAATACTGGAGTAACGCAGAGGGAAAGGCAGCATCTCTGGAGAGAAGTAATGGGTGATGTTTCGGGTCGAGGCCCTACTTCAGGCTTTGTTTCTTTGGTTTTATTAACCTTCAGGGAGTCAGATGGTGGTTAGAAGCTAATTTATTTGTTGTTGACAAATAGTGGTGTATTTTGGCCTATTTAGATTTCTTTAGCCTATCTGACTTGGGTTACAAAGTCGTGCCATCTCCGATTACAAACGGGCCATCAATCTTAAGTAGTTCAAATGATTCTCCATTATGTGGCTCAGCATCAGCCCATCAAGGAGACCACTGGAGATCGACTGGACGTGTCTGCTTATTATTTCGCATTAAGGCATTTGCAGACTCCCTTTCTGTCGATGATATATCACAACTACACAAAACTGAAAAGTAAACATTAAACAAACATTAATTGCATTGTATGTAGGAAGGAACTGCAGAATGCTGGAGTAACTCAGCAGGACAGGCAGCATCGCTGCAGAGAAGGATGAGGTGACGTTTTGGGTCGAGACCCTTCTTCAGTCTGAAGAAGGGTCTCGACCCGAAACGTCACCTATTCCTTCTCTGCAGAGATGCTGCCTGTCCCGCTGAGTTATAGACCAGCCATGATTGAATGGTGGAGTAGACTTGATGGGCCGGATCGTCTAATTCCTATCCTGAATCAGAGAGGATGGTGCACTTCTTTAAGGAAGCTTTGCGCACGTCTTGTGTTGCGAGTTATTGTCATGTGTTGCGAGCTAACCAGCCAGCGGAAAGACAATACATGATTATAATTGAGCCATTCACAGTGTACATATATATATATATGATAAGGGGAAAACGTTTAGTGCAAGGTAAAGCCAGTAAAGTCCAGTCAAAGAGAGTCTGATCGTTAGTGCAGGACTTCTCCCTGGTTCCGGTTGGATGGTTCAGTTGTCTGATAACAGCTGAGAAGAAACTGTCCCTGAATCAGGAGGTGTGTGTGTTTTCACACTTCTATACCTCCTGCCCGATTAGAGAGGGGAGAAGAGGGAGTGGCCAGGGTGCGACTCATCCTTGATTATGCTGCTGGCCTTGTCGAGGCAGCGTGAGGTGTAAATGGAGTCAATGGAAGGGAGGTTGATTTGTGTGACGGTCTGGGCTGCGTCCACAATTTGCTGCAATTTCTTGCAGTTTTAAATGGAGAATCCATTTCGCTGTCTGCCTATTAATCTGTTAATTCACCAACGGAACTCAAAATAGAATGTCTGTTCACGAGAGTCGGCTCTTAAGCAGCCAATGACACAATGAGCCTAACATAGCCGCCTAGAGTAATTCAGGCTTCAGCGCTCTCAACGTGATGAAGACTGTCTTCTAAATAGATTTAGTTTAGTTTACTTAAGCGATACAGCGCTGAAACAGGCCCTTCGGCCCATCGAGTCCACATCGACCAGCGACCCCCCTACATTAACGCTATCCTACACACACTCGGGACAATTTACATTTGTACCAAGCCAATTATCCTACAAACCTGTACGTCTTTGGAGTGTGGGAGAAAACCCACGCAGGTCACAGGGAGAACGTGCAAACTCCGTACAGACAAGCACCCAAAGTCAGGATCAAAC
>CM075978.1:189455065-189477565 GCA_038087875.1 Malacoraja senta
ACAGCGCCAAGGACCCCGGCTTCGATTCTGACTACAGGCGCTTGTCTGTACAGAGTTTGTACGTTCTCCCTGTGACCTGCATGGGATTTCTCCGAGATCTCCAGTTTCCTCCCACACTCCAAAGACATACAGGTTTGTAGGTTAATTGGCTTGGTATCATTGTAAATTGTCTCTCATGTGTGTAGGATTGTGTTAGTGTGCAGGGATCGCTAGTTGGCGCGGACTCGGAGGACTGAAGGGCCTGTTTCCACGCTGTATCTCTAAATTAAACTACACTAAACTAAACTTCTCTGGTGCTTTAACAAAATCTCCTTCCACCCTTCCTTCACTAACACAGGATAACTAGTTCTTTCAACGAAAATACTGCACTTTGCTGAAGAAAATATAAAAGTCCACCTGGAAATCTTGGAAAACTACACATCTACATTGAATGAGGAGCTGCAAGAAATTAGCATTGATTTTTTTTTTAAGTACTAGAAGAATTTATGGGACTGATTGAAAATCAATAAATCTCCTGGACCTCATGAACTGTGCTTGGTTTAGTTTAGCTTAGCTGGTGCAAGTAAGAATTTAATTGTTTCATTTCATACGGCAATAAAACACATTTGACTCTAGACTAGTTTGGAGATACAGCATGGAAACAGACCCTATTTTAAAGCGCTTTCTTTAAGACAACTTTGTATTGGCTTCTTGTTTGTTTCTTATTTACTTTTAGTTTTTAGAGATACAGCATTGCATGGAAACAGGCCCTTCAGGCCACCGAGTGTACACTAACCATCCATCACCCGCTCACACTGGTTATACTTTATCCCACTTATGCATCCACTCCCTACACACTAAGGACAATTTACAGAGGGCAATTAACCTGCAAACCGTAAACGTCTTTGGGATGTGGGAGGGAACCGGAGCACCTGGAGGAAACCCACCTGGTCACAGGGGGAACATGCAAACTCCACTCAAACAGAATTCGAGGTCGGGTTCGAACCTTGGCCTCCACAACTGGGCAGCACGGTGGCGCAGCAGTAGAGCTCCTGGCTTACAGCGCCACAGACCCGGGTTCAATCATGACTACGGGTGCTGTCTATATGGAGTTTGCACGTTCTCCCCGTGACCGCATGGGTTTTCTCCAGCATGCTCCGGTTTCCTCCACATTCCAAAGCCGTACAGGTTTGTAGGTTAACTGGCTTTTGTACATTGCAAATTGCCCCCTAGTGTGTAGGTTAGTGCGAAATTATAGGGTGTTTGCTGGTCTGCGCAGACTCGGTGGGCCGAAGGGCCTGTTTCCACACTGTATCTCGAAAGTCTCAAGTCTAAAGTTAAGTCCAAATTCTCAGCTAACTTCTGCTATTTCTTATGTTAATATGTTTTTCTGAAGGGTCTGAGACTGCACTAAGCAATATTTCACACAGTGCATCCCTGTACTAAGAATGGGAACCTCTACAGACGTCTGCACTATAACGTTGCAGCAACTTTCTAAGGGCATAAGGTCACATGTAATTTAGTTGAATTTAGTTTATTCTCACATGTACAGTGAAAAAATGTTGTTGCGTGCTAACCTGTCGGCAGAGAGGCAATGCATGATCACAATCGAGCCGTCCACAGTGCACAGATACATGAGAAAGGGAATAATGTGAGTAATGTTTAGTGCAAGATAAAGTCCGATCAAAGATTGTCCGAGGATCTCCAATGAGGGAGATACCGTCCAGAAGCGGTCCATGACTGATTCATCGAGAGAAATGGGCAGCACGGTGGTGCAGCAGTAGAGTTACTGCCTTACAGTGCCGGAGACCCGGGTTCGATCATAACTACGGGTGCTGTCCGTACGGTGTTTGTACATTTTCCCCGTGATCACGTGGGTTTTCTCCGAGATCTCCGGTTTCCTCCCACACTCCAAAGACGTAGCGGTTTGTAGGTTAAGTGGCTTGGTATAAATGTAAAAAAAATCTCCCTAGTGTGTGTAAGAAAGTGTGAGTGTGCGGGGATCGCTGGTGGGCGCGGGCGGCCTTGGCGGGCCGAACGGCCTGTTTCCACGCTGTATCTCTAAAAGAAACCAAACTAAAAGAAAGAGCGAAGAGAAACCCTGAACCCACAGTTCTACGTGCAAGCCTTATACAGCAGCCACATCTCGGTGTGAAACAGGCAATTAGATATAGATTGCTAATGGTTTCCCAGGTCTCTGGAGGGTTTTAGCTTCAGCTGACAAAAATAATTCAGCTCCATGTTTATGTTTGCAGTTTATGCCCCTGAGATTAGAATTTGCTATCCATTCATACACTTGCTGGCTGCTTCAGGCCAATGCATTTCTATCATAACACAGATGGATGTACCATATGCTTGGAGTTTTTCTACCCAAGAGCTGGCATCAACCCATCAGGAGTTCCCATGGTATTCACATTAACGAACATAATTTTATTGATAGGTTTTGGACACAATAGCTCCCTAAACCACTGTGGTGTGAGAGAGAAAGAGAGAGAAAGAGAGAGAAAGAGAGAGAAAGAGAGAGAAAGAGAGAGAAAGAGAGAGAAAGAGAGAGAAAGAGAGGGAAAGAGAGAGAGAGAGAGAGAGAGAGAGAGAGAGAGAGAGAGAGAGAGAGAGAGAGAGGGAGAGAGAGAGAGAGAGAGAGAGAGAGAGAGAAAGAGAGAGAGAGAGAGAGAGAGAGAGAGAGAGAGAGAGAGAGAGAGAGAGAGAGAGAGATAGAGATAGAGAGAGAGAGAGCGAGAGAGAGAGAGAGAGAGAGAGAGAAATATGAAATATGAAATTATATCTATATGTATGTAGATATAATGAAACTCTTAAAAGGTATAAACACATGATTAGGAACAAAAGACAAAATCACACTCACAAAAGACTTGAAGAAATTGAAAATTCCATAAATCAAAACCAATTTTGGGATATGTGGAATAACCTGAGCACAACAAAACTACAAACATTACCAATTCAAGAAGGTGATATCTGGAGAGCACATTTCAAAAATCTATATAAAGACATCCCAATAAATAAAATAAACTCAAATCATTCTCATATCAAAGAAAAACTCCAAACACTAGAAATAGTAATTAAAGATTATCAAAACCCTCTTGATTTCCCAATTACTTTGGAAGAACTGACCTAAAAATAAAATCTCTTCACTCAAAGAAAGCCTGTGGTCCAGATAGCATTAAAAATGAAATGCTCAAGTACAGCACTCCGGAGATGCAGGACATAGTGCTTAGGCTGTTCAACATCATACTACGTTCAGGTTATTTCCCTGATATTTGGTGTCAAGGGCTTATTTCACCCATTTATAAGAGTGGAAACAAACTAGACCCAAATAATTATCGCGGCATCTGTGTCAGTAGCTGCCTAGGGAAGTTATTCTGCAGTATCATAAATAACAGAATGCAGGATTTCCTTAACAAATACAACATTCTCAGTAAAAACCAAATTGGCTTCCTCCCAAACACCGTACCACTGACCACATTTATACCCTCCACACTCTCATTGAAAAACATGTACACCAAGCAAAAAATGGAAAAATATTTGCCTGTTTTATTGACTTTGAGAAAGCATTTGACTCTATTTGGCATGAAGGGCTCTATTACAAACTCCTCTGTTGTGGTATAGGAGGAAAGGTATATGACCTTATCAAATCAATGTATCTGAATAATAAATGTGGCGTTAAAATTGGGGACAAACGCACTGATCTCTTCGCCCAGAGAAGAGGCGTCCGGCAAGGCTGCAATCTGAGCCCGACACTGTTTAATGTATATATCAACGATTTGGCAGTAAAGCTGGACCAGAGCACTGCGCCGGGCCTCTGTCTTCTGGACAGAGAGGTAAAATCCCTGTTTTATGCGGATTACTTGGTTCTGCTGTCCCCCACAGAACAGGGACTGCAGCAACAGTTGGACCTACTTGATGAGTACTGCCAAAATTGGGCCCTGGCAGTACATCTAAAGAAAGCCAACATCATGATTTTTCAGAAAAGACCCAGATGTCAGGAAGATAAATACAAATTTACTCTCAATGGTATTATTATCGAACACACTATGAGCTATACTTACCTTGGTCTAACTGTTGCAGCATCAGGGAGCTTCAATATGGCAGTGAATGCACTAAAAGAGAAAGCTGGAAGAGCTCTGTATGCAATAAAAAGAAGATTCTACAACATCCAAATTCCAATTAAAATCTGGCTTAAAATATTTGAAAGTGTAATCCAGCCTATTGCGCTTTATGGTAGTGAAGTAGGGGTCCGCTCAGTCACCATAGTTATAGTAAATGGGAAAAACATACAACGGAGGTCCTGCATGCGGAATTTTGTCGGAACATCCTCCGCATCCAAAGGAAAACACCAACAAACGCATGTAGGGCGGAATTAGGCAGATACCCACTGATAATAAATATCCAGAAAAGAGCACTAAATTTTTGGAATCACCTTAAATCTAGCCCACCAGATACCCTCCAGTTTAAAGCCCTTAAAACACAAGAGGGGAGCCCAGAAAAGAGTTCCCTGTGTCAGTTGGTACTGAGACTAACTACCCCCATTCAGTTAAACCCTATCCAGTTAAATCCTGACCAGCCTCAGATCAATACTGATCCCCAATCACCAGTTAGAGTGAACCAAATTATCAAACAATGTAAAGAAACGTATTTGGAACATTGGGATAAAGAAACCAAAAGCCAAAGCAGATTAGAATGTTACCGTGCCCTAAAAAGAGATTATAAATTGGCAGACTATCTCTCAACTGTTAGAGACATAAAACAGAGACAGACCCTCACCAAATACAGGCTAAGTGACCGTATTTGGCAGTTGAAAAAGGATGACAGAAGAGATTCTGGCAACCAAGAGAAAACAGAATATGCGGCCACTGTTTGACAGATGAGGTTGAAACAGAGGTGCACTTCCTCCTAAAATGCAAAAAAATTGACAAAACAAGGAAAACATACTTTGACAAACTCAGTCTGGCAACCCCTGATTTTAAAGAACTAGATGATACATCAAAACTAAGAATAATCCTTGGTGAAGGAAATACGGCACATCTTGGTGCACAATACGTAACAGCATGCCATAACCTCAGAGACGGCGAATGACCAATATGCACATATGTACGCACACACTAATTGACATTAACTGACACTAAGAAATTAATATTGAATTGCTAAACTTGCTATCCTGTTGTACTGCTTACAGCTGCAAGAACGTGTAGCAATCAATAAAGGGCTATAGGCCTCTTGCGAGTTTATGTACAGGGACATATCTATCCATGCACTGTATACTTGTATTTATACTTATTTTAAATTGAAAAAAAAATTGAATTGAATTGAGAGAGAGAGAGAGAGAGAGAGTCAGAGTCCTATAGCGTGGAAACCGGAACTTCGGGCAAACTTGCCCACACTGACCAACTCCAGACAGGGAGAGGAGATGTTTAAGAAGGAACTGCAGATGCTGGAAAATCGAAGGTAGACATAAGTGCTGGAGAAACTCAGCGGGTGCAGCAGCATCTATGGAGCGAAGGAAATAGGCAACGTTTCGGTTATCATGTGGGAACACAGTTAATATCTGTGCCCAATTCTTGGGAGCATCGAGGATCCATAGATATTAACGATTTAGATGAAGGAATTAAATGTGACATCTCCAAGTTTGCGGATGACACAAAGCTGGGTGGCAGTGTGAGCTGTGAGGAGGATGCTATGAGGCTGCAAGATCATTTGGATAGGTTGGGTGAGTGGGCAGATGCATGGCAGATGCAGTATAATGTGGATAAATGTGAGGTTATCTACTTTGGTGGCAAGAACAAGGAGGCAGATTATTATCTGAATGGTGTCAGATTACGGAAAGGGGGGGTGCAATGAGACCTAGGTGTGCTTGTACTTCAGTCATTGAAAGTAAGCATTCAGGTTCAGCAGGCAGTGAAGAAAGCTAATGGCATGATGGCCTTCATAGTGAGAGGATTTGAGTATGGGAGTATGGAGGTCCTACAGCAGTAGTACAGGGCCCTGGTGAGACCACACCTGTAGTGTTGTGTGCAGTTTTGGTCTCCTAATTTGAGGAAGGACATTCTTCCTATTGAGGGAGTGCAGCGTAGGTTCACCAGATTAATTCCCGGGATGGCGGGACTGACATATGAAGAAAGAATGGATCGACCGGCTTTATATTCATTCAAATTTAGAAGGATGAGAGGGTATCTCATAGAAACATATACAATTCTTAAGGGATTGGACAGGCTAAATGGAGGAAAAATGTTCTTGATGTTGGGGGAGTCCAGAACCAGTGGTCACAGTTTAAGAACACGGGGTAGGCCATTTAGGACTGAGATGAGGAAAAGCTTTTTCACCCAGAGAGTTGTGAATCTGTGGAATTCTCTGCCTCAGAAGGCAGTGGAGGCCAATCCACTGGATGTATTTAAGAGAGAGTTGGATATAGCTGTTTGGGCTAACAGAACCGAGGCATACGGGGAAAAAGCAGGAACAGGGTACTGATTCTGGATGATCAGCCATGATCATATTGAATGGCAGTGCTGGCTCGAAGGGCCGAATGGCCTACTGCTGCATCTATTGTCTATTGTCTATTGGCCTTTGTACAGCCATCAGCCCCTCTCCAAACACCCTCCCCTTCCCCTGTATACCACTCCATCACTTGCCAGTGTTGTTCTGCCCCCCATCTCTCTTCCAGCTTTCTCTTCCCCACCCAACACTGCAAACAGAAGAAGGACCCCCAGCCTGAAACGCCACCTATCCATGTTCTCCAGTGATGTTGCCTAACCCGCTGAGTTGCTCCAGCACTTGGTGTTTGGTTTTAAGGGAGTGAGTACTCAGTTTCATTGAGGGTCAAAGGTGAAGAATACAAAGGAGTCGTATGCTCAGAAGTTTATAAGTCATAGGAGCAGAATCAGACCATTCGGGCCCATCGAGTCTAGTCCACCATGTCTTTCTTTGTAAACCAGCATCTGCAGTTCCTTGTGACCCGATGGTTCAAATACACTTTGGACTTTTCTAAAATATGCCACAAAAATGTTTCTAGTTTCTCATAGCGCACTTTTAGTAGACTCGTCTCTTTAACTTTTATCCAGGCTACAATTTTCTGGTTTACTCTTCCCCACCCTTCAATTAGGCTGGCTCCGATACAAGCCTGCAGCAGGAGTGGGAGCTCTGAATAACATTGAAGATTAGTTGACCATTGAAAATGATGCAAATTTATTGCAGAGCTGAGCTGGCAAACATTGCACTGGTTCCCAGCCATGCCACTAGAACGTTGCCAGAACCCAGAATTCCACATACTGATGTGATTTGGCAGTTTACAGAAATGATGCGTACGTTTTTTATTACAGAAAAACTTTTTTTAAATAGCAAAACAAAATGAATCTTTCGAAAGCAGTGAGGGTTTGCACAGAACTGGGGTGGGGAGGCAGAAGAACAACTCTGAGAATGCTTGCTGTTGCCAAACTGGGCGATATTCAAGAATGGTGGCGCAGCGGTAGAGTTGCTGCCTTACAGCGCCAGAGACCCGGGTTTGATCCTGACTTTGGGTGCTCCCTGTACGGAGTTTGTACGTTCTCCCCGTGACCTGCGTGGGTTCTCTCTGGGTGCTAAGGTTTCCTCGCACGCAAGACATACAGGTTTATAGGTTAATTAGGGACTGTCATAGCCCTGTCCCACGGTACGAGTTCATTCCAAGAGCTCTCCCGAGTTTAAAAAAAATTGAACCCGTGGTAAGCACGGAGAATGAACGTAGCGGGTACGTCGGAGCTCGGGGACGTCTCTTAGCGGCTCGTAACGCTAACGGGCAGGTACACGGGAAGACTCGCTAACGGCAGGTAAGCACGGGAAGACTCGTGAAGATTTTTCAACATGTTGAAAAATGTCCACGAGAGCCCCGAGTACCGACGAGTGGCCATTACCGTAAATCTCCGAGTTCGAATCAGGGCAAACTCGGGAGAGCTCTTGGAATGAACTCGTACCGTGGGACAGGGCTTTTAATTGTAAATTGTCCCTAGTGTGTAGGATAGTGCTAGTGTACGGGGCGATAGCTGGTCAGCGCAGACTCGGTGGGTCGGAGGCCCTGTTTCCACGCTGTGCGTCTAAACTAAACTAAACTAAACTAAATTAAACTCAGCGGGCAGGACGTACAGACTCCGTACAGACAGCACCCGCAGTCAGTATGGAGCCCGGGACTTTGGCGCTGTAAGGCAGCAAGTCTACCGCTGAGCCACTGTTGCCGCAAGACCAAGGAACGGGTTGTTGACTTCAGGATTGGAAAGCCAGGGATCCACAAACCCATCTTCATCAATGGGACGGTGGTGAAGAGAGCCAACAGCTTCATGTTCCCAGGTGTGCATATACCTGAAGATCTATCCTGGACCCAGCTCATCGATGCGTCACAAAGAAAGCTCTTCAACGCCTCTACCTCCTTAGAAGATCGAGGAGGTTTGGTATGTTCACGAACACTCCATCGAATTTCTACTGCAGAAAGCACACTGACTGTTAACCTCATGGCCTGGTTTGTCAATTGTGAGGGAATGAAGGAGACTACAGAGTATGGTGTACACTGCCTGGTCTATCACAGGTCTATCTGCCTGGTCTATCTCCCCACCATCAAAGGAATCAACAGGAGGTGGCTGCCAATATCATCAAAGGCTCACACAACCTTGGCCATGCTCTTATTCAGCCACATCTTTCTGTAGAAATATAGAATGGGGCGACATGGTGGCGCAGCGATGGACTTGCTGTCTTCCAGCCCCAGAGACCTGGGTTCGATCCTTACTACGGGTGCTGTCTGTGTGGAGTTTGTACATTATCCCTGTGACCACGTGGGTTTTCTCCAGGTGCTCCGGTTTCCTCCCACATTCCAAAGACGTGCAGTTTTGTAGGTTAATTGGCTTCTGAGACAGCTCCTTCCCAGCTGTTATCAGGCAACTGAATCATCCGACTACAAGCAGAGAGCAGTGCTGAACTACTATCTACCTCTTTGGTGACCCTCGGACTATCCTTGATCGGACTTTGCTGGCTTTACCTTGCACTAAACGATATTTATTATCATGTACCTATACGCTGTAAATGGCTCAATTGTAATCATGTATTGTCTTTCCGCTGCCTGCTTAGTACGCAAGAAAAGCTTTTCACTGTACCTCGGTACACGTGACAATAAACTAAACTAAACTAAACTAAACTTCTGTAAACTGTAAATTGTTCCTAGTGTGTAGGATAGTGCTAGTGTACGGGTGTATCGATGGTCGGCCTAGACTGGGGCCGAAGGGCCTATTTCCACGCTGTATCATATGGTGAGAGAATGGAGAAGCTGGGCTTGTACACTCTGGAGGTTAGAAGGATGAGAGGAGATCTCATTGAAACATATAAGATTGTTAAGGGTTTGGACACGCTAGAGGCAGGACACATGTTCCCGGTGTTGGGGGAGTCCAGAACAAGGGGCCACAGTTTAGCAATAAAGAGTAAGCCATTTAGAATGGAGACGAGGAAACACTTTTTCTCACAGAGAGTGGTGAATCTGTGCTATTCTCTGCCTCAGAGAGTGGTGGAGGCAGGTTCTCTGGATGCTTTCAAGAGAGAGCTAGATGGGGCTCTTAAAGATAGCAGAGTCAGAGGATTATGGGGAGAAGGCAGGAACGGGGTATTGATTGGGGATGGTCAGCCATAATCACATTGAATTGCGGTGCTGGCTCGAAGGGCCGAATGGCCTACTCCTGCACCTATTGTCTATTGTCTATTGTATCTCTAAACTAAACTTAATCTCTCCATTGGACGTGGGCCCACGGCTTTTGGTTTGAGAGGCAAGAGTAAGAGTGCTACCGCTTGAGCCGTTGCTAATGTTATGTTACAGAGTGAGGTAGTTTAATAAAGAGTGTAACCAATCTGAACAAATTGATCCACGAGGCAGTGGCAGGCAAATGATGGAGGTATGAAATGGATAGTGAACAACTGATGGATTCATCTTCAATTGACAGCGGACAAATTGAACCACTTAGTCTAGTTTAGTTTAGAGATACAGCGCGGAAACAGGCTCTTCGGCCCACCGATTCCGCACCGACCAGGATCCCCACACGGTAACACTATCCTACACACACTAGGGACAATTTACACTTATACCGAGCCTATTAACATCGAAACATAGAAACATGGAAAATAGGTGCTGGAGGAGGCCATTTGGCCCTTCGAGCCAGCACCGCCACTCATTGTGATCATGGCTGACCATCCCCAATCAGTAACCCGTGCCTGCCTTCTCCCCATATCCCTTGATTCCGCTAGCCCCTCGAGCTCTATCTCTTTTAAATCCATCCAGTGAATTGGCCTCCACTGTCTTCTGTGGCAGAGAATTGCACAAATTCACAACTCTCTGGGTGAAAAGGTTTTTTCTCATCTCAGTTTGAAATGGCCTCCCCTTTATTCTTTATTCTGGGTCTGCACTCCTCCATCATTGGGGAAAATTTTCCTGCAACCAGCTTATCCAGTCCTTTTATAATTTTATACGTTCCTATAAGAACTTTGACCTACAAGCCTGTCCGTCTTTGGAGTGTGGGAGGAAACCAAAGATCTCGGAGAAAACTCGCGCAGGTCCCGGGGAGAAGGTGCAAACTCCGCGCAGACAGCTCCCGTGGTCGGGATCGAACCTGGGTCTCTGACGCTGCAAAGCGCTGTAAGGCAGCAATTGCGCCACCGTGACCTCCCGTACTCTACACTTCACTCCATGTAGTCTGGGGGAGTGAAAGTGGTGAAATATCTTTGTCTGTTAAAGGCCAGCTTTCAAGGTAAATATACTTATAAAGCCAGTACAGTGCTTCATATTCTGCTCAGGAACTTTTCCAAATCAAGTGAAACTATGAAAATGTCTGGAGGCACTTCAATCCCACATAATTTAGTTCTCTATGCAAAGTAAACGCTGGCCAATTGTAGAACATGGAATTAGATAGAAAATCTCATCGCTCCAAAAAGAACTCTTCACCACACATAAGAATGCAGATAAAATTGCATTTTGAGCAAAAATAGAATCATCGAGCTGTACAGCATCGACCCAACTCGTCTATGCTGCCAAGATGCCCAATTTAAGTTAGTCCCATTTGCCCGTGCTTGGCCCATATCCCTCTAAATCTTTCCTGTCTATGGAATATCTTTTCTGAAACAGCAAGAGCTGGAGGGAAATGCAGCCAAGGTATTCTTAAGACTTTACTTTAGACTTTAGAGGTACAGTGTGGAAAGGGCCCTTTGCCCTGCTGTGTTCGCGCTGACCAGTGATCACCCTCACACATTGGCACTATCCTACACACACCAGGGACAATTTACAATTTTTGCCAAAGCCAATCAGAGAATGAGAATGAGAATGAGAATGAGAATGCCATTTATTGTCATTTAACACCAAGGTTCAACGAAATTTCGTTCCTGCAGTCATAACAGCAAAAAAAAACAACCACACAATTAACACAATTCCACACAAACATCCACCACAGTGAATCTCAAACACCTCCTCACTGTGATGGAAGGCAAAAGTCTTATCTCTTCCCTGTTCTTTGTTCTTTATTCTTCTCCCGTAGTCAAGCAGTCAAACTGCTGCTTCGAGCTGATCGAGGCTCTTGATGTTGGAGCCCCCATTCAGGCCGTGCCGGGCGATGCAAGGCCGCGCTCCGGGTCTTGATGTTGGAGCCCCCCGGTAGCGCCAGCAAGCCCAGCGGCCATTTAAAGCCGTGCCGGGCGATGTTAGACCCCGCTCCAGGCCATCCTCAACCCCGCAACTCGGGCGGGAGAAGTTGCCGGTGCGGGAGCCCCGAAAAGCGGTCTACCACCAGGGACCCGCGAGCTCCCGATGTCACCGTTCACTGGGCCGGCGGCTGGAGCCTCCGAATCTCCGGGGTCGGGTCGCAGCCGCGCGTCACCGCAGCTCTCCACGCTCCGAACTCGGTCAGCCCCGTGATGGTGAGAAGTCCGCAGTCTCCGCGACTGGAGCCCCAGGTCGCTCCGGTTGGAGGCAGCTCCACGGTGCTAGGCCCCAACGACAACGGAGACCCGACAGAGAAAAGGTCGAGTCTCCCGTGCAGGAAGAGATTTAAAAGTTTCCCCACCCACCTCCCACACCCACACATACCCAGCTAAAAAAAACACTATACACTACACTCAAACGAGACAAAAAATATATTAAAAAAGACAGACGGACTGCAGAGGCCGCTGCGACGTGAGTCGCGTCAACCTACAAACCTGCGTGTCTTTGGAATGTGGGAGGAAACCGGAGCACCCGGAGAAAACCCACGCGGTCACAGAGAGAACGTGCAAACTCCACACAGGGAGCACTTGTAGTCAGGATCAAACCCGGGTCTCTGGCGCTGTAACGTAGCAGCTCTATTACTGCACCACCATCCCACCCATCCCTCTTCCTTTCCATGTTGTCATGTCCTCCTTTTGGCCTTTCCTCCTGTCTACCCTTCCTCTGCACTGCAAAACTAGTTTTATCTCTAACCATTTTCCACATTTGACAAAACCTCGTTGACTTAAAGTGTCAACTGCGTTTGTCCTTTAAATGCAGCCCAACCTGCTGAGTATTTCTGGTTTTATTTCAGATCTCCCGCTTTTGCAGTGTTTTGCTGCTGTACGGAGTTTGTACGTTCTCCCTTGACGGCGTGGGTTTACTCCGGGTACTCAGGTTTCCTCCCTAATTCCAAAGATGTACAGGTTTGTAGGTTAATTGACTTTGGTAAGAATGGTAAATTGTCCCTAGTGTGTAGGATAGTGCTACTGTGTGGGGTGATTGCTTGTCGGCGAGGACTCGGTGGGCTGAAGGCCTGTTTCCCCGCTGTATCTCTAAACTAAACTAAACTAATATTTAGCTTTGCATCTTAAAAGCAAGGTTTCTGCCCATGTTCTTTTTAAGATGACTGTTGCATCAACTTTAAGGGCTGCTTGACAGTGGTACGCTGTGGTACAAATGAGACAAAATATGTTAATGTGACAATGCTATTTTCTAGCTCGTAGCAAACTGGAGACCCATTTCACAAAGTGACCAAGTGAAGTCGACGCAAATCCTGGCCTCGAATAAAACTGGCAAGGGCCAATTTTACTTTCCCAACGTCCATGGTTGACAGGGGCTGATTGTTCAGTCACAGACTGAAGTGGAATGGCTCATGTTGAAATCAGTTGTCTCCTTTTGAGTGCCATTCTCCTGAAGGTCTAATCAATAATGTATTAGAGGTCTTTCATGTGGTGAGATCTCTGGTAAACCAAACCTACTCAGATGCACTCTCTTATATTGCAATAAATAGCTTGCATTCTGATTCAGCGCTAATCCAAAATGGCCTTAAATGTTGGCAATTAGCATTGAGTGGTTGCCTGCACGAAGAGATCATGCGTACAAAGCATGCATCATATTATAAAATATAGACAGATAGGTTAAAACAAACGGGCAGCACGATGGAGCAGCAGTTGAGCTACTGCCTCACAGTGCCAGAGGCCCGGGTTCGGTCCTGAATACAGGTGCAGTCTGTACAGAGTTTGTACCTTCTCCCCGTGACATGCGTGGGTTTTACCGGAAATCTTCCATTTCCTCCCACATTCCAAAGACATACAGGTTTGTAGGTTAATTGGCTGGGTGCAAATTGTAAAATTGTCCCAAGTGAGTGGAGGATAACGCGCGGGGATCGCTGGTTGGCGCGGACTCGGTGGGTCGAAGGGCTTGTTTCCTCGCTGTATTTCCAAACCAAGCTAAGCTAAACTAAATAATTTAAGAGACTGAAGATGTACCTCACATTTGCGAAATTTAAACCTCACTGGCAAAGGCAGAGAAAGAATAAGAAGATTGGAAAGGGTAGAACAGCGAGCAGTTTGATGAACTGTTTCTGCTGGCTTGCATCTAAGGCAGTTTGGGTGAATACAGCAACCAAGTATAAGCCACAAATCACCGGGACCAATAATGATTTCCTGAATAGTAAGCATAAAAAAACCCGATGAGTGTGTTTTTCTTAAATGTGGATGATTTAAATAATGGTTATTTGATGCCTCTAAGTGTCTTTTCTGATCAGTCATGCGAATGCACAAATGAATTTATTGACAAAGGCGCCACTTACAGCGCCAGAGACCCCGGTTTGATCCTGACTACGGGTGCATGTCTGTACAGAGTTTGTACGTTCTCCCCGTGACCTGCGTGGGTTTTCTCCAGGTGCTCCGGTTTCCTCCCGCACTCCAAAGACGTACAGGTTTGTAGGCTAATTGGCTTTGGTAAAATTGTAAATTGTCCCGGGTGCGTGTCAGATAGCGTTGGTGTGCGGGGATCGCTGGTCGGCGCAGACTCGTTGGGCCGAAGGGCCTGTTTCTGCTCTGTATCTCTAAACTAACCTAAACTAACCTAAACAATTCCAAACTTTGTGATTGTTTGCAAATATTTCCAGTCACGACATTCCCGACCGAGTACAGTAATAGTTAAAATAGTCATTGGCAGCGCGGCGACATTTTGAAAGAACAAACTAATCTCGGAGACCAGTAGCAGTGGAATGCTGTTAAACTGAGACCCGGAAAAGACACTTAAAAAAAGGGGTAATTAGCACATTGCCCTTTCACCTCTCGCTTCTGGAATTAGATTGATGGGATGAGAATTGTCAGTTTGTGAATGTTATCTGAAATGCGTTTGGCGCAGTTTGACATCGGTCAGTGTGTGGACAGCCAGTACAAAGCTGATGCAGGACTGAAAAGTTAATTTCACTCAGGGAGGCCACAGTGACCTGTGAGAGGCGAAAGAGAAAGGTCACTGTGCTGAAGTAAAATACGTTCGTCCCGAGTTAGGATGAAAGCAATGGTCGAAGAGGCAAGTGTGTTTTACTTTTCACCCGACTGCCCCACTTGACTTGCGCTGCATGCTGAGTGCCTGAATTGGAATAGTGTCATTAACTGAGAATTCATGTCTGTCAGTTTGATAACTTGATGAGCATAACAAGGGGCTCATAAATCGTGCCACCGTAGCTTAGCGGTAAAGTACTGCCCTGTCTTACTGAAGAACATTGGGACGGAATTTGGTACCAGAATCCACTGTGTTGAAAATTAATGGGCAGCACGGTGGCGCAGCGGTAGAATTGCTGCCTTACAGCGCCAGAGACCCGGGTTCAATACTGACTATGAGGGCTGTCTGTATGGAGTTTGTACATTCTCCCTGCATGGGTTTTCTCCGGGATTTCCGATTTCCTCCCACACTCCATAGTCATACAGGAATGTAAGTTAATTGGCTTGGTATAATTGTAAATTGTCCCTACTGTGTGTAGGATAGTGTTAAAGCCCTGTCCCACGGTACGAGTTCATTCCAAGAGCTCTCCAGAGTTTTCAAAAAAATCAAGCTCGTGGTAAGCACGGAGAATGAACGTAGCGGGTAGTTAGGAGCTCGGGGACGTCTGTGAGCGGCTCGTAACGCTAACGGCAGGTACTCGGGAAGACTCGCTAACGGCAGGTAAGCACGGGAAGACTCGTGAAGATTTTTCAACATGTTGAAAAATGTCCACGAGAGCCCCGAGTACCGACGAGTGGCCATTACCGTAAATCTCCGAGTTCGAATCAGGCAAACTCGGGAGAGTTCTTGGAATGAACTCGTACCGTGGGACAGGGCTTTTAAGTGTGCGTGGACCATTGATCAGCACCAAGGGCCTGTTTCAGCGCACTAACTTTAAATTAAAGCAAATTAAAATAAAATTGTCAAAGCTAATTTGACCTCCAATCCAAAGTGATTACTAAACACAATCACATAAAAAGGAACTGCAGATGCTGGTTTATACCAAAGATAGACTCAAAATGCTGAAGTAACTCAGCGGTTCAGGCAACATCTCTGAAGAATATGGAGAATCAAAGCATCTCTGAGTGAGAAGAAGGGCTCCCACCCGAAACATGACCCATTCTTTTTCTCTGGAGATGCTGCCTGACCAGCTGAGTTACTCCAGCACTTTATGTCTATCCTGACCCGAAATCTCAGCTATCTATTATCTCCAGAGATACTTCCTGACCCGTTGAGTCTATCTTTGATTTCTAAACTCAATGTGTTTTCCAAGTAAATATCTAATGTCATTGATAAATAAATAATTATCTTTCAGCAGATTATTGCCTTCATCCCTAAAGCAGACTCTGCTCATTCGCCAATAATGGTACAGCAACATACATAAATATAATTACCCCTGAATATTGAAACTAATCAGCTAGCTGTTATTGCCAATACTAATGGAGATAAGGAACTTATTCCATAATGAAAATCCATCACTGAGGTCTAGACAATAGACAATAGACAATAGGTGCAGGAGTAGGCCATTCAGCCCTTGGAGCCAGCTCCGCCATTCACTGTGAGCATGGCTGATCATCCACATATGATCCGCGTTCCTGCCTTCTCCCCATATCCCTTGGCTCTGCTATCTTCAAGAGCTCTATCTAGCTCTCTCTTGAAAGCATCCGGAGAATTGGCCTCCACTGCCTTCTGAGGCAGAGAATTCCACAGATTCACAACTCTCTGGGTGAAAAGTTTTTTCCTCGTCTCCGTTCTAAATGGCCTACCCCTTAAGGGCCTGTCCCACTTGCCCGTCATTTGCGCGACAAGCCGGTGCTGACTGTCGCGGGCGCATCATGCGTGAGCACAGCCGTCTGGAGCACGTGACATCATTTGAATACCCAATGAATCCTTCCCCCCCCCCCCACAGGGAATATACATGTTTGCTCCGTGCTCAGTACAAATGGTGTTGTTCCAATCGCTGTATTGCGGATGGAACCCCGCACTGAGGAAATGGCTAAACACCTATTAATTAAGTGACTTTTGCGCGTTCCCTTGGGGGTGTGGGATGGGGGTTTGAAATGACGGGAACTTGACACGTTATGAGTGAAGCTGGAACAAAAAATAAATAAACAGGTAAAATAATCAGAGCCGACTCAGCGTACAAGCAAAATACCGAATATTGTTCTTTGTAGAAGCAATCTATACCCGGCCACTGACACCTCCTCCGCCTAGCGGAGCTGGTACTTACACTTAATAACTTTTCATTCGACTCCTCCCATTTCCTCCAAATACAAGGCGTAGCTATGGGCACACGCATGGGCCCCAGCTACGCCTGCCTCTTTGTCGGGTACGTAGAACAATCCCTGTTCAATGCGTACCAGGGCCCCATCCCCGACCTCTACCTCCGCTACATCGATGATTGTTTTGGTGCCACATCCTGCACCCACACACAACTGACTGACTTCATCCGCTTCACCACCAACTTCCATCCGGCACTTAAATACACCTGGACCATTTCCGACACTTCCCTACCATTCCTTGACCTCACTATCTCCATCGCAGGTGATAGACTCCTTACCGACATCCACTACAAACCTACCGACTCCCATGGCTATCTGGACTACACTTCTTCCCACCCTGCTTCCTGTAAGGACTCCATCCCCACTCCCAATTCCTCCGTCTACGCCGCATCTGCTCCCAGGATGAGGCGTTCCACACCAGGGCATCTGAAATGTCCTCATTCTTCAGGGAACGGGGGTTCCCCTCCTCCACCATAGATGAGGCTCGCACCAGGGTCTCTGCCATACCCCGCAACACTGCTCTCTCTCCCCATCCCCCACTCACAACAAAGGCACAGTCCCCCTAGTCCTCACCTTTCACCCCACCAGCCGTCACATACAACAAGTGATCCTCCGTCAGTTTCGCCACCTCCAACGTGACCCCACCACTCGCCACATCTTCCCATCTCCCCCTATGTCTGCCTTCCGCAAAGACCGCTCCCTCCGTAACTCCCTTGTCAATTCTTCCCTTCCCTCCCATACCACCCCCTCCCCTGGTACTTTCCCTTGCAACCGCAAGAGATGCAACACTTGTCCCTTCACTTCCCCCCTCCACTCCATTCCAGGACCCAAGCAGTCGTTCCAGGTGCGACAGAGGTTCACCTGCATCTCCTCCAACCTCATCTATTGCATTCGCTGCTCTAGATGCCAGCTGATCTACATCGGTGAGACCAAGCGGAGGCTTGGCGATCGTTTCGCCGAACACCTCCGGTCGGTCCGCAATAACCAACCTGAACTCCCGGTGGCTCAGCACTTCAACTCCCCCTCCCATTCCGTATCTGACCTCTCTGTCCTGGGTCTCCTCCATGGCCACAGCGAGCAACACCGTAAATTGGAGGAAATGCACCTCATATTCCGCTTGGGCAGTCTACACCCTGGTGGCCTGAACGTTGAATTCTCCCAATTCTGCTAGCCCTGGCTGTCCCCTCCCCTTCATCAGCCATCTGGTTGTCTCCTCCCCTCCCCCAACCCTCGGGCTCCTCCTCCTCCTTTTCCTTTTTTCCTTTCTTCTCCCCACCCCCTATCAGTCTGAAGAAGGGTTTCGGCCCGAAACGTTACCTATTTCCTTCGCTCCATAGATGCTGCTGCACCCGCTGAGTTTCTCCAGCATTTTTGTGTACCATTGTTCTTTGACTCCCTGGCCTTGCATTAACATTGAACCTTGTGCCGTGAACCCAATTATCTGTGCAGCTGCCCATTGAACAAAATGTTTTAAACTCTATAAAAGTGTCAAGTGTCTGAATATTCGCAATTTTTAATGAATCATCATCAGCATCAAACGTTGCAGATCTGCCGACCGCAATATGTCACCTGCATGTATACAGGCAAATGACTCAATAGAGATGACTTATTTATTCTCTGGGGACTTTCCGATTTCAAACTCCATCGCAAAATGCACCGACATTCCGCCATCAAAAGCATGTACATTCAAGATATTTGTGATAGTTGATTCGTATACTACAGTACTGCACGTGCAAGGTCAGGACGTCAGCGTGCGACCGCAATATGTCCGCGTGCGTACGCGATACGTCACGCCGGAGGCGGCGAAGATTTTGTGCACTGCCGCGCAACTCCATACCCCTCCGCGCTTCTCCATGCGACCGTCCCGCACTGTCCACACGCTACCCTTGCGTCTTGACGCGACGAAGAGGTCGCGTAAATGGCGCGCAAATGACGGCCAAGTGGGACAGGCCCTTCATTCTTAAATTGTGGCACCTGGTTCTGGACACCCACAACATCGGGAACATGTTACCTGCCTCCAGCATGTCCAATCCCTTAATAATCTTATATGTTTCAATAAGATCCCCTCTCATCCTTCTAAATTCCAGTGTATACAAGCCCAGTTGCTCCATTCTTTCACCAATGACAATCCCGCCATTCCAGGAATTAACCCCGTGAACCTACGCTGCACTCCCCCAATAGCAAGAATGTCCTTCCTCAAATTTGGAGACCAAAACTGCACACAATACTCCAGGTGTGGTCTCACTAGGGCCCTGTGCAACTGTAGAAGGACATCTTTGCTCCTATTCTCAACTCCTCTTGGTATGAAGGCCAACATGCCATTAGCATGACTAACAAGCATGATTTTTATATAACAAGCTGCCTCTGCCCGTATAAGTTTATGCCATATCACAATAACAATTTGACATAATTTGCATTCGTCAGATGTAAAGGAAAAGCAGTATTTGTGGTAAAACAATCACAAGTTGTGGGTGGCACAGCGGTAGAGTTGCTGCCTTACTGCACCCGGGACCCGGCTTCGATCCTGACCACAGCACTTCTCAGTACAGAGTTTGTACGTTCTCCCCGTGACCTGTGTGGGTTTTCTCCGAGATCTTTGGTTTCCTCCCCACTCTCCAAAGATGTACAGATTTGTAGGTTAATTTGCTTGGTATAAATGTAAATTGGCCCTAGTGTGCGTAGGGTGGTGTAAGTGTGTGGGGATCGCTGGTCGGTGTGGACTCGGTGGGCCGAAGAGCCTGTATCTCTAACACTAAAAAGAATTGCAATCGCTCCGCTTTTTCCTGTGCACTGTAGACGGCTCGATTGTAACCATGTATTGTCTTCCCGATGACTGGTCAGCATGCGACAAAAGCTTTTCACCGTACCTCGATACATGTGACAACAAACTAAACTAATGAACTGATGACTAATGACTAGCATTAAACTCAGATCTTGTCCGCTGGATTCAACTCATTGCTCAAAATAGGAATCGGCGATTTCAATAGAAATTGCAGCACATTCAAGGGCCAGTGGCAGGTTAGCTGAATGGAGGTGACACCATTATGATAGAATGAATTTTACAGCTGATACTGTAATGGGCCTGTCCCACTTAGGCGACTCTTTAGGCACTGCCAGGGACTAGTTTTAATGGAACTCGCCTACGACACCTGGCGACGTCCAACGACAACACCTATCGTGCACCAACCACCAACCTGGACACACTGCAGCAGAGCCACTGTCGTGCCGCTGCCGATCGGAACGCCTGTTGATGTTTAGTAGAGTAGAGTGTTAATTTGTTCATGATATATGTATTTTTACTTCTATTTATTTTTTACTGCACACTGAAATGGACACTGGTTGAGGGACGTTTTTTTGTTTCCTCTGGGTATGCGAATACTCAGGAAATGACAATAAAGATATACAATACAATACAATACAATACAATACAATACAATACGTCAACCTACGACAACCGACGACAGCAAAAATTGTCGCCACTGTCGCCGAAAATGTTTCAACATGTTGAAAATTCTGCGGCCGGTAGTCGCCTGTAGTTGCCCAAGAAATCACCAAAATGGGACAGGCCCATAACTGTTCCAACCACAGCCTCTACCACAGTTCAACGGAACGAAATCAACATGCAATCTCATTACCTTGTCTGACTTCAAGCTCTGTGAAGAACCCAGGCCAGATATAAATAATAATATTCATCGAATATAAATATGAGGAATAAAACTAGAAGTGAAAGGGAAAAGCATTTTATGACAAAATAAAATAGAAAAGTCAAATCACTGCAACGGTAAATTGTAATAATTGCTTATGAATGTTTTACTGCATAAATTAATAAACCAGATGGACTCGTTGTTGAGCCCAGATCTATACGTTATAATGCATATTTATAATTCAGTAACATAAACAGCCCAAGAAATTACCATGACTTAAAATTTTGACATCGACTTTTGGCATTACTCTCAAATATGGAGTTATGGGAAACAACAGGTAATAATACCCAACACTGTGATAAATTTTGCATACGGTTTTAATGAACTTAATAAAAAATAGATGATCAGATGATGTGTTGTAGTTGGGTTTGATAAAAAGCGATGTCTGCACACGAGCCTGATGTGTCGCATTAAGGGCTGACGGAAAGATTTCTGTGCTAAGTAGTTGCAAGGAGCAAACCGGAGTGCAAATTCTCATTTTTTAAGCAGATTAATATTTTTGTATAATTTCTGTTCCTCGTGCCGATTGAAGTGTAATGCCTGCCAGAAGGAGCATGAATGAGCATATTTTAACCATAAACCCATATGCCATGCCTAATAATAAATCACTTTCTAAAAAAAACAAAACATATACAAAGGTTACTAAAGTATTCACACTGCAAACAGAAGCCAAGGAATAACTATGTGTATTTCTTTGCACCTTTTGTCTTCCTCAGTAACAATTCCTTCTGTTTCCAGTGCATTAATGGTGATTTTTTTTTTTTTTTTTAACGTTAGCTACATTTTAATAAGGCGAGGTCTAGCTGCAACTAGCCGAGACACAGCTACTGTATTTCAGGATGTAGCATTTTTGATCATTAATTTATCACAGTTCTAGCAGTTTGTTTGACAGGTATGGATTCTTTCATCTAATGGCTACACAGCAAATGTGCAGCACACGAAAGCAAGGAAGACTCTCTGACTTCAGGTAGGATCGCTGCAGATATCAGCCACCTTCCTACCTTTTGCCAATTTAGTCTGCTTTTCAAAGACAAAACAAAAAGTACATACAATAATTGATGAGAACTCAGCTCCGCTTGTTGCACAGCGCTGATTTTTTTTTAAAGCATTTTTACGGGAACCTCATTGTACACGAACAAAAGATTTGGCTTCTGTCACGATGCCTCGTTGTGTGAACTCAATGAAGAGTGGAGAGCAGTCCAAGATTTGCTTATATTAAACATCTACGCTGGGCATTGTCAGAGGATAATTTTGTACTTGTGTTTAAGAGCTGGAGGAAAATTGTGCTCTCTATCACTGAAAATTTCTCCAAATTAACATGCATATTTTTGTTTGCATGTTGATGCGAAACTGCAACAAACTCAAGTTTTTACAAGAGACAATAGGTGCAGGAGTAGGCCATTCGGCCCTTCGAACCAGCACCGCCATTCACTGTGATCATGGCTGATCATCCACAATCACTACCCCCCGTTCCTGCCTTCTCCCCATATCAGCTATCTTTAAGAGCTCTATCCAACTCTCTCTTGAAAGCATCCAGAGAATTGGCCTCCACTGCCTTCTGCAGCAGAATTCCACAAATTCACAACCCTCTGTGTGAAAAAGTTTATCTCCATCTCTGTAAATGGCTTACCCCCTTATTCTTAAACTGTAACTCCTGGGTCTGGACTCCCCCAATATCAGGAACATGTTTCCTGCCTCTAGCATGTCCAAACTCTACCATTTTTGTACAGAAACACAACTTTTGTGAAGAGAAAATTAAAAGAAACACGGATAGTTATATTTATGTAAATGT
>CM075978.1:189482565-189484292 GCA_038087875.1 Malacoraja senta
TGAGTTCAGTTTAGTTTAGTCTAGTCTAGTTTAGTCTAGTTTAGTTTAAGAAGGAACTGCAGATGCTGGAAAATCGAAGGTAGACAAAAGTGCTGGAGAAACTCAGCGGGTGCAGCAGCGTTGCCTATTTCCTTTGCTCCATAGATGCTGCTGCACCTGCTAAGTTTCTCCAGCACTTTTGTCTACCTTTAGATTATTTTAGTTTAGTTTAGTTCAGTGAGACAGCATGGAAACAGGTCCTTCAGCCCACCAAGGCCATGCCGACCATCGATCTCCCTATCATTCTTCCCACATTCCAAAGGCGGCCAGGTTTGTAGGTTAATTTAGTGTTTGTGGGTTTGTAGGTTAATTGGACTATGATCTATCCCCCCATCACTCACAGAAAGGGCAATTTGTTACATGGGGCTTTTGTAAAGCCGGATGTGTTACTGACAAAATGACAAGGGATAGCCAAACCATGTAACATATTTAAAACTCCGAAAGCACCATGTGTAGGCTTTGCATTTAGAAGAAATAAATGTACATAATCACTGTGAAATGTTAATATGTTCTTTACTATGTGTGTCAATATAACTAAAGATGGACACAAAATTGCCAGAGTAACTCGACGGGTCAGGCAGCAACGCTGGAGAAAATGGATCGGTGATGTTTTGGGTCGGGATCAAAAGTTGCCAATCCATTTTGTCCAGGGATGCTGCCTGATCCGCTGAGTTACTCCAGCATTTTGTGTCTATATTTGGTATAAACCAGCGTCTGCCGGTCCTTTTTTTTATTTTTATTCCATTCAATATAAACTAAATCTATCAATTCAGCATCAATATTCTGCTATATCCGATTAGTTCAGCTGACTTTGGTGTCATATACACCAGCGTGCAGTGACGTGTGTCGTTCACATGAAGTTCACGGGGTAAACAGTGTATGTACAGTAATGATAAATACAACAACAATGTTGACAAACCTCATTCCAAAAAGGAGACACATTGGCACAGCGGTAGAGTTGCTGGCTTGCAGCACCAGTGGCCCTGGTTCGATCCTGACTACGGGCGCTATCTGTACGGAGTATGTACATTCTCTCTATGACCCTGCGTGGGTTTTCTCCGGGAGCTCCGGTTCCCACCCACATTCCAAAGACGTGCAGGTTTGTAGGTTAATTGGCTTCTGTAAATTGAATTGAATTGAATACGTTATTATCACATGTGACAAGTCACAGTGTGATTCTTTGCTTGTACCTAGTATGTAGGATAGAACTAGCGTACGGGCGATCGTGGTCAGCGCAGACTCGATGGGCCGAAGGGCCTGTTTCCACTCTGCATCTTTAAACCAAATTAAATTCTCTTTCCACCTCCAAGCACCAATCCCTTTCATTGCTGGTATCCAGGTACCTACGTGACTAATCTTACTACATTAATTTAAGTCAGAAAACAATTGCTTAAAGTCAACCAAAAACCCGACATTGTGGAGACGGGTGCCTTTTACACCCACCACCAACTTGTGGAGATGGGTGCCTTTTACACCCACCACCAACTGGACACAATGTGCAGGAAGGAACTGCAGATGCTGGTTTAAACCAGAGATAGACAAAAAATGCTGGAGTAACTCAGCGGGACAGGCAGCATCTCTGGAGAGAAGGAGTGGGTGACGTTTCGGGTCGAGACCCTTCTTCAGACTGAGAGTCAGGGGAGAGGGAAAGGAGAGATATACACCGTGAAGTAGCGAGATTTAGAACA
>CM075978.1:189484492-189525664 GCA_038087875.1 Malacoraja senta
ACACACATTCACGCACATTCACACACATTCACACGCAGGCAAAGGTGGGTGAAGTGTCTTGCCCAAGGACACAACGACAGTATGCACTCCAAGCGGGATTCGAACCGGCTACCTTCCGGTTGCCAGCCGAACACTTAGCCCATTGCGCCATCTATCGTCCCAAGTAGTAGCTCAAGACCGCTCTCTAGTTGGTGATAGGATGGTTCGGTTGCCTGATAACAGCTGGGAAGAAACTGACCCTGAATCTGGAGGTGTGCGTTATCACAATTCTGTACCTCTTGCCTGATGGGAGAGGGGAGAAGAGGGAGTGACGAGGATGAGACCAGTCCTTGATTATGCTGCTGGCCTTGTTGAAGCAACGTGAGGTTTAACTTGATTCAATGGAAGGGAGGTTGGTTTGTGTGATGGTGTTAGATTCCACACAGTCTTCAATCTTAACTGGAGGGGTGACGATGCAAGGAACAATTGTCAGCTGTACAAAATCATGAGATGAATCGATCAGGGAGACTCACTGAGTTTCTTGCCCAGAATCGAGAACCAGAGCACCTAGGTTTAAGGTGAGGGGGGGAAAGATTAAATAGGAACCTAAGGGGTAATTTTTGGATAGGACAGGTTTAGATGGATGTAGGTCAAACGGTGGCAGGTGGGACTAGTGTAGATGGAACCTGTTAGTCGGTATGGATAAGTTGGGCTGAAGGGCCTGTTTCCACGCTGTATGTATCTATGAGTTTATGACATGAGGAATTGGCCTAAGCCCGAATTATTTAAAGAACGGTGGCACAACGGTATTGCTGCCTTACAGCGCCTGCAGCGCCGGAGACCCGTGTTCGATCCCTACGGGTGCTGTCTGCACTGAGTTTGTACGTTCTCCCCATGACCGCGTAGATTTTCTCTCAGATCTTCGGTTTCCTTCCACACTCCAAAGATGTACAGGTATGTAGATTTGTAAATTGTCCCTAGTGTGTGTAGGATAATGTGAATGTGCGGGGATCGCTGGGCGGTGCGGATGTGGTAGGCCGAGGGGCTTGTTTCCGCGCTGTACCGCTAAAACTAAAACTAACGTTGGCTGCGAAAATCAATTGCAAAGGGGAGCAGAAACAAAGTCAAAGTCAAAACTAATTTTATTCGTCACAGGCACCCGAAGGTGAAATGAATTTGCCAGCAGCGATACACTTACCGTACTTCTAATAAAAATAATTTAAAAAATTTAAAAAATTTAAAAAAAGAACACACTATACACAATAGAATTGAACACACAGATCTTCACTGTGGTGGAAGGCAACAAAGTTTAGTCAGTCCTCCTCCGTGGACTGTTCATCCGTGGTCGGGGCCATGAACCCTCTGTAGTCGCCGCTACGGACGGCCCGATGTACAGGCCCTCTCGTCAGGATGATCCAAACTCCGACGTCGGGACAGTCGAACCCACTTGGAGAGCCCGAATCGGCACTTTACTACCGGAGACCGCGGCTTCAGGATGTTATAGCCCGCAGGCCGGCGGTCGGAGCTCTTCTCCGGTGATCCCCGGCAAGGGATCCCAGGCTCCGGAGGTAAGTCCTCGCCCCGCCTGCGGCTAGAAGCTCCGTAGACCGCAGCCCCATGATGCCAAAGTCACAAGGCCAGCGATCGGAGCACTCCTCTCTGGCGACCCCCGGCATGGGTTGGCCTGCTCCGTGAAGGAAAAGTCCACACTTCACCCGCTGCTGTAGCTCTGGTCCCGATTCCGGGAAAGGCAATTCCAATCCATGCTGTTAGGCCGCGAGGGAGGCGACATGGAAAAAGTCGCCTCTCCGTCGAGGAGGTGACCGAAAGCGGTCCCCCCCCCCCCACCCACCCCTCACACATCAAGAGACACCTAAACTAACATTTAGACACACCAAAAAAACCCCAAAAAGTCGAAATAACGACCACGCTGCTGCAGGGCAGCCGACTCGCAGCGCCTCCGCGACTATTATAAACATATCTTGTGCAATGAGTACGTGGTTTTAGTTCAACTGAAATCAAGATTTTATCAACGATTTGGATCCCTCTCAGTGTTGGGCTTACATTTAAATACATGAAACCAGGTGGTTGTACAAATAGCATTTCAAATCTGTTTGGAGTTATCTTGAAGTATTACATTCAGTGGAAGGTAATCTGAGAAGAGGTGGAGGTCGGTCGTTGATTTTAGCGTATCAACTTTGGATGAAGCAACAATTGTTGATTAAAATTACAATTCTAAAATTAAATTTAAATTCCAAAGACTGATCTTGGTAGCGAACTACCTTACTGTAAAACAAGAGTGATGCCTCATCTATAGGTACTGACATCTATGTTGTTGTAAGATAATAAGGACATAAGGAATAGGAGTAGAATTAGGCCATTCGGCCCATCAAGTCTACTCCACCATTCAATCATGGGTGATCTATCTCTCCCTCCTAGCCCCATTCTCCTGCCTTCTCCCCATAACCTTTGACTCCTGTACTGACATCTGCCTTAAAAATATCCACTGCCTTTGACTTTGACTTATTGTTTAAGAAGGAACTGCAGATGCTGGAAAAATCGGAGGTAGATAAAAATGCTGGAGAAACTCAGCGGGTGAGGCAGCATCTATGGAGCGAAGGAAAAGGTGACGTTTCGGGTCGAGACCCTTCTTCATTCCCCATTCTCCTGCCTTCTCCCCATAACCTTTGACTCGGTTGGGGTTTTTTTTGGTGTGTCTAAATGTTAGTTTGGGTGTCTCTTGATGTGTTTTGTGTGGGGGGTGGTGGGGGGAGTAAAGGGGGGAACCGCTTTCGGTCGCCTCCTCGACAGAGAGGCGACATTTTCCAGGTCGTCTCCCTCGCGGCCTAACAGCTTGGATTGGAGCGGCCTTTCCCGGAGTCAGGACCAGAGCTTCAGCAGCGGGCGCAGGGTGGACTTTTCCTTCACGGAGCGGGCGAACCCTTGCCGGGGGTCGCCAGAGAGGAGTGCTCCGATCGCTGGCCTGGTGACTTTGGCATCATGGGGCTGTGGTCTACGGAGCCTCTAGCCGCGGGCGAGGCGTGGACTTACCATCTGGAGTCTGGGATCCCTCGCTGGGGATCGCCGGGGAAGAGCTCCGACCTGCGGACTATAACATCCTGAAGCCGCGGTCTCCAGTAGGAAAGTGCCGACTCGGGCACTCCAAGCCGCGGAGTGTGTTTGACCGTCCCGACGCCGGAGGTTTGATCATCCCGACGAGAGGGCCTGTACATCGGGCTGTCCGTAGCAACAACTACGGAGGGTTTATGGCCCAACCACCGATGAACAAAGGAGGAGGACTAGCTGAACCTTGTTGCCTTCCACCACAGTGAAGAATGCTATGGTGGATGTTTGTGTTACATTTTATTGTGTATTGTGTGCTCTTTTTAAGTGTATCGCTGCTGGCAAATTCATTTCACTGCACCTTCGGGTGCATGTGATGAATAAAATTGACTTTGACTTTGACTTGGCCTCTGCAGCCTTCGGTGGCAAAGAATTCCACAGTTTCACCACCCTCTGACTAAAAAGATTTCTCCTCATCTCCTTCCTAAAAGAACCTCCTTTAATTCTGAGGCTATGACTTCTAGTTCTAGACTCTCCCACTAGTGGAAACATCCTCCCCACATCCACTCTATCCAAGCCTGTCACTATTCTGTATGTTTCAATGAGGTCATTCTTCTAAACTCCAGCGAGTACATGCCCAGTGGCGACAAACGCTTATCATAGGTTAACCTACACATGGGATCTTCTTGTAAAGCCATTACTCATAGAGCCATAGAGTCATACAGCGTGGAAACAGGCCCTTCAGCCCAACTTGCCCACGCCGACCAACATGTCCCATCTACACTAGTCCCACCTGCCTGCGTTTAGCCCATATCCCTCTAAACATGTCCTTTCCATGTACTTGTCCAAATGTTTCTTAAACGTAACTCCACCCACTTGATTTTGCGTTTAGGGTAATTATTGTATTTTCCAAAGTGAGAGCTGTCATTACCAAGAAATATTAGACCTTTCTGCTTTGAAAGTCAATATTAGTGTTGAGCATTTTAACGTTGGGTCTCCCTTGAGATTATAGCCCTATTTTTCAAATCTTTGAGAAATTGTCGAGGATAAATAATTTGTCTTAAATTCGTCCCTCTGTGGCCAAATTCATGAGGCCTGGGAAACGTTGTAGATGTTCCATTTGCAAGTCATAAAATTCAGCAGTCCGTAAAGAGTGGATGCACTGATGCAGATGCATTGGAACAGCATCAGTCGCAACTTCTCTCCAATTCACTCACAACACTGATCGGAATCTGTAAACTGTGGACGGCTCGATTGTAATCATGCATAGGCCTTCCGCTGACTGGATAGCACGCAACAAAATGCTTTTCACTGCACCTCGGTACACGTGACAATAAACAAAACAAAACTAAACTGAGTATTGAAGGAAATGTCCATCAAAACACGACTACCTGATCATTACCGCTTTGTTGCTTGTGAGGGTTTAGTTTAGAGATACAGAGCAGAAACAGGCCCTTCGGCCCACCAAGTCCTGCGCTGACCAGCGGTAAAGTTGCTGCCTTACAGCGCCAGAGACCCCGGTTCGATCCTGACTACGGGTGCTGCCTGTACGGAGTTTGTACGTTCTCCCTGTGACCTGCATGTCTATTCTCCAGGTGCAAAATGTCCCTCCCACACGTCAAAGACGCAGGCTTGTAGGCTAATTGGCTTGGTAAAATTGTATATTATCCCGCGTGTGTGTAGGATAGTGTTAGTGTGCAGGGATCGCTGGTCGGCACGGACTCGGTGGGCCGAAGGGCCTGTTTCCACGCCGTATCTCTAAACTAAACTTAACTAAAGTGAAATGACATTCCTTTACACAATCAATCTGATCTGAATTCAAACTCAGGTCCTAAAGTGAGAGGACTTAAAGCAAACATACAACATCATCTCCATAATTGTTTCATTCAATGTTACAACTGGGAGCATAGACACAGATGTTAATACATTCTTGAATTTTTTAAATATTATTTAAAACTAATGTTAGAATTCTGCCGGAGGAGATAGTTGAGGCAGGGACTATTGCAATGTTTAAGAAGCATTTTGGCAGGTACATGGATAGGACAAGTTTGGAGGGATATGTGCCAAAACGCAGACAGGTGGGACTAGTGTAGATGAGGGTACACAAAAATGCTGGAGAAACTCAGCGGGTGCAGCAGCATCTATGGAGCGAAGGAAATAGGTAACGTTTTGGGCCGAAACCCTTCTTCAGACTGATAGGGGGTGGGGAGAAGAAAGGAAAAAAGGAAAAGGCGGAGGAGGAGCCCGAGGGCTGGGGGAGGGGAGGAGACAACCAGATGGCTGATGAAGGGGAGGGGACAGCCAGGGCTAGCAGAATTGGGAGAATTCAACGTTCAGGCCACCAGGATGTAGACTGCCCAAGCGGAATATGAGGTGCATTTCCTCCAATTTACGGTGTTGCTCGCTGTGGCCATGGAGAAGACCCAGGACAGAGAGGTCAGATACGGAATGGGAGGGGGAGTTGAAGTGCTGAGCCACCGGGAGTTCAGGTTGGTTATTGCGGACCGACCGGAGGTGTTCGGCGAAACGATCGCCAAGCCTCCGCTTGGTCTCACCTAGTGTAGATGAGAGTGGGCAAGTTGGGCCGAAGGGCCTGTTTCCACACTGCATGCCTCCATGACTCTAATTTGGAACTTAGAACCATTCTGAAGAAGGGTTACCTATTCCTCTTCTCCAAAGATGCTGCCAGACCCGTTGAGTTACTCCAGCATTTTGTGTCCAAATTTGGCAAGCCGGATTTCAGTGCACATGTTGTATGAATTCTCTTTGTTCCAAGGTGATGTTTTCTTTGCACCATCCTGGTAGTATAATTGAATAACTTTTATTGATTTGGGTGAGAGAAGTGGAACGACGACACAAAAGTATTATCAAGCACAATCTAGCTGTACTGCCAATGTGACAGTCATTCTTATACAGTAACTCGACAAATCTGATAACAGATACACTTTTACATCACTTTGCCAGAGTAGGAAACACATTGCGAAAAGATACTTTCAACTGTGGGACGAAACCGGAGAAAACCCGCGCGGTCACAGGAAGAACGTACAAACTCCGTACAGACAGCACGGGCGGCACAGTGGCAGAGTTGCTGCCTTACATCTGCCTTTGATGCTGACCACGGGCGCTGTCTGTACGGATTTTGCACGTTCTCCCCGTGACCGCGTGCGCTATCTCCGGGATCTCCTGTCTCCTCCCACACTCCAAAGACGTACAGGTTTATAGGCTAATTGGCTTGGCTTAATTGTAAATTGTCTGTCGTGTGTGTGGGATGGTGTTAATGTGCGGGGATTGCTGGTCGGTGCGGACTCTGTGGGCCGACGGGCCTGTTCCTGCGCTGTATCTCCAAACTAAAACTAAGCACCCGTGGTCAGGGTCGAGCCCGGGGTCTCTGCACCGTAACGCAGCAACTCCACCCACTGCGCCACCGTGGCACCCTTGAAAACCAGAGAATGCCACCTGTATGAGAAGGTTCAAGGCCTTGATCATGGGGTCAGGGAGTTCAGGGGTCGGGGTCAGTGTTAATGGAGGGAAAACATTGAGCGGAGGGACTGTTACCATAACTTGGGGCAGGGACGATGTGGATGGGTTGTTGGTGGATCTGAGGAAAACGAGGCCAGCACACCAGGTTAATTCCCGGGATGGCGGGACTGTCATATGTTGAAAGAATGGAGCGACTGGGCTTGTGTACACTGGAATTTAGAAGGATGAGAGGATATCTTATTGAAACATTTAAGATTATTAAGGGATTGGACACGCTAGAGGCAGGAAACGTGTTCCCGATGTTGGGGGAGTCCAGAACCAGGGGCCACAGTTTAAAAATAAGGGTTAGGCCATTTAGAACGGAGATGAGGAAAAACTTTTTCACCCGGAGAGTTGAGAATCTGTGGAATTCTCTGCCTCAGAAGGCAGTGGAGGCCAATTCTCTGTATGCTTTCAAGATAGAACTCTTAAAGATAGCGGAGTCAAGGGATATGGGGAGAAGGCAGGAACGGGGTACTGATTGGGGATGATCAGCCAGGATCACAGTGAATGGCAGTGCTGGCTCGAAGGGCCGAATGGCCTACTCCTGCACCTATTGTCTATTGTCTATTGTCTATTAAAGGACTTGAATACCGGCTGCATGAATTAAACACACTGGTTCTGCAAGCGTTTCTTTAAAGAAGGTGTGCAACCTGCCCTCGGGAAGCTGGAGAAGGTGAATTGTACGGGGAAGGATATTATTTGGTCTGCACTTCACACACAAACCTTAATGGATGCAGAGGTGGGATGTGCACCCACACTGGTTAGATTCAACAAGGGAATGATCATAATAGTTCCACTTCCAGATCGCTGTCGATTTTCATACCTGCAACAACTGACTGTGTTTCAAGAAAGCCCACAATTTACTCCAGTTGGAAGCTTGAGATTATTTTTACACTGATGGTTTTTACATTCATTGCAACTGAATTAATGACTTAGAAATAATGCCATTCTTAAAGCAGCGACAAATTAAACCGCTTCTTCCTTCTTCTGAATTTGAGACTTTGGAGATACAGCGCGGAAACAGGCCCTTTGGCCCATCGAATCCCCACCAACCACCCATCTAGTACCGTACACTAGTTCTATCCTACACACTGGGGACAATTTACAGAAGCCAATTAACCTACAAACCTGCACGTCTTTGGAATAAGGGAGGAAACCGGAGCAATCAGAAAAAACCTACGCGGTCACAGGGAGAATGTGCACACTCCATACAGATAGTAGCCAAGGTCAGGATCGAACCCGGGTCTCTGGCGCTGTAAGGCAGCAACTCTAGCACTGCGACACCGTGCCGCGCCTAAGGACCTGCGCCTTCCTGAGACAGCATTTACCCTGTTCTTTCAAGCCACTATCATATGTGCCTCCACTACCACCCCTGGCCATGCGTCACCATCGACCAACACCCTCTGCGTAAAAATCTTGCTGCACACATCTCCTTTAAACTTCCCCCCTCTATATTGAATACAGGCTCAATCTACGATATGATACAATTGAACTTTATTTATCCCAGCGGGGACAAATCCTCTGCTCAATCTTTCTTCAGACATTAATCCCTTCATCCCAGAAATCAAGCTAGTGAACCTTCTCCGCACTGCTTCTGATACAAGTCTCTCTGTCCCTCGATATGGAGACCAAAACTGCAGCCGGTGCTCTGAATGTGGACTCACCAACCCCCTGCATCATTGCATCAATATCTCTCTACTTTTATGTACCAATCCTCTTGCAATAAAGGTCGATATTGCATTAATTTTCTGAATCACTTGCAACAGCTGAATGCATTTAATTCTGCATTTAAAGCACTCTGACCCCCTTCCCCAATCCATTTGCATTGCAGCATTTTAATATTCTCGCTCCATTTAAATCGGGGACGGCACGGTGGCACAGCAGTAGAGTTGCTGCCTTACAGCGCCAGTGATCCGGGTTCGATCCTCACCACGGGTGCTCTCTGTACGGAGTTTGTACGTTCTCCCCGTGACCTGCACGGGTTTTCTCCGGGTGCTCCGGTTCCCTCCCACACTCCAAAGACGTCCTCTGGCTAATTGACTTGGTGTAATTGTAAATTGGCCCTATTGCGTAGGATAGTGTTAGTGTGCGGGGATCGCTGGTCGGCAAAGACTCGGTGGGCCGAAAGGCCTGTTTCCACGCTGTACCTCTCAATCTAAACCTAAAAATGAAAACACAATTTGATTTTACATTCTTCATTCCAATGTGGATAATCTCAAATGTTCCCTACATCATATTGCAGCTGCCAATATATCACGACCCATAAATATGTCGTTGCAGCTGTTTTGTGTCTTCTTCACAATGTGCAACCTCACCTATTTTTACATCATCCATAGATTTGCCTACAATCTACACAGTCTGTTTGTGCAAATCATCAATAGACACGATAAATAATTGAAGCAATTACCTTCTGCAAATCCAAAAACAGTGTCTACTGATCTGCCTTAATCCATCCTGTTTGTTACATCTTCAAAGAACTCTAGCAAACGTGTCCAACACAAACTGCACGGTGGCTCAGCGGTAGAGTTACTGCCTTACAGTGCCAGAGACCCCGGTTCGATCCTGACTATGGGTGCTTGCCTGAACGGTGTTTGTACGTTCTCCTCGTGACCTGCCTAGGTTTTCCCCGGGGTCTCCAGTTTCCTCCCACACTCGAAAGATGTGCAAGTTTGTAGATTAATTGGCTTGGTATAATCATAAATTGTCCCTAGTGTGTAGGTTAGTGCTAGTGTATGGGGATTCAAGTTCAAGTTCAAGTGAGTTTATTGTCATGTGTCCCTGATAGGACAATGAACTTCTTGCTTTGCTTCAGCACAACAGAACATAATAGGCATTGACTACAAGGCATTCTATAAATATATACACACATGAATCAATATACTGATAAAGTGCAAATAACAATATTGGCTAATAAAGTTCAGTGTTATGTCCGAGCCAGGTTTAATAGCCTGATGGCTGTGGGGAAGTAGCTATTCCTGAACCTGGTCGTTGCAGTCTTCAGGCTCCTGTACCTTCTACCTGAAGGTAGTAGGGAGATGAGTGTGTGGCCAGGATGGTGTGGGTCCTTGATGATACTGCCAGCCTTTTTGAGGCAGCGACTGTGATAGATCCCCTCGATGGAAGGGAGGTCAGAGCCGATGATGGACTGGGCAGTGTTTACTACTTTTTGTAGTCTTTTCCTCTCCAGGGCGCTCAAGTTGCTGAACCAAGCCACGATGCAACCGGTCAGCATGCTCTCTACTGTGCACCTGTAGAAGTTAGAGAGAGTCCTCCTTGAGAAACCGACTCTCCGTAATCTTCTCAGGAGGTAGAGGCGCTGATGTGCTTTCTCTCTGCATGGACTCTGAGGGCCGAAGGGCCTGTTTCCAAGCGGTATCTCTAACCTAACCTAACTTAACCTAAATGTGTCCAACATTACATTATCACTGTCTGTGATACCTTCTGTCTTTTCATCTCTGGACTTTGTCCAAAGATCTGCTTATCATAGAACTCTCCTCACCCGTATCAACCTACGACCTGCCCTTCCTATCTTCCAGCTTTCTTTCCCCACCCCCCTACAATCAGTGTGACAAAGGGTCCCTGCCTGAAACGTCACCTATCCATGTTCTCCAGAGATGATGCCTGACCTGCTGAGTTACTCTGGCATCTTTGTGTCTTCTTCCATTTCATTAAACCATCTTGCCACAGCTTCATTGTCTTATTACTTTCTAAATGCCGTCTTATTATTTTTTTTATTTTCCTGTCTGTTGCGCAGAAATGGCAATTTTATATATCACATGGCATTCGGGCTTTATTCTGTTCAATCCTAAATTAATTTTACCCAGAAAAAAAGACGAAGTGCTGCAGTAACAGCGGGTCAGGCAGCATCTCTGGAAGACAATGTTTCAGGTCAGGACCCTTCTTCATCCAAATCAACAATAAACATTAGAAATAGTTGAGGCTCCTGCACTCGGACGGCACAGTGGCACAGCAGTAGAGTTGAGGGGCTGTCCCACTTGGGCGACCTAATTGGCGAGTTTAGAAGAGTTTGAAAAAATGACACGTTGAAGAGCTCCTTCGACTATGTAGAAGACCTCCTTCGACTATGTTGAAGACCTCCTTCGACTATGTTGAAGACCAGCTTCGACCAGCTACGACTAGCTACTTCGGGAAAATTGGACACCGAATAGTGGAGAGTGAAGACGACCTCCTTCGATCTCCTTCGACCTCCCTTCGACCTCGCTGCGACTATGATGAAGACTATCTATGACTACCTTCGACTACCTTCAATTACCTACGAATAACATGCCGACCTACTACGACCTACTACGACCTAAACCTACGAGTAAAAAAACGATAGATTTTTCCCATGGTGACCCTTTTTTTACTCGCGGGCATTTTTTAACATATTGAAAAAAACGGCGCGACCTAGCTGAGGCCTCGAGTACGTGGAGACCACTCTCGAGCATGAAGGAGAGTTACGACGACCTCCTACGACCTCGTGTCGACCATGCTGCGAGTATGAGTCGAGGGCAAACTCGCCAGAACTCGCGGATTAGGTCGCCCAAGTGGGACAGGCCCTTTGCTGCCTTTCAGCACCAGAGACCCAGGTTCGATCCTGACTACGGGTGCTGTCTGCATGGAGGTTGTACGTTCTCCCTGTGACTTGCGTGGGTTTCCTCCGGGTGCTCTGGTTTCCTCCCACACTCCAAAGACGTACAGGTTTGTAGGTTAATTGGCTTCTGTAAAATTGTAAATTGTCCCTAGTGTGTAGGTTAGTGTTCGTGTAACAGTAGATTAGTTTATTGTCACATGTACTGAGGTACAGTGAAAAGCTTTTGTTGCGTGCTATCAATACATGATTACAATTGAGCCATTTACAGTGTATAGATACATGATAAGGGAATTACATTTAGTGCAAGGTAAAGCCAGTAAAGTCCGATCAACGATAGTCCAAGGGTCACCAATGAGGTAGACAGTAGTTCAGGATTGCTCTCTAGTTGTGGTAGGGTGCTTCAGTTGCCTGATAACAGCTGGGAAGAAACTGTCCCTATGTATGGGGATCGATGGTCGGCACAGACTTGGTGGGCCGAAGGGCCTGTTTCCACAATGGATCTTTAAAGTCTAAAGTCTAAAGTCTAAATCTGTGACACCCCAATAATTAGTGAATTACTGCTTTGTTCTGCTATTGTTCTTCCCAAATTTCCTTTGCCATGAAAAATGATATGGTTATTTTGATTGTAATTTTTTAACTTGTGTTCCTACCTACTAGTAGATCACAGTCCGCAAGGTGGTGCGACTTTGATGCTCAGCCGGGTGGCATTCCTGACTTCTTATAATATGGGAATGTTACCAATATGTATCTTGTGAATAAGGAATTCAGCAACTGCTTTTCAACAACATGGCTGTCCACAGCTAACAATGGCCTGTTTCGTTTATCATCGGTAATTTTTTGCATTTGTTTAATTCATTTATTCTGTATGTCTCCACATCACTGTCCATATCTCTCGTTTCCCTTTCCCCTGACTCTCGGTCTGAAGAAAGGTCTCGACCTGAAACATCACCTCTTCCTTTTCTCCAGAGATGGTGTCTGACCCGCTGAGTTACTCCAGATTTCTGTGTCTATCTTCGGTTTAAACCAACGGCTACAGTTCCTTCCTGCAACAAGGCAGTGGATAATGGGTAAACACTCCAACACTTTTTCCTTCTTCTTCTTTCGTGTGGCGTGCACAGCCTAAAGTTGTTGGACAACTTGTTCTATTTGATCTTCCGTTTGTGCACGTCGAGTTGATTGCATTAGTCGAAACAGAGCGGACCACGTGAAGGTTGCAATCTTCCACCCCAAACACTTTTTCCGATCCTCACTAACTGTGGCCAGTTGCCCGTCTTTGAAGCAAAAATAAAATTATGTTAAAGAGAGTTGGAAGTTTAACTTGAGATAAGCATGAATGATTTGATGGTAATAATTAGATCCAATTGTAAATCTTATTTATGATAGTTCTCAGATGGGGACTTGGAATTTACATTAGACAGAATAAATCTGGCAGGGCAGTGGGTTTAACTGACGGCTAATGTGTTCATATAAAATTCCTTTGTCCAATATTAACACGATCATTAACCAATTTAAAATCAACAGGACAATGCTGATATATCACCCAAAGGAATGTTCCATAAGTATTTTAACTAGTGTGCTACCAGAGCAAATGAAGAACATTTGGAAAATAGCTTCGGGTACAGATTCAAGGAGGAAGCGCATGGCTAAACAATCAACGTTTTCGTAGAAACATAGAAAATAGGTGCTGGAGTAGGCCATTCAGACCTTCGAGCCAGCACCATCTTTAAATATGATCATGGCTGATCATCCAAAATCAGTACCCCATTCCTGTTTTCTCCCCATATCCCTTGATTCTGTTAGCCCTACGAGCTACAGTATATCTAACTCTCTCTTGAACACATCCAGTGAATTGGCCTCCACTGCCTTCTGCGGCAGAGAATTCCACAGGTTCACAACTCTCTGGGGGAAAAAGTTTTTCCTCATCTCAGCCCTAAATGGCCTACCCCTTATTCTTAAACTGTGAACCCAGGTTCTGGACTCCCCCAACATCGGGATCATTTTTCCTGCATCTAGCCTGCCCAATCCCTTAAGAATTTTATACGTTTCTATAAGATTCCCTCTCATCCTTCTAAATTCCAGTGAGTACAAGCCCAGTCAATCCATTCTTTCCGCGCTGTATCTCTAAAGTCTAAAGACTACAAGGGTTCAAGTAGGAAGTTCCTCAGCACTGTGTTATCAAGGCCAAACTAGAGATGATCACAAGTAGAAACAAGGAATTGCAGATGCTGGGTTCCAAAAAGTGCTGGAGGAACTCAGAGGGGTTAGGCAGCATCTCTGGAGTACAAAACAAAGACAATAAAATGCATAAAGTGCTGGAGTAACTCAGCGGGTCAGGCAGCATCTCTGGAGTACATAAAAAATGGCACAATATGCTGGAGTAACTCGGTAAGTCTTTTTTTTTTATTTTTTTTTTTTTATTTTTATTTATTAGAAGTACATTACATTACAACCACATACATTAATACTCGTCATTTGTATCTTCTTACAATTAATGTACTCCCTTTATTTTTATTTTTTTTACACTAGAAAAGGAAAAGATTGAAAGAAAGAAGAAAGTGAAGGAAAAAGTGAAAGTGTAGAAAAGTGTAGAAAATGTAACAACAAAAAAGGACGAAGACCCTATAAGAGCGAAATTAAAAACAAAAAAAAAAAGAGTTAAGAGATAGGCCCTAGGAAAAAAAAGAGAAAGAGAGGAAGAAAAAAAGAAAAAACAAATATTTTTTTTTGAGTATTACGTAAAATAGGACATACCAACTCTTCAACTATCATCCCCCCTTACTGACCTCAATTTTTTATTTTTTTTAAAGTACTTTTGCACCCTATGTTTGTAATAATTCTATAAATGCAGACCACGTCAGGTGGAAGTGAAGTGGTCAGGTAACATTTCTGGAGTATAAAAAAAAGACACAAACTGTCTCCTCAAGGTATGTCTACTTTGAAGAACTCCTCCTCTCTCAACCAGTATTTGCAGTTCCTCGGTTCTCCATTTAACAATAATCGTAGTCTGGTGGAATCAATATAGAAGTCAGGTCAAGAAATACACAAAGATAGCACATAATGCTGGAGTAACTCAGTGGGACAGGCAGCATTTCTGGAGAGAAGGAATGGTGACGTTTGGGGTCGAGACCCTTCCTCAGTACTTCAGCATGTTGTGTCTATCTTCGGTTTCAACCCAACCCACACAGTTCCTTCCCACACAAGTAGGACATGAAGGTCGGGTGGGTCTTTGGAGGTGAGTGCAGCGCATTCTTCATAAACCTTAGGAATCAATCTCATGCTCATGGTGTCATGATGAAGAACTGTAGAGCACAGAACATTGCAGTTAAAATCTGCAACAGTTTGGGTTCACAGGGTAATGACAGTGCCCGACACATGGACATCCGCAACAACAGGACAAATAGAATTTGGGTAGGAAGGAACTGCAGATGCTGGTTTACACCGAAGATAGACACACAGTGCTGGAGTAACTCAGCAGGACAGGCAGCATCTCTGGAGAGAAGGAATAGGCCATGTTTCAGGTCGAGACCCTTCGTAGTCTCAGAGGAGAGGGAAAGCAGAGATATGAAAAGGTACATAGAACAAATGAATGCTTAAAGGGTAGAAGAAAGCCAGCAAAGACCAACGATCAAGGAGAGGTGGAGCCCACAATGTCCATTGTTGGTCTGCGGGGGAGATGATAATGCGTGATACAAACTTTGAAACTCACCAGGACGACAGTGAAATCTTGCACAATAACTAGGGTGGGGGAGGGTCGGAGACAGCGGGGGGGGGGAAATACAAGGGTTACTTGAAGTTAGAGAAATCAATATTCACACCCGCTGGGGTGTAAGCTGCTCAAGCGAATATTAAGTGATGTTCCTCCAATTTGCATTTGGCCTCACTCTGACAATGGAGGAGGCCCAGAACAGAAAGGTCCGTATGGGAATGGGAGGGGGGGTTAAAGTGTTTGGTAACCGGGAGATAGAATTACTTGGCTTAATTTTATCTCTGTGACTCTTTCTTGCGAAGTTGGAGGAGATCACCAATGCTTTGCTGGATTCTGGGCAGTTTGAAAGAAAGGAAAATCTATGGAAGATATCGCAGGGAAAGGCAGCCAGGTTATTGAAATGGACAGAGAAAATGCCTAAAAAGATAGGACTGTAGCCTTAGAAACATAAGCAGGGCTTTTTAAATAAATAAGTGTTTAGTTTAGTTTTAGTTTACCGATACAGCACGGAAACAGGCCCTTCGGCCAACCGAGTCCGCACCGACCAGCGAACCCTGCACACTAACACATCCTACATACACTAGGGACAATTTTACATTTCTACCAAGCCAATTAGCCTACAAACCTGTACGTCTTTGGAGTGTGGAAGGAAACCAAAGATCCACGCAGGTCACAGGGAGAACGTACAAATTCCGCACATACAGCACCCAGAGGTCAGGATGAACCCAGGTGCTGGCAGCGTGAAGTGTCGATGGAGTTAAAGGAAGGGAGTACCCCCAGTCGTTCCAGGTGCGACAGAGGTTCACCTGCATCTCCTCCAACCTCATCCATTGCATCCGCTGCTCTAGATGTCAGCTGATCTACATCGGTGAGACCAAGCAGAGGCTTGGCGATCGTTTCGCCGAACACCTCCGCTAGGTCCGCAATAACCAACCTGACCTCCCGGTGGCTCAGCACTTCAACTCCCCCTCCCATTCCATATCCGACCTTTCTGTCCTGGGTCTCCTCCATGGCCACAGTGAGCATCACTGGAAATTGGAGGAAATGCACCTCATATTCCGCTTGGGTAGTCTGCATCCTGGGGCATGAACATTGAATTCTCCCAATTTTGCTAGCCCCTTGCTGTCTCCCTCCCCTTCCTCAGCCGTCTGGTTGTTCTCCTCCCATCCCTCAGCCCTCAGGCTCCTCCTCTGCCTTGTTCCTTTCTTCTCCCCACCCCCCCCCCCCCCCCCCATCAGTCTGAAGAAGGGTTTTGGCCCGAAACGTTGGCTAGTTCCTTCGCTCCATAGATGCTGCTGCACCCGCTGAGTTTCTCCAGCATTTTTGTGTACCTTAAAGGAAGGGAGGTTGGCTTGCGTGATGGTCTGGGCCCTACATCCACAACTCTCTACAATTCCTTGCGGTCTTGGACGGATGGGGCCGTTCCCAAACCATGCTGTGATGCATCCTGATGAAATGCTTTCTGTCGGGCTATCTGTGGAAGTTGGTTAAGGTTGTGTTAGGGGACAATCCGACAATTGCAAACAAACGTGAGTGATAATAATTTGCAAGCAACGCCTCTGACGACGTGTCAAACAGGTGGAATTACTGAAAACAATGTGAATAAGGCAGCAGGGATAATCTGTATAAATTATAAGGGAAAGCTAAACGAGTTGTGGAAGATGTACGAGAGGCCAGGAGTCACCAGTTGTTTCTCTCCTGCTATAATAAGCTTTATGGGTCTAATCAGATGATCATTGGAACAAGTCACTTTGATTTGAAAGTACTTCCCGACAGACACTAAACCTTTGCCCTCACCATGAAAAGAACTCTCTACTTTAGTGAAACCAATTGATGGTTAGCAAAATATATTATAGCGTTTGTTATAATAACTGAAGCTACATCTGGATCTGAGACAACATCAGACACTTTATAAAATGACTGCAGTGAGAACTATCCATAATGACCACCTTTGGGATTGACTTCAGGTGATCCTTTAGACAGGTTAGCTCCTAATACATATTCAACACACAGCCATAAACCTTTTGATGGTTCTCGGATAAGATGGTTGCCATGTGCAGGTTTAGCGAGATTGTATCACAACTGGGAAACGCACACACACACACACACACACACACACAAATCCTTATTCGCCTTTGCGAGATGCACTGCAGAAAGAATTCTTTACTTTCTATTTAATAAAGTTCAACAAAACGGCACATCCCCCATTACTGAATTAAAATTGCCACCGACTAACGCGGACAGAGAAATCAAGTCGGACGAAAATGGTAAAAGTGTTCGCATATAAAATCATTAACTTGGATTTTTTTTTTTAATGTTTCCATTGCCTTTCCCCTCGACTAAATAATTCATGACACAGCATTCACCACTGCGCATCATTACAAACAGCTGCGGTCTCTACACATGTCTGCTCCTCGATGATCAAAACAGCACACACAAAAAAACACTGTTTTCAAATTGAGAATTAGTTCTGTGCTGGTAAGTACAAAACTATTGCAGAATCAATTAATGCATAAATGGCACTCGAAGGATACTAATCATTCGCTTAAAATGCGCTCCATCAACATGGGGCGGAAGATAACTTAAATTGCACGTTACATTAGACTGATGTGAGGTGGGTACTTCTTTTATCCGAGCCTCAGTGACTTGAAGCAAGCTGTATTGGGACCTCTCCATTGTCTGTCTTTCTGACCTCTCTGAATTAGATTGCTCAATGCACCTATTGGGAGCTTCCTTTTGGTTAGAGAGAGAATTATGTCAACTGCAAACTGGATTAGTACCTCTCAGGCTCATTTCACCTCTCGCTGTCAAACAGAAGACTTTCATTCTCTCTGGCTGAGGTGTTTTTGAACTCTGCTTCCAAAGTGCAAAAGATGTTTTAATCTGCCACGCTGCCTTTTCTTAATCTAAAATCTGCCCTTACATAAAACGATGAGATTGCTTCGGGAAATTATCACTGGACTTTGCTGTAAAATCACCAGCAAATGCACTGTCGTGATTTTTGTTTGATAATGGACAAATTCCATGAAGCGATATATGCCTGAATAATAAGGCGTACATATGTTTCCCAAAGGCTCTGGTATGAAGAATATCTCGAGAACCAAGTTTAGTTGAGGAAGAGTCTTTTGGTTAATGTGGTACATTTTGCTCCAGTCCAGAGAGCGGCACTGTGGCGCAGCGGTAGAGTTGCTGCCTTACAGCGCCAGAGACCCGGGTTCGATCCTGACTACGAATACTGTCTGTACAGAGTTTGTACGTTATCCCCGTGACCCCGTGGGTTTTCCCTGGGTGCTCAGGTTTCCTCCCACACCCCAAAGACCGACAGATTTGTAGGTTAATTGCCTTTGGTAAAAATTGTAAATTGTGTGTAGGATAGTGCTCACTGGTCAGCGTGGGTAGGAGTGCTCACTAGGGGGCGATCGCTGGTCAGCGCGGACTCGGTGGGCCGAAGGGCTCGTTTCCACGCTGTATCTCTAAACTAAATTTTTTCAAGATGGCGGATGTGCAGGAGTGGGCGCCGTTTGTATGGCAGCCTGCCTGCAGTCCGTCGTCTAACTTTTTTATTGTCTGAAACATTTTTTTTATTGGAGTCTATTCTTTCTATGTGGGGGGGAACTGTTTTAACCCCAGTCCTACCTGGTCGGAGATGCGGTTTTCCTCCTAATCGCGTCTCCGATCTCCCCATGCGGCCTTCCATCGGGCTGGAGCGGCGTTCCTGCTGGGGACCACAGCTTCGGCGGCACAGCGCTGGGACACCAACGGGGAGCGGGCGATGCCTTGCCGGGTCGCCGCTCCGGAGTGCTGTGGCCGCCGACCACCAACATCGGGCAGCCGCGGTCTGCGGTCTGTGGTTTGAGGGCATCCCGCCGCGGGCGTGCGACGCTGGATCGGGAACACCGTGGAGTCGAAGCTCCAGCCGGCGCGGCCTGAAGTCCGCGGGCGTCGCAGTCTCCGGGGAAGGAGCGGCCGCTTCAGACATTTTCAAGCTGCTGAGGACTTTTCCACCCGATGCGGGTGGGCAGACAACATCGGGCTGCCGTTGCGGCGACTGGCTGCAGTGGCCTCAGACTGGCCCCGACCTCGGGTGGAGGAGGAGGACTGGACATTTTAGTGCCTTCCCTCACAGTGGAGAGTGTAGATTCTACTGTGGGGGGATGTTCGTGTTTGTGTAAAATCTCTTATAGTGTGTTGTCATTTTTTTCTATCTCTTTTTATTATTTGTATGGTTAGTTAACTGTAAAGCACTTTGGCTTTTGCTTTAATTCAATTGGAAAATGTGCTATATAAATAAACTTATTATTATTATTATTATTATAAACTTGTGTGAATGGGCGATCGATGGTCAACGTGGACTCTGTGAGCCGAAGGCCCTGTTTCCGTGCTGTATCTCTAAACATTAAACGCAACGTCTATCACGCTCAGCTACTTCCCCGTGCCAAGCTCATCCTTTCTGTCATCTGCTCCCTGCCCTCTCCGTCATGTTGTGAGTGAGCATGCAAAGGGAAAGGATGACATTGCGTGCAGTCATATTTCAAAGCCTCAGCCTTTCAAGGCAAGCTCGTGTACCCATCCCCCAGCCCAGTGCAGAATTCACAGACCAAGAGCAGTTTATTTTTTAATTACATATTTGCATGGTTTTGACTTTTGGTTTTTTCCACACTGCAACCTGTAATTTTATGGCTCCAGTTATCCTGAAACGTTGTCAGTGATGGAAAGTGTTTGACCACTGAGTTGTGGAATAAGTTAGCGTACACATTCTGAACAGAATTCCAAGAACTTTATACCCAAATGGATCACAGCTGATGATATCTCAACTGGCGGTCTGGTGGCACAGCGGTTAGTGCTGCTGTTTTGCACAGGAAAGGTTAATGGAGTCATACAATGTGGAAACAGACCCTTCGGCCCAACTTGCCCGTGCCGACCAACATGCCCCATCTACGCTAGTCCCACCTGCCTGCGTTTGGCCCATATCCCTGCAGTTGTATAGGGCCCTGGTGAGACCACATCTGGAGTATTGTGTACAGTTTTGGTCTCCTAATTTGAGGAAGGACATCCTTGTGATTGAGGCAGTAGGTTCACGAGATTGAGGGATGGCGGGATTGTCATTATGAGGAAATTGAAAAGACTAGGCTTGTATTCACTGGAGTTTAGAAGGATGAGGGGGATTCTTATAGAAACATATAAAATTATAAAAGGACTGGACAAGCTAGATGCAGGAAAAATGTTCCCAATGTTGGGCGAGTCCAGAACCAGGGGCCACAGTCTTAGAATAAAGGGGAGGTCATTTAAGACTGAGGTGAGAAAAACCTTTTTCACCCAGGGAGTTGTGAATTTATGGAATTCCCTGCCCCAGAGGGCAGTGGAGGCCAAATCACTGGATGGATTTAAGAGAGAGTTAGATAGAGCTCTAGGGGCTAGTGGAGTCAAGGGATATGGGGAGAAGGCAGGCACGGGTTATTGATAGGGGACGATCAGCCATGATCACAATGAATGGCGGTGCTGGCTCGAAGGGCCGCATGGACTCCTCCTGCACCTATTTTCTATGTTTCTATGTTTCTAAAACCTGTCCTATCCATGTACCCGTCTAAATGTTTCTTCAAAAGTTGCGATAGCACCTACCTCAACTACTCCTCCGGCAGCTCGTTCCATACACCCACCACCCTCTGTGTGAAAAAGTTACCCCTCAGGTTCCTATTAAATCTTTCCCCCCCTCACCTTAAACCCATGTCCTCTGGTTCTCGATTCCTCATGTTCCTGTCTAAATGTTTCTTGAATGTTGTGACAGTACCTGGTTCATCCAGGTTTGATCATGTCCCTGTTGCTGCATGTGTGGAGTTTGCAAGTCCACATGCTTTGCTTCTGGTCTCCATCCAATTCCCAAAGATGCAGGTTGGCCACATTGTGATTAGGTGGCAGGAGAGTCAAGAAGGAATGTTGTTTGGTCTCCAGATACAGCGTAGAAACAGGCCCTTTGGCCCACCAAATCTGCGCCGACCAGCGATCCCCGTACATTAGCACTATCCTACACACACGTGGGATGAAATTACAATTTTACCAAAGCCAATTAGCCTACAAACCTGTACATTGTTGGAGTGTGGGAGGATACCGGAGCACCCGGAGAAAACACACGCAGGTCACAGGGAGAAGGTACAGACTCCGTACAGACAGCTCCCGTAGTTAGGATTGAACCCGGGTCTCTGGCGCTGTGAGGCAGAACTCCACCACTGCATGTCCCTGCAAACTAAAGTTGATGGATGCGTGAGAGAGAATATGTGACATTGGCACCCGTCCATTGGTGAGAGGTTTTGATGTTACCTTGCCTGGAGAGGGCAATGTTTATCTGCTGTAAAATATCCACTGACTCGGCCTCCACCACCTTCTGTGGCAAAGAATTCCACAGATTCACCACCCTCTGGCTAAAGAAATGTCTCCTCATCTCCTTCCTAAAATAACGTCCTTTAATTCTGAGGCTGTGCCCTCTAGTCCTCGACTCTCCCACTAGTGGGAAACATCCTCTCCACATCAGTTGAGGTTGGCGGTGGAGGCAGATACGATAGTGGCATTAAAAAGGTTTGTTGGCTGAGCACATGGATATGCAGGGGATGGAGGGTGGTGGATTATGTGCAGGAAGATAAGAGTTGGTTTTGGAACCTGATGAAGGGTCTCGACCCGAAACGTCATCTATTCCTTTTCCCCAGCGATGGTGCCTGACCCGTTGAGTTACTCCAGCACTCTGCGTCTATCTTCGCCACAGACATTGTTGGCTGAAGAGCCCGTTCCTGTGCAGTTCCATTACCATATTCCCCGTTATAACCTTAACCTGACCTGGGCGTGGTGCTCGGGATGGCCATCATTGATGGGGTGTGCCTCTCAATGAGCAGTTTGACAAGTCTGAAGAAGGTGATTGAAACATAATTTATTATAGAGGCTAATTTCCACACTGAGTATAATCAGTAGCCACAGTGTAACCATAGGTTTTATAATGTGCTGCTCTGGTATTCTAGAGCAGACATCCGTGTAGGATGTTAGCTCAGTGCGGACACTATCACATTAGCCAAGCCACCCACTATGTGGCCAGCCCAAGATTAGTGCAATTATATTCAATTAAGTTGGACTTACGACAAGTTTTAATACAACGCTGTCTGTAACACGACCAGCTGGACCAACACTTACACGTCAACACATTAGACTTTAGACATACAGGTGCAATGTTCCATTATGTAAGATGCACACAAGAACAGACTTTGGACATTAGACTTTGGAGATACCACGCCTAAACAGGCCCTTCGGCCCACCGAGTCCGCGTGGAAAGATACAGCACGAGAGCAGGCCCTTCAGCCCACAATGTCAGCCTGCGCATGGGGCCAAGTTAAACAAATCTCATCTGCCTGCACATGACCTATATCCCTCCATATCCATGTGCCCAACTCAAAACCTCTTAAACGAGTAGGCTAGAACTGGTGTACGGGTGATCACTGGTCAGCCCAGACTCGGTGGGCCGAAGGGCCTGTTTCCGTGCTGTGTCTCCAAAGTCTAAAGTTTAGTGTGTTTTGAAATAAATTCATTATTATGCAAAAAAATGATTTTAATGATGTAATTTTTACTTTTTTAGGCACAGTGGCCCTAGTAGTAGAGCTACTGCCTGACAGCGCCAGAGACACGGGTTCGATCCTTACTATGGGTGCTTGCCTGTACGGAGTTTGTACCTTCTCCCCGTGACCTGCGTGGGTTTTCTCCGAGAACTTCGGTTTCCTCCCGCACTCCAAAGACGTGCAGGTTTGTAGGTTAATTGGCTTGGTAGAAATGTATCAATGTATAATTGTCCCTAGTGTGTGTAAGGTAGTGTTAATGTGCGGGGATCGCTGGTCGGGGAGGACCAGTGTCCGCAATGTATCTCTGAGCTAAACTAAACTAAAGTCAACTTTCTTTCTTAGCGCTTTCCCGATGAGCCTGATCACCACGGACATGGTGAAAGAGTAAAAAGGCTATTGACTGCACATCCTATCAAAAAGCACGCGGGCGTAAACCACTTCAGTTGAAAGCAGCTTCTACAGTTCCTTCCTAATCACGGGGAAGTCCATGAACACCTTGCAGTGTGAAGGAAACAAGGATGCTGATGTCAGTTTAGTAGTCTTGTGGCCCGAATAGATCCAGCACCCAGAGTTATTGAGGCTAGTTCCCAACGACCACAACAGTCACGATTGTTTATGTATGAGGGAGTCTTAAAGATGGCGCCCGTTCCTGACGACTTCCTGTGTGCTGGTCCCAGTAGTGGATCTGCAATCATACATTACAATCACTCCACTCTTTTAAACCTCCACTCCAACTCACTGGAGACCCTCGGACTATCTTTAATGGGACTTTACCTTGAACTAAACGTTATTCCCTTTCTCATGTATCTTTCACCCTGTGGATGGCTCGATTGTAATCTTGTATTGTCTTTCTGCTGCCTGGTTAGCACGCAACAAAAGCTTTTCACTGTACCTCAGTACACGCGACAATAAACTAAACTAAACTAACTAAACTAAAACAAACTAATCTATATTGCCTAACAAGTGTAATTAAATAAATGGTCAAGCTATATATCATTATAAATTCATTATCATCTGGATAATATTTAAACGTGTCGATTCCCTTCACCACTTGTCTGTCAAATAAATGGTCAGATTTCTTCACACTTGTCTCTCCCTCTGTTTCATAGAAACCAGCTTTTCTGAATGTTTGTGGACACCAGGAACTGCAGATGCTGATTTACCACACAAAAAAAAAGACTTGCAGTGCTGGAGTAACTGAGCCGATCAGGCAGCGTCTATGGAGAACCATGGATAGGTGACGTTTCGGGTCGGGACCCTCCCATCAGTCAGAAGAAGGGTCCCAAACCAAAACGTCGCCTACCCATGTTCTTCAGAGATGCTGCCTCACCCACTGAAATACTCCAGCACTCCATGACTTTCCCTGAATATTTGCTTGTTTTAATCACATCGGAAACTAACTGTAGTGTGCGTGTGGTATTATTTAAGCGAATGAAACTGGTTGAACACTTTTTTTTAATGCAATTCACTTACATCTGTGGATGCTTATAGCATTGCAAAATGCTTGGCAGGTTTTAGACAGAAACTGTCCAGATATAGGGGACACAAAAGGTTGATGGTGGCATTTAGAAGCTAATAGAAGTCCATCGACACGTTGCTTGGCAGTCTTATTAGATCTGTTTGTCACCTTCTGTAATTCTCCTGCTCTTTTATGTAAGTGATGGAACTCTAGTCCAGCCTGTATCTTGTGTTCTCCAGACCTTCCTTGTTACAGTGGAATTCTCATGCTAGTTGTTTCAAATCCAAGCAACTGATACTGGACTGATTAATCTATCCTCAATTCCTCAGCTTGAGAACAATCTTCTCCATCTGATACAATCAATTCATTTCATCTCCAGCTTGTTGACGTTGTTTCTTCTTTCACCTTTTTAAGTTTGAAGGCAGCACACAAAGGAACTGACTACCTTTCCCTCTCCGTCTGTCTTTTTTCCTTATCTTTTGCCCGTAATTCTACTTGTGGGAAACACCTGGCATTTTATCTCATAGAAATGCTGCTCTAATTTCCAGTAACCCTTGCATTCCCTCACTCTCCCTCCCACCCCCACCCTGGTCGGCTTGCTAGTTTCACTGACAGGGAGAGATAGATCAGCCATGATTGAGCGGCGGGGTAGACTTGATGGGCCGAAGGGCCTGATTCTGCTCCTGTAACTTACGAACTTATGAAGCTTCCAATTGTAGTCACTGTTGAAATGCAGGGAACATTTTACAGCCATTTCACTCACGGCAAGCTCTGACTCAAATTGCTGGAAAGAGACCTAACACGGCCTTCTTGACTCAGAAGTGAAAGTGCTCAATTGTCCAATGGTACTTTATAGCCACATGTACCGAGATACAGTGAAATTAATTCAGTACAAGTATTACTCTACATAAGCACATCTTAGACAGAGTGCAAGTGTATAGAGATAGTACACTGAGACAGTATACGAGAGTGGGCAGGTCTGGCACCATTTTCAAGTTGGTGGAAACAGTTTCTTGACCTACCCATGAAGGCCCGTTGTCCTGGCAACGTTGCAGGGTCGGCCTGGCCAAGCGTAGCCGTTGGCTGTCAAGTTCATAAGATCATGTGATTGGCGCAGAAATAGACCATTTGGCCCATCTACTCCACCATTCAATCATGGCTGGTCTATCTCTCCCTCCTGACCCCATTCTCCTGCCTTCTCCCCATAGCCTCTGACTAATCCGTGCTAATCAAGAATCCATCGATCTCCGCCTTAAACATATCCACTGACTTGGCCTCCACAGCCTTCTGTGGCAAAGAATTCCACAGATTCAGCACCCTCTTGAGATGGGAACGCACTGGAGTTACACACTGTAGTTGGGAACACACTGGAGTTACACACTGTAGTGGGAAAACACTGGAGTTACACACTGTAGTTGGGAACACACTGGCGTTACACACTGTAGTTGAGAACACACTGGAGTTACACACTGTAGTTGGGAACACACTGGAGTTACTCACTGTAGTTGGGAACACCACTGGAGTTACACACTGTAGTTGGGAACACCACTGGAGTTACACACTGTAGTGGGAACACACTGGAGTTACTCACTGTAGTTGGGAACACCACTGGAGTTACACACTGTAGTTGGGAACACCACTGGAGTTACACACTGTAGTGGGAACACACTGGAGTTACTCACTGTAGTTGGGAACACCACTGGAGTTACACACTGTAGTTGGGAACACCACTGGAGTTACATACTGTAGTGGGAACACACTGGAGTTAGCTCCAACTGACACTGAAACCAGTTGCAGAACTAAGGGAAAGTTAAACTCCAGAAAAATATCAAAATTATATCAATCATGAAATCAAGATAAGTCTCATGTCAGGCTATTAAACGAGATGAAGTATTTGTTTAAGTGCCACGTGTATGTATATTCACTCCACCTTATTTATCACGTTAATTAACAAGTCAGCAAATGCCTCTTATCAAATATTTCTCGGTCAACATGTTTCTAGGCTGACATTGTCATTTGATAGAAATTGCCAATTGTTTGTTCTGCATGTTCAAAAAATTGTTTCTACATTAGTGTGTAAGTTTTTATTATGTTTAAATATTTACATTTCATCTGCATATCTACTAATCAAGGTAAGAGTAGGTGGGGAGAGGGAGTTTGCAGTTGCAATGGATGTTGAGCAATCCACCGTTCTATTGTATGGGGCACGTTTTATACACAGAGGGTGGTGAGTTTCTGGAATGCACTGGTTGGGCGGTGGTTGAGGCAGATACGATAGTGGCACTCAAAGGACTTTTGGATAAGCATAAGGATATGCAGGGAATGGAGGGATATGCATTATATGCAGGCAGATTCGAGTTAGTCTTGGCATCATGTTCGGCACAGACATTGTGGACCGAAGGGCCTGTTCTTGTGCTGTACTTTTAGTTTAGTTTAGAGATACAGTGTGGTAACGGGCCCTTCGGCCCACCGAGTCCACGCCGACCATCGATTACCCGTTCACACTACTTCTCTGCTACCCCATTCTCGATTCCATTCCCCAACACACTATGGGCAATTTGCAGAGGCAGATTAAGCTACAAGCCTGTGCGTCTTTGGGATGTGGGGGGAAACCGGAGCACCCGGAGGAAACCCATGCGGTCACAGGGAGAAAGTACAAACTCCACACAGACAGCACCTGAGGTCAGGATCAAACCTGGGTTTATGTCGCTGTGAGGCAACAGCTCCACCAGCCGCGCCACCGTACTACCTGTCCATTATTCTCTAGTCTATGCGTTGTAAAATACGTCAGCAACAAGGCAGGTAAATCTTTTTTGCTATCATTATACAGATATTTTAGATCACATATCACGTTAACAGAATATTAAACCTCTGCCTAGTATCATGCAATGTGTTAAATGTGAACCTGACCACGTCACCCATTCCTCTTCTCAAGAGATGGTGCCTGTCCCGCTGAGTTATGGGCCCGTCCCACTGTACGAGCTAATTCAAGAGTTCTCCCGAGTTTCCCCCGATTCGAACTCGGAGAATTACGGTAATAGCCGCTCGTAGGTACTCGGGGCTCTCGTGGACATTTTTCAACATTGAAAAATCTTCACGAGTCTTCACGAGCTTACCGCGTTTCCCGAGTACCTGCCGTTAGCGTTAAGAGACATCCCGATCTCCGACGTACACACTGCATACATTCTATGTGCTTACCATGAGTTTGATTTTTTTTTAAACTCGGGAGAGCTCTTGAATTACCTCGTACAGTGGGACAGGCCCTTTACTCCAGCATTCTGTGTCTATCTTCGATGTAAACCAGCATCTGCAGTTCCTTTCCACACATTTTGCCTGTTCTACTGCAAAATCTCCTGAATGTATGCCTACTTTGAAGAAGTTCTCCTCTATCCATCCACGACTTCCACAACATCCTCTCTCAATCTTTAGTAGGAAGGAACTGCAGATGCTGGTTTGCACGAAGCTAGACACAAAATGCTGGAGTGACTCTGCGGGACAAGAGGCATCTCTGGAGAGAAGGTCTGAAGAAAGGTCTTGACCCAAAACGTCACCCATTCCTTCTCCCCAGAGATGCTGTCTGTCTTTAGTTTAGTTTAGTTTAGACATACAGCGTGGAAACAGGCCCTTCGGCCCACCGGGTCAGTGCCAACCAGCGATCCACGCACATTAACACTATCCTACACCCACTAGGGACAATTTGTTTTTACATTTACCAAGCCAATTCACCTACAAACCTGTATGTCTTTGGAGAGTGGGAGGAGACCGAAGATCTCAGAGAAAACCCATGCTGGTCACGGGGAGAACGTACAAACTCTGTACAGACAGCACCCGTAGTCAGGATTGAACCCGGGTCTCCGGCGCTGCATTCGCTGTAAAGCAGCAACTCTACCGCTGCGCCACCGTGACCGCTGAGTTCCTCCAGCACGTTGTGTCTCTCAATCTTTAGTCTCCCTCTCCCCTCACTCTCAGTCTGAAGAAGGGTCTCATCCCAATTTGTCAGATGTTCCTTTTCTCCAGAGATGCTGCCTTTCCCGCTGAGTTACTCCAGCTATTTGTGTCTCTCGACGCACTTTGGCTGGGTAGTTGCTGAGGCCATGTGGATGCATGTATGGACTCCGATAGGTAACTTTAGTTCATTTACACTACTAGGTGTGATTGATTACCCTGGCGTTTCATTGTTCAGGAACTAGGAGCTCCAGTACAAATATCTCTGCCTGCATTGTTCTCCAGGTGTCCTGTGTGCCTACTATACTCCTGCCGCTATTGGCATCAATAAAACAAAAAATAAATAATAGACCTGGCCGTTGCAAATCCTGTCAGCAACACTCAATGGCAGATGATTAATTGGTGCCACGATTACAGAATATCAAATGAAATCTCTTCTCCTCCTTTTCGCAAATTTATTGCAAACGCAACGTTTATACCATAGATACACACTTAGATTTAATTACAATTATCTATTGCTTGAAAGCAGAATGAAGAACAATAGTCTGTTGTTTATAATTTATTCCACTTGTAGCTTGTGACGGTGGTGTGAAATACAATAGTCAAGTTTTACTCCGATTTTAGTTTGGTTTATTATTGTCATGTGTACCGAGGTACATTGAAAAGCTTTCTGTTGCGTGCTATCCAGTCAAAGCAAGCTTACAACCCAGTGGTATGAATATTGATTTCTCTAACTTCAAGTAACCCTTGCATCCCCTCTCTCTCTCCATCCCGCCCCCTCCCATTGTACTAGCTTTAAAGTCATCTTTTTGAGTCTCATTGTCTGTAACTCTTTTTCACTGAGAACTCAGCTGAAAATGACCTGTTTCCTTCGGTTTCCTCCCACACTCCAAAGACGTACAGGTTTGTCAGTTAATTGGCTTGGTGTAAATGTAAATTTGTCCCTTGTGTGTGTAGGATAGTGTTAGTGTGCGGACTAGGTGGGCCGAAGGGCCTGTTTCCGCGCTGTATCTCTAACTAACAACTAAACAAAAAAAACTAAACATGGTCTTAGGAATAGTCCCAACCCGAAATGTAACCTATCCATGTTTTCTCGAGAGGCTGCCTGACCCGCTGAGTTACTCCAGCACTTTATGTATTTAAAAAAACCCAGCATCTGCAGTTCCTTGTGTCCACATTTAATCAAGATGCAAACCTACTAATTTACAACTGCAACAATATAAGATTGCTTCGAGAAGTTAATGATTAAATGTCTAGACTGTAACGGGTAGTTGAATCATTAGCATTTAAGTGAAGGGTTGAGAATACCACTTTATACCACAAAGATGTTTATTGTAAATATATAATTAAATGGAAAAGGGCTTCATTCTAACGATGATGCATGTTCCAGCCATAATTGTAGATATATTTAGCATATAGATTATTCAGCAATATCAGAAAGTGGTAACTTTATAAATAAATAAGAGAGAAACAAAAATCTGTGCATTCTACGTACAATACAACCTCAATAATAACATACTCTCTTTTTCTCTCTCACACACAAACGTACACTCACACATGCATGCTCTCACACACACATACACACACGCACACATACATACAGTATATACACACTCACACTCACTTGCACATACTGTACACACATACATTCACACATGCATTCTCATGCACACACACACACGCACGATGAACAGATTTTCCCAACATCCAGCCCTATTCTCATATACTGGACCAAGTGGGACACATTGGGTCCCTGTCACATGGGAGGCCTGGTCCCCCAATGCAACCCGTTCCCCCAACGCAATATTCAACCACTCGCCCCTAGACCCCACGGGAGGCCTGGTCCCCCAACATAACCCAATTCCCCCAACGCATTATTGCACCACTCACCCATAGCCCCCAACTGCGTTGGGGTGGCTCATTTCCCCTTAACCCCAGCACTCCCTCCCCCTCGTCTTCACCCTCCCTCTTTTTAAACTTTAAAAAAATCTAATTCCCTTGCCGTGCCCCTGCCCATTACAATGTTTCAATTGACAGGACTCCATGTAACACTGTAACGGGCAGGGGCAGCAAGTTGGAATTGGATTTTTTGACAGTGAGAAGTTAAATTGTTAAAGTTTAAAATGTGAATAACTTGTAAAATATAACATCAATCTGAACGAAACTTTGTTAAAACACACCACAGGACAATTGTGAGTAAGGTGGTGTTTAAAAAAAATGTAAATGAGATCCCATTGTGATGTTTTTGTGGGGTGGAGCACTGCTCATGGGGAGTTTATGTAAATGCAATCCCATTGTGATGTCATAGCTACTAACTGCCACTGCAACTTCAACTGATTTTTTCTGAAACTGGATTTTGTAAAGTTAAAATGTGAATAACTTGTATAATATATAATCAATCTGTACAAAGATTGATACAACACACCACAGGACAATGGTAAGTAAGGTGGTCCAAAAATTGTAGCGCTATCGTGTACTGTTTTGATGTGATTCAGAGCATGAATCACACACAGACTCACAAACAAACACGATAAGAGTTTTAGTAATATACTAGACAAAGTGCAGACCCGTTGGGTCTGCTCCCCAATGCACCCATTCTCTACCTGAATCCCCACGGGAGGCATGTTCCTCCAACTCAAGCCATTCCCGAACATAAGATTCTAGCACTCCCCTTGTCTCCCGCAGCAGTGCTCTTTAAAAAAAAAATCAATGCACTTGCCCTGCATGTTGCAATAGCAATTCGCCCTCCCCTGCTAGTCAAGCCATTGTAACATCATCAGTTGAAGCTTGTGGTTTTAATTTTAAAGTAATTCGACATTTTTAGACTTTTAATTTGTAATGAGTCGATAACAAGTCAAGAATAAAGCATAAAATGTTCAGATAAGGTGTTCCCAGCCTCGGGGGAAAATACACCAATCGGAATATGTAAAAATGTTATCGTTACCGCGTAGTGTTTTTGCGAAGATGTAAAGATAACCACATATGCACTCACCCACATATACACATGTACAATATCAGACTTTTAATAAGTACTAGACTAAGTGGGACCCAATGGGTCCCAGCATCACACGGGAGGGCTGGTCCCCCAACGCAATATTCCACCTCTCCACCAATTCCAATATTCTGGAGCACTAGTGTGGGTGTTGTGGGCTGAAGGGACTGGTTTCCGGAGAGCTGGTATGGACATTGTGGGCCGAATGAATTCTTGGGCTGTCAGCTCAGTCTGTCAAGCCTGTTGTGCTGGCAGCTCACTCACTCACGGCTGGTGGGCTGGCAGTTGACTCACGGCTATTCCTTGAAATTCAAGCAGGGTGCAAGGCCACCAAATTCAAGTGCAGTTTCTTACCACTTCAAGCAGGGTGCAAGGCCACCAAATTCAAGTACAGTTTCATACCATTTCAAGTAGGGTGCAAGGCCACTAAAGACAGTGAGTCGTGACCTCTCCCTCCTCCATCTTGCAGAGACTGAGCCACGCCCACACTTCTGGGTTTTATAGTCCTTCCCCCTCCCACCAGAAGGGGCATGGCCTTCATGGCGTGATTGACAGGAGAGAGAATCTCAACATTTTAAAAACACTAATAACTCTTTTATTTTTCATCGATGGGAAAAATCCTCGGCACCTGATGAGCGAGGGGGACTCTGAGTAAGATGGCCAAAAATCACAGCCGTACGTGGTAGCATTTTTTCTAAAATCAATATAAAGCGCAAACAGGAAGTGGTCAAGATTAGACTTTTAATTATATAGAAGGCAAGGCAACTTTAATTAGGCAAGGAAACTTTAATTAGGCAAGGAAACTTTAATTAGGCAAGGCAACTTTAATTAGGCAAGGCAACTTTAATTAGGCAAGGCAACTTTAATTAGGCAAGGCAACTTTAATTAGGCAAGGCAACTTTAATTAGGCAAGGCAACTTTAATTAGGCAAGGCAACTTTAATTAGGCAACCCAGCTTTAGCATTTCCAAACCAAAGGCAACACAGCTTTAGCATTTCCAAACCAAAGGCAACACAGTTTTAGCATTTCCAAACCAAACGCAACACAGCTTTATCATTTCCAAACTATATTTTCAAACCACATTAAGGGCACTGACAGGTCAGTAAAACCACTCACAGTTTAGTAGACATGTGTTCAGTGTTATTCACAGCTCAGACTGAGAGACACAGAGGCACTCAACACTTCCGGGTTTTATAGTCCCTCTGGAAGGGGCGTGGCCTTCAGGAGAGCTAATCTCAACATTTTTTAAACACTAATAACTCTTTTATTTTTCATCGATGGGAAAAGTCCTCTTGTCCTGTGCAGCGGAGGGGGACTCTGAGTAAGATGGCCAAAAATCACAGACGTAAGTGGCAGCATTTTTTCTAAAATCAATATACAGAACAAGAGGAAGTGGTCAAGATCAGACTTTTAGTAATATAGATATGATATAGATATATATGATCTATATATATGTGTGTGTTTGTGGGTATGTGTATATATACACACACTTTTCTCTCTCGGTTATTATATTGTTTACAGTGTACAATATATACATATTCTGTTGAGCTCCTGTAGGTAAGAATTTCATTGTTCTATCTGGGACATATGACAATAATGCATACTTGTCTTTCTTCCACGTACTCTCGCAACAACAAGGACTGAGTCCATTTGTTATGAGTGTCACGGTTTCATGACTCCTCTATTGAAACTTAAGTGCCTCAACTTTGCTCAGTCATTTAATCCATTAATTTCTCTTCGTAAATCCAATATAATCCAATAACGTTTATAATGGTAGGCAACATTTTGGCACAGTGGCGCAGCAGTAGCGTGGCTGCCTCACAGCGCCAAAGAACCGGGTTCAATCCTGACTGCGGCACTGCCTGTCCGGAGTTTGTATGTTCTCCCCGTGACCACGTCAGTTTTCTCCGGGTGCTTCAGCTTCCTCCCATACCCCAAACACGTCCAGGTTTGTAAGTTCGTTGGCTTCTGTAAATTGTCCCTAATGTGTGTAGGATAGAACTAGTGCACTGGTGTTCATTGGTCTGTGCCAGTCTCGGAGGGCCAAGGGGACTGTTTTCACTCTGTATCTCTAAACTAAACAGTCTGAAGAAGGATCTCAACCTGTTACGTCACCTATTCCTTTTCTCCAGCGATGCTGCCTGGCCCGCTGAGTTACTCCAGCATTTTGTGTCTATCTTTGCTGTAAACCAGCATCTGCAGCTCCTTCCTAAAACAAATCTGCCTTGGGGGATATAATATGCCCATGGTATCTCCAAAACTATGATCAAGAAACTGGTGTAATAAAGATCATATTTCTATTGTTATCAATCTCCCTCACAAACATAATTTGTATCCGTAGCTATTACCAAAAACACAGAAGGCATGCACTGTACCGCATGTGTTTCTACTGCTGATTCATTTTATGGAACATCAAAGTACCTCAAAGATCATTTATTTTCCTTACAGATGCAGCTTTTCAGACTTCTCTGAGTGTATCTTTACACTACCCAGTCCATTACTATTGATCCACTCATATCACCACCACATTCTTCCAATCTAAATATATTGCAACTTACGAGTGGCACGGCGGCACAGGGGTAGAGTTACTGCCTTACAGCGCTTGTAGTGCCAGAGACCCAGGTTCGATCCCAACTACGGGTGTTGCCTGTACGGAGTTTGTTCGTTCTTCCCCTAACGGCGTGGGTTTTCTCCGAGATCTTTGGTTTCCTCCCACACTCCAAAGATCTACAGGTTTGTGGGTTAATTGGGTTACTGTAAATGTAAATTGTCCCGAGTGTGTGTAGGATAGGGTGCAGGGATCGCTGGTCGACGTGGACCCGGTGGGCCGAAGGGCCCGTTTCCGCACTGTATCTCTAAACTAAACTAAACTGCGAAACAAATCCAGAATAAATCATTCCCAAAAACTCAAGTGTACATTGAAATCCCAGGAAATAAAGAATATCAGAGGAAACCACACCATAAATTGAAAGTAATATTAAAAGTAGGTTGAAAAAGAACGTATAATTGATCTCAATCAACAAAACTAAAGACTGAAGAAGTATCTCAACCTGAAACGTCACCCATTCCTTCTATTCAGAGATGCTGCCTGTCCCGTGAAGTTACTACAGCATTTTGTGTCTATCTTCAAGCCAAATTAAAGTTATCCACTTTCTCGAACGCAATGGTTTGAATGCATTTGTTTGATATCTTTGAACCAAATTGAAAGTTCTAATGCATAGGAAAGAACTGCAGATGCTGGTTTAAACCAAAGATAGACACAAAGTGCTGGAGTAACTCAGCGGGTCAGGCAGCACTCTGGAGAGATGGAATGGGTGACCTTTTGGGTCGAGACCCTTCTTCCTCGTTGGAGAGAGGAGAACTTCTTCAAAGTAGACATACCTTGAGGAGATTTTTCTTCGGAAAGAGGAGAACTGAAATTCTAATATTATACCTCCTGTTTGCTTCTCACTTGCTTCTCTGAATTTTCTGTCCACTACTCACTGTGTGTAGATCCGTTTTTGATGTTCTTATTAAATTAATACTTCGCAACCCATTAGAGTTATTGGAGGTGGTCTAGTTATTGAATTATTTTCACTGTTCCACTGATGAAACCTCTATTGCCAAGAAAATAAAAAGAGCTGGGTGATGACTTCAGTCTCGACCCGAAACGTCGCATATTCCTTCTCTCCAGAGATGCTGCCTGTGAATGTGATAAATGTGAGGTTATCCAATAAATGTGAGGTTATCCACTTTGGTGACAAAAACAGGAAAGCAGACTATTATCTAAATGGTGGCCGATTAGGAAAAGGGGAGATGCAGCGAGACCTGGGTGTCATGGTACACCAGTCATTGAAAGTAGGCATGCAGATGCAGCAGGCAGTGAAGAAAGCGAATGGTATGTTAGCTTTCATAGCAAAAGGATTTGAGTATAGGAGCAGGGAGGTTCTACTGCAGTTGTACAGGGTCTTGGTGAGACCACACCTGGAGTATTGCGTACAGTTTTGGTCTCCAAATCTGAGGAAGGACATTATAGCCATAGAGGGAGTGCAGAGAAGGTTCACCAGTGATTCCTAGGATGTCAGGACTTTCATATGAAGAAAGACTGGATAGACTCGGCTTATACTCGCTAGAATTTAGGAGATTGAGAGGGGATCTTATAGAAACGTACAAAATTCTTATGGGGTTGGACAGGCTAGATGCAGGAAGATTGTTCCCGATGTTGGGGAAGTCCAGGACAAGGGGTCACAGCTTAAGGATAAGGGGGAAATCCTTTAAGACCGAGATGAGAAAAAACGTTTTCACACAGAGAGTGGTGAATCTCTGGAACTCTCTGCCACAGAGGGTAGTTGAGGCCAGTTCATTGGCTATATTTAAGAGGGAGTTAGATGTGGCCCTTGTGGCTAAAGGGATCAGGGGGTATGGAGAGAAGGCAGGTACGGGATACTGAGTTGGATGATCAGCCATGATCATATTGAATGGCGGTGCAGGCTCGAAGGGCCGAATGGCCTACTCCTGCACCTATTTTCTATGTATCTATGTATCTATGTCCCACTGAGTTACTCCAGCATTTTGTGTCCATCTTCAGTTCCTTCCTACACGAAATAAAAAGAGTTTATTTTTAAGTCAATTGAGTGCCACTAAATAAAGTGAATAATTGTAAATTTGAGTTTGAGGTACAGGTCCTTCATCCCATCAAGTCCATGCCAACCATTGATTAACCGTTCACAGTAGATCAATGTTATATTATTTACACATGCATTGGGGACAATTACAGAAGCCAATTATCTTACAAACCCACAGGTCTTTGGGATGTGTGAGGAAACTGGAGCACCTGGGATGAAACCCACGTGGTTACAGGGAGAACTTGCCTAGGTGGGCTGCAGCGGTAGAGTTGCTGCCCTACAGCGCCAGAGACCCGTTTCTATCTGACTACAGGTGCTGCTGTACTGTGTTTGTACATTTTTCCCGTGACCTGCGTCGGTTTCCTCTCGCACTCCAAGGTCGTACAGATTTTCGGTTAATTGGCTTGGTATAATTATAAAATTGTCCCCAGTGAGTGTAGGATTGAGTTAGTGTGCGGGGATCGTTGGTCGGCGTAGACTTGGTGGGTCAAGGGGCCTGTTTAATCTTCGGGATGTGGGAAGAAACCAGAGCACCCGAAGGAAACCCGCGCAGTCGCAGGGGGGAAGTGCGAACACCACACTGACAGCACCCGAGGTCAGGATCAAACCGAGAGTCTCTGGCGCTGTGAGGCAGCAGCTCCACCAGCTACACCCGCCGTGCTCTCAGCCACGCCAAGGAAATCAAGCTCCTCACCAGGAACAGAACGGCCTCCTTATGTGATCCAAGATGCTACTGTTGTGCTAAAAAATAGAAATAAGTATTGTCCAACTTTGAGACATATGGGTAAAATACCAAGTATCATACAACCTTGTCCTTTACATGTTACTGACTTGCCATGTTAAAAAAACAAACATTAAGAGACAATGGAATGAGCTGCTTTGTGATGGGGTTTTGCAATCAATTGATTTCTAAATGAAACACTGTTCACAGATTTTATCAGGCCCCTGTCAAGACCTGTGGATTTCCATTTCATTGGATTAAATGAGTGTTGGTGAAGGTGTACTCTGCAGCAAGATACCATCGCATCTGTCAGCATGATCCTTTTATGGGTAATTCAATTAAAGTGTTATTCTCTAATTTCATTACGGGCTAAACTGTCTGCTAATGCAGTGACGACTTCTGCAACAGGTAGATAATGGTGCCCAATTTGATTACCTAATTAGAGTTTAGTGGTCGAACATGCATTTCATATCTTAATTCCCTGAATATTTCTTTAATTTTGCATCCAGAACAATTCACTTTTAATGGGGAAGGTCACGATAGTACAAATGTTACATTTTAAGGGACCAACATTATCCCGTTAGAATATGCATGTAAGAGCATTAGAAGGATTCCATTAATGCTGAATATAAATCTTTTTTTTGGCCACTAGATTGTCTGGTCTTTGCTTTTGTTACCACTTGTTTGATTAGTACTAGTCTTCTTGGGTGGTGCATTTTAAATTATGTTTGGAGAATATAATTTCTGGTTTCTTGTCTTGGCTTCAAATGTTAGGTTAAATGAAAATATTGAGTAAGATTGCTTTGAACAGTATTGATTATTCCATGGGATTATTTGCTTGCCTAGAAAATTGTCTATCTTCAGGTTCTTTAATATGGTTTTCAAAGAAGCTGAAAATGAGATTTCTTCACTATATTTTGTTGTAGTTTAGATTGGAGATACAGCGCGGAAACGGGTCGAGTCCGCACCGACCAGCGATCCTCCCACATTAACACTACCCTACACACACACACACACACACACACACACACGGGACAATTTACATTTACACCAAGCCAATTATCCTCCAAACCTGTACATCTTTGGAGTGTGGGAGGAAACCGAAGATCTTGGAGAAAACCCACGCAGGTCACGGGGAGAGCATGCAAACTAAGATCAGACAGCACCTGTAGTTGGGATCGTACCCGGGTCTCTGGCGCTGTAAGCGCTGTAAAGGCAGCAACTCTACCGCTGCGCCACTGTGCCGCCCCACTTGTAAGCACTTTGTTAAAACGCATTGAAAGCATATGTGTAGCTGGATTACAGCCTATTGAAATAACGTGTAAGGCGCATAGTATGGGTATGTATGCTAAATAAAGGCAAGAAGTGAAATATACTGATGACATTCTATCAGTATGATCAAATTGGTTAAATATGTTTCTCCTTGGAGTAAATACTTGTACTTGCCATTTGCTGGCCTTCAGGATAGAAATGTAAACTGAAATCTGTTCTCAGTCTCTGACCTTCACTGAGAAAAGGCATGGAGGCACACCTAACATTTATACCCTTGGTCCCTCTCATCCTTTCCCATTGTGCTATTATCTCCAAAGTGTGATTATTACAGCTCTTTCCACAGGAAAATATTGCTTGTTTTCCATCGATCAGGCTTAAATCAATGCTTTAAAAAAATCTTGGAACCTTTTACTTAAGAGCAAAAAGCATGCATTTTATGTTTTGACATGGTTTTATTGATGGGACCATTGTGGGAGAGAGTAGTGCAGTGTTCCTGACTGTTTTCTGCACTTGGCCAGCTCTCAGTGTCTAAAAGCACACTCTACATAATGGCTTTGTCCCCTTCTCTCCCTTCCCCACCCCCCTGGCTTGCCCCGTCTCTCCGACTTGGTTGCTGTTTCCTTCCACCCCACAGCATGAAGCCTTTCTCATTTTTTTAGAATAATCAATACTGCACTGAAACCGCCCGCTGTTCCCTGTCATTCATATTTGTTTTGGCCATAAATTATAGATGGGCTGACCTCATCTGATATAAAATTTCTATTGCCGCTGTCAATGGTTGATCAATAGTTCCCAATGTCCATCCTCAAAGGGTCTCTTCACCAGCTCCAAACTTCAGATGCAAATATCTTCCTTGAACTTCAGATGAGAGAGAAGAAGGGCACAACACAAATGAATATAGGTGTCAGGCTTTAGATGTTGGTCATTTCTTTCAATTTCGGCACAGCACAGACATGTATAGGTGAGCCAAAAACGTGATGCAATGCTTTAATGATAGATATTGGCCACTAATATCACTCAGAGTTGTGTATCCAGCCAGTGCCTTGTACGGCATGGTGGCGCAGCAGTGGAGTGCTGCCTTACAGCGCTTGTAGCACCAGTGACCCGGGTTCCATCCCGACTACGGGCGCAGTCTGTACAGAGTTTGTACCTTCTCCCCGTGACCACGTGGGTTTTCTCCAAGATCCTCGGTTTTCTCCCCCACTCCAAAGACGTACAGGTTAGTAGGTGAAGTGGCTTGGTATAAATGTAAATTGTCCCTAGTGTATGTGGGATAGTGTTAGTGCACGGGGATCGCTGGTCGGTGCGGACACGGCGGGCCGAGTGGCCATTTTCCGCGTTGTATCTCCAAACTAAACTAAAACTAAACTAAAAAGACTGCACACAGCTCACCTGAAACCCAACCCAAAGTTCACCTGCTGCTTTATGCAAGGTCACATTTCAACACTTTTTTTCTGAGCTAATAGTATCTGACACTTTATTGAACCTTCGAGCAACAACTGAAAAAACTCACTTCAGTATTTCGTGCAATAGTCTTTTTTTTTTTACATGAACTTGAGTTGTTCACTCATTTGATACTTAGTGTTCTCTGTGCTTTGTTGATCTGATCAATGCTTCTAAGCGGCATGGTAGCGCAGCGGTAGAGTTGCTGCCTCATAGTGCCAGAGACGCGGGTTCAATCCCAACTAGGGGTGCTGTCTGTACGGAGTTTGTACGTTCTCCCCGTGACCTGCGTGGGTTTTCTCCAGGGGCTCCGGTTTTCTCCAAAGGCGTACAGGTTTGAAGGTTACTTGGCTTTTGGTAAAGATTGTACATTGTCCCTAGTGTGTGTGTGTGTATGTGTAGGGTAGTGTTAGTGTGTGGGGATCGGTGGTCGGAGCAGACTCGGTGGGCCGAAGGGCCTGTTTCCCCGCTGTATCTCTAAACTGTATCACCAAGGCCCGGCGGAAGGGAGGGGAAGGGTGGCAGAAATGATTGATGCAAAGTTATTGAGTCAGTGCAATTTGTCCATGAAGGAACATGTTGTATTTACGTTGAGCTATCTGCTATGCCTTATGGACCTTAAAATGCCTTAAAGATAGTTTAAAGTGCAGGCAATGTCACAATGTAAGCACAACATCTATTTTTAAACGGAGGAAAATCCACAAATAAGCGTAAGAGGCTTCAAAAATAATCCTTTGCAAACAGCCTCATACAAATGCCACATTACCAGATGTTTATCATCAGAAATTTATAAAGCTAAGCTTTAATAACACCAAACCTATACTTTGTGAGTGCTTCATTTATCAGTCTGCCACAGTGTGTCAAATATTGATGTTTAAACATCATGTCATAACTCATGAGCATTATCTCAGGTAACATTTTGGTTTTAAGGAAACATATTATTGGGAGTTTCATCCATTGAGGCTTTGATTTGTTCTTTTCGCACCTTTCATTCATTTGTTCTTTGTACCTTTTCATATCTCTGGCTTCCCTCTCCCCGGACTCTCAGTTCTGAAGAAGGGTCTTGGCCCGAAACGTCACCTGTTCCTTTATCCAGGGATGCTGCCTGACCCACTTAGTTATGGGCCTGTCCCACTTTCACGACCTAATTCACGACCTTTTTTACTCAAGGACATTTTTCATCAGGCTAGAAAAATGCCCCGACCTAGGAAAAGGCCCCGACAGAGGAGATTTACTAGAATGTTGCCTGGGTTTCAGAACCTAAGTTACAGAGAAAGGTTGAACAAGTTAGGTCTTTATTCTTTGGAGCGCAGAAGGTTAAGGGGGGACTTGATAGAGGTCTTTAAAATTATGAGAGGGATAGACAGAGTTGACGTGGATAGCTTTTTCCAATGAGAGTAGGGAAGATTCAAACAAGAGGACATGATTTGAGAATTAAGGGACATAAGTTTAAGGGTAACATGAGGGGAACTTCTTTACTCAGAGAGTAGTAGCTGTGTGGAATGAGCTTCCAGTGGAAGTGGTGGAGGCAGGTTGGATTTGATCATTTAAAAATAAATTGGATAGGTATATGGACGGGAAAGGAATGGAGGGTTATGGTCTGAGTGCAGGTAGATGGGACTAGTGAGAGTAAGTGTTCGGCACGGACTAGAAGGGCCGAGATGGCCTGTTTCCGTGCTGTAATTGTTAAATGGTTATATGGTTCTACTTGATGCCACGAGTACCTACGACTAGCATCACGACCTACCTACGACCTCCTACGACCTCGTGACGACCATGCTGCGAGTATGAGTCAAGGGCAAACTCGGCAGAGGTCGCGAATTAGGTGGTGAAAGTGGGACAGGCCCTTTACTCCAGCCGTCTGTATCTATCTTCAGTGTAACTCAGCAACTGGCAGTTTCTTCCCACAAGACTTCACCCGTTTCAGTTTCAGTTTAGTTCACTGTGTAGGAAGGAACTGCAGATGCTGGTTTAAACCGAAGATAGACCCAAAAAGCTGGAGTAACTCAGCGGGACAGGCAGCGTCCCTGGAGAGAAGGAATGGGTGATGTTTCGAGGGTCAAGACCCTTTTTTCAGCTTGACCCGAAACGTCACCCATTCCTTCTCCCCAGTGCTGCCTGTCCCGCTGAGTTACTCTAGCTTTTTATGTCTATTTTCAGTTTAGTTTATTGTCACGTGTACAGTGAAAAGTTTTTTGTCGCTTGCTAACGAGTCAGCAGAAAGACAATACATGATTACAGTGTATTGAACAAAGAAAAAAAATGAGGGGGCGGAGTAGG
>CM075978.1:189525864-189589695 GCA_038087875.1 Malacoraja senta
AGCTACATCTGGATCTGAGACAACATCAGACACTTTATAAAATGACTGCAGTGAGAACTATCCATAATGACCACCTTTGGGATTGACTTCAGGTGATCCTTTAGACAGGTTAGCTCCTAATACATATTCAACACACAGCCATAAACCTTTTGATGGTTCTCGGATAAGATGGTTGCCATGTGCAGGTTTAGCGAGATTGTATCACAACTGGGAAACGCACACACACACACACACACACACACAAATCCTTATTCGCCTTTGCGAGATGCACTGCAGAAAGAATTCTTTACTTTTTATTTAAATAAAGTTCAACAAAACGGCACATCCCCCATTACTGAATTAAAATTGCCACCGACTAACGTGGACAGAGAAATCAAGTCGGACGAAAATGGTAAAAGTGTTCGCATATAAAATCATTAACTTGGATTTTTTTTTTTAATGTTTCCATTGCCTTTCCCTCGACTAAATAATTCATGACACAGCATTCACCACTGCGCATCATTACAAACAGCTGCGGTCTCTCACATGTCTGCTCCTCGATGATCAAAACAGCACACACAAAAAAAACACTGTTTTCAAATTGAGAATTAGTTCTGTGCTGGTAAGTACAAAACTATTGCAGAATCAATTAATGCATAAATGGCACTCGAAGGATACTAATCATCGCTTAAAATGCGCTCCATCAACATGGGGCGGAAGATAACTTAAATTGCACGGTTACATTAGACTGATGTGAGGTGGGTACTTCTTTTATCCGAGCCTCAGTGACTTGAAGCAAGCTGTATTGGGACCTCTCCATTGTCTGTCTTTCTGACCTCTCTGAATTAGATTGCTCAATGCACCTATTGGGAGCTTTCTTTTGGTTAGAGAGAGAATTATGTCAACTGCAAACTGGATTAGTACCTCTCAGGCTCATTTCACCTCTCGCTGTCAAACAGAAGACTTTCATTCTCTCTGGCTGAGGTGTTTTTGAACTCTGCTTCCAAAGTGCAAAAGATGTTTTAATCTGCCACGCTGCCTTTTCTTAATCTAAAATCTGCCTTACATGAAAACGATGAGATTGCTTCGGGAAATTATCACTGGACTTTGCTGTAAAATCACCAGCAAATGCACTGTCGTGATTTTTGTTTGATAATGGACAAATTCCATGAAGCGATATATGCCTGAATAATAAGGCGTACATATGTTTCCCAAAGGCTCTGGTATGAAGAATATCTCGAGAACCAAGTTTAGTTGAGGAAGAGTCTTTTGGTTAATGTGGTACATTTTGCTCCAGTCCAGAGAGCGGCACTGTGGCGCAGCGGTAGAGTTGCTGCCTTACAGCGCCAGAGACCCGGGTTCGATCCTGACTACGAATACTGTCTGTACAGAGTTTGTACATTATCCCCGTGACCCCGTGGGTTTTCCCTGGGTGCTCAGGTTTCCTCCCACACCCCAAAGACCGACAGATTTGTAGGTTAATTGCCTTTGGTAAAAATTGTAAATTGTGTGTAGGATAGTGCTCACTGGTCAGCGTGGGTAGGAGTGCTCACTAGGGGGCGATCGCTGGTCAGCGCGGACTCGGTGGGCCGAAGGGCTCGTTTCCACGCTGTATCTCTAAACTAAATTTTTTCAAGATGGCGGATGTGCAGGAGTGGGCGCCGTTTGTATGGCAGCCTGCCTGCAGTCCGTCGTCTAACTTTTTTATTGTCTGAAACATTTTTTTTATTGGAGTCTATTCTTTCTATGTGGGGGGGAACTGTTTTAACCCCAGTCCTACCTGGTCGGAGATGCGGTTTTCCTCCTAATCGCGTCTCCGATCTCCCCATGCGGCCTTCCATCGGGCTGGAGCGGCGTTCCTGCCGGGGACCACAGCTTCGGTGGCACAGCGCTGGGACACCAACGGGGAGCGGGCGATGCCTTGCCGGGTCGCCGCTCCGGAGTGCTGTGGCCGCCGACCACCAACATCGGGCAGCCGCGGTCTGCGGTCTGTGGTTTGAGGGCATCCCGCCGCGGGCGTGCGACGCTGGATCGGGAACACCGCGGAGTCGAAGCTCCAGCCGGCGCGGCCTGAAGTCCGCGGGCGTCGCAGTCTCCGGGGAAGGAGCGGCCGCTTCAGACATTTTCAAGCTGCTGAGGACTTTTCCACCCGATGCGGGTGGGCAGACAACATCGGGCTGCCGTTGCGGCGACTGGCTGCAGTGGCCTCAGACTGGCCCCGACCTCGGGTGGAGGAGGAGGACTGGACATTTTAGTGCCTTCCCTCACAGTGGAGAGTGTAGATTCTACTGTGGGGGGATGTTCGTGTTTGTGTAAAATCTCTTATAGTGTGTTGTCATTTTTTTCTATCTCTTTTTATTATTTGTATGGTTAGTTAACTGTAAAGCACTTTGGCTTTTGCTTTAATTCAATTGGAAAATGTGCTATATAAATAAACTTATTATTATTATTATTATTATAAACTTGTGTGAATGGGCGATCGATGGTCAACGTGGACTCTGTGAGCCGAAGGCCCTGTTTCCGTGCTGTATCTCTAAACATTAAACGCAACGTCTATCACGCTCAGCTACTTCCCCGTGCCAAGCTCATCCTTTCTGTCATCTGCTCCCTGCCCTCTCCGTCATGTTGTGAGTGAGCATGCAAAGGGAAAGGATGACATTGCGTGCAGTCATATTTCAAAGCCTCAGCCTTTCAAGGCAAGCTCGTGTACCCATCCCCCAGCCCAGTGCAGAATTCACAGACCAAGAGCAGTTTATTTTTTAATTACATATTTGCATGGTTTTGACTTTTGGTTTTTTCCACACTGCAACCTGTAATTTTATGGCTCCAGTTATCCTGAAACGTTGTCAGTGATGGAAAGTGTTTGACCACTGAGTTGTGGAATAAGTTAGCGTACACATTCTGAACAGAATTCCAAGAACTTTATACCCAAATGGATCACAGCTGATGATATCTCAACTGGCGGTCTGGTGGCACAGCGGTTAGTGCTGCTGTTTTGCACAGGAAAGGTTAATGGAGTCATACAACGTGGAAACAGACCCTTCGGCCCAACTTGCCCGTGCCGACCAACATGCCCCATCTACGCTAGTCCCACCTGCCTGCGTTTGGCCCATATCCCTGCAGTTGTATAGGGCCCTAGTGAGACCACATCTGGAGTATTGTGTACAGTTTTGGTCTCCTAATTTGAGGAAGGACATCCTTGCGATTGAGGCAGTAGGTTCATGAGATTGAGGGATGGCGGGGCTGTCATATGAGGAAAGATTGAAAAGACTAGGCTTGTATTCACTGGAGTTTAGAAGGATGAGGGGGGATCTTATAGAAACATATAAAATTATAAAAGGACTGGACAAGCTAGATGCAGGAAAAATGTTCCCAATGTTGGGCGAGTCCAGAACCAGGGGCCACAGTCTTAGAATAAAGGGGAGGTCATTTAAGACTGAGGTGAGAAAAAACTTTTTCACCCAGAGAGTTGTGAATTTATGGAATTCCCTGCCCCAGAGGGCAGTGGAGGCCAAGTCACTGGATGGATTTAAGAGAGAGTTAGATAGAGCTCTAGGGGCTAGTGGAGTCAAAGGATATGGGGAGAAGGCAGGCACGGGTTATTGATAGGGGACGATCAGCCATGATCACAATGAATGGCGGTGCTGGCTCGAAGGGCCGCATGGACTCCTCCTGCACCTATTTTCTATGTTTCTATGTTTCTAAAACCTGTCCTATCCATGTACCCGTCTAAATGTTTCTTCAAAAGTTGCAATAGCACCTACCTCAACTACTCCTCCGGCAGCTCGTTCCATACATCCACCACCCTCTGTGTGAAAACGTTACCCCTCAGGTTCCTATTAAATCTTTCCCCCCCTCACCTTAAACCCATGTCCTCTGGTTCTCGATTCCTCATGTGCCTGTCTAAATGTTTCTTGAATGTTGTGACAGTACCTGGTTCGTCCAGGTTTGATCATGTCCCTGTTGCTGCATGTGTGGAGTTTGCAAGTCCACATGCTTTGCTTCTGGTCTCCATCCAATTCCCAAAGATGCAGGTTGGCCACATTGTGATTAGGTGACAGGAGAGTCAAGAAGAAATGTTGTTTGGTCTCCAGATACAGCGTAGCAACAGGCCCTTTGGCCCACCAAATCTGCGCCAACCAGCGATCCCCGTACATTAGCACTATCCTACACACACTTGGGATGAAATTACAATTTTACCAAAGCCAATTAGCCTACAAACCTCTACATTGTTGGAGTGTGGGAGGATACCAGAGAACCCGGAGAAAACACACGCAGGTCACAGGGAGAAGGTACAGACTCCGTACAGACAGCTCCCGTAGTTAGGATTGAACCCGGGTCTCTGGCGCTGTGAGGCAGAACTCCACCACTGCATGTCCCTGCAAACTAAAGTTGATGGATGCGTGAGAGAGAATATGTGACATTGGCATCCGTCCATTGGTGAGAGGTTTTGACGTTACCTTGCCTGGAGAGGGCAATGTTTATCTGCTGTAAAATATCCGCTGACTCGGCATCCACCACCTTCTGTGGCAAAGAATTCCACAGATTCACCACCCTCTGACTAAAGAAATTTCTCCTCATCTCCTTCCCAAAATAACGTCCTTTAATTCTGAGGCTGTGCCCTCTAGTCCTCGACTCTCCCACTAGTGGGAAACATCCTCTCCACATCAGTTGAGGTTGGCGGTGGAGGCAGATACGATAGTGGCATTAAAAAGGTTTGTTGGCTGAGCACATGGATATGCAGGGGATGGAGGGTGGTGGATTATGTGCAGGAAGATAAGAGTTGGTTTTGGAACCTGATGAAGGGTCTCGACCCGAAACGTCATCTATTCCTTTTCTCCAGCGATGGTGCCTGACCCGTTGAGTTACTCCAGCACTCTGCGTCTATCTTCGCCACAGACATTGTTGGCTGAAGAGCCCGTTCCTGTGCAGTGCCATTACCATATTCCCCGTTATAACCTTAACCTGACCTGGGCGTGGTGCTCGGGATGGCCATCATTGATGGGGTGTGACTCTCAATGAGCAGTTTGACAAGTCTGAAGAAGGTGATTGAAACATAATTTATTATAGAGGCTAATTTCCACACTGAGTATAATCAGTAGCCACAGTGTAACCATAGGTTTTATAATGTGCTGCTCTGGTATTCTAGAGCAGACATCCGTGTAGGATGTTAGCTCAGTGCGGACACTATCACATTAGCCAAGCCACCCACTATGTGGCCAGCCCAAGATTAGTGCAATTATATTCAATTAAGTTGGACTTACGACAAGTTTTAATACAACGCTGTCTGTAACACGACCAGCTGGACCAACACGTACACGTCAACACATTAGACTTTAGACATACAGGTGCAATGTTCCATTATGTAAGATGCACACAAGAACAGACTTTGGACATTAGGCTTTGGAGATACCACGCCTAAACAGGCCCTTCGGCCCACCGAGTCCGCGTGGAAAGATACAGCACGAGAGCAGGCCCTTCAGCCCACAATGTCAGCCTGCGCATGGGGCCAAGTTAAACAAATCTCATCTGCCTGCACATGACCTATATCCCTCCATATCCATGTGCCCAACTCAAAACCTCTTAAACGAGTAGGCTAGAACTGGTGTACGGGTGATCACTGGTCAGCCCAGACTCGGTGGGCCGAAGGGCCTGTTTCCGTGCTGTGTCTCCAAAGTCTAAAGTTTAGTGTGTTTTGAAATAAATTCATTATTATGCAAAAAAAAGATTTTAATGATGTAATTTTTACTCATTTAGGCACAGTGGCCCTAGTAGTAGAGCTACTGCCTGACAGCGCCAGAGACACGGGTTCGCTCCTTACTATGGGTGCTTGCCTGTACGGAATTTGTACCTTCTCCCCATGACCTGCGTGGGTTTTCTCCAAGAACTTCGGTTTCCTCCCGCACTCCAAAGACGTGCAGGTTTGTAGGTTAATTGGCTTGGTAGAAATGTATCAATGTATAATTGTCCCTAGTGTGTGTAACGTAGTGTTAATGTGCGGGGATCGCTGGTCGGGGAGGACCAGTGTCCGCAATGTATCTCTGAGCTAAACTAAACTAAAGTCAACTTTCTTTCTTAGCGCTTTCCCGATGAGCCTGATCACCACGGACATGGTGAAAGAGTAAAAAGGCTATTGACTGCACATCCTATCAAAAAGCACGCGGGCGTAAACCACTTCAGTTGAAAGCAGCTTCTACAGTTCCTTCCTAATCACGGGGAAGTCCATGAACACCTTGCAGTGTGAAGGAAACAAGGATGCTGATGTCAGTTTAGTAGTCTTGTGGCCCGAATAGATCCAGCACCCAGAGTTATTGAGGCTAGTTCCCAACGACCACAACAGTCACGATTGTTTATGTATGAGGGAGTCTTAAAGATGGCGCCCGTTCCTGACGACTTCCTGTGTGCTGGTCCCAGTAGTGGATCTGCAATCATACATTACAATCACTCCACTCTTTTAAACCTCCACTCCAACTCACTGGAGACCCTCGGACTATCTTTAATGGGACTTTACCTTGAACTAAACGTTATTCCCTTTCTCATGTATCTTTCACCCTGTGGATGGCTCGATTGTAATCTTGTATTGTCTTTCTGCTGCCTGGTTAGCACGCAACAAAAGCTTTTCACTGTACCTCAGTACACGCGACAATAAACTAAACTAAACTAACTAAACTAAAACAAACTAATCTATATTGCCTAACAAGTGTAATTAAATAAATGGTCAAGCTATATATCATTATAAATTCATTATCATCTGGATAATATTTAAACGTGTCGATTCCCTTCACCACTTGTCTGTCAAATAAATGGTCAGATTTCTTCACACTTGTCTCTCCCTCTGTTTCATAGAAACCAGCTTTTCTGAATGTTTGTGGACACCAGGAACTGCAGATGCTGATTTACCACACAAAAAAAAAGACTTGCAGTGCTGGAGTAACTGAGCCGATCAGGCAGCGTCTATGGAGAACCATGGATAGGTGACGTTTCGGGTCGGGACCCTCCCATCAGTCAGAAGAAGGGTCCCAAACCAAAACGTCGCCTACCCATGTTCTTCAGAGATGCTGCCTCACCCACTGAAATACTCCAGCACTCCATGACTTTCCCTGAATATTTGCTTGTTTTAATCACATCGGAAACTAACTGTAGTGTGCGTGTGGTATTATTTAAGCGAATGAAACTGGTTGAACACTTTTTTTTAATGCAATTCACTTACATCTGTGGATGCTTATAGCATTGCAAAATGCTTGGCAGGTTTTAGACAGAAACTGTCCAGATATAGGGGACACAAAAGGTTGATGGTGGCATTTAGAAGCTAATAGAAGTCCATCGACACGTTGCTTGGCAGTCTTATTAGATCTGTTTGTCACCTTCTGTAATTCTCCTGCTCTTTTATGTAAGTGATGGAACTCTAGTCCAGCCTGTATCTTGTGTTCTCCAGACCTTCCTTGTTACAGTGGAATTCTCATGCTAGTTGTTTCAAATCCAAGCAACTGATACTGGACTGATTAATCTATCCTCAATTCCTCAGCTTGAGAACAATCCTCTCCATCTGATACAATCAATTCATTTCATCTCCAGCTTGTTGACGTTGTTTCTTCTTTCACCTTTTTAAGTTTGAAGGCAGCACACAAAGGAACTGACTACCTTTCCCTCTCCGTCTGTCTTTTTTCCTTATCTTTTGCCCGTAATTCTACTTGTGGGAAACACCTGGCATTTTATCTCATAGAAATGCTGCTCTAATTTCCAGTAACCCTTGCATTCCCTCACTCTCCCTCCCACCCCCACCCTGGTCGGCTTGCTAGTTTCACTGACAGGGAGAGATAGATCAGCCATGATTGAGCGGCGGGGTAGACTTGATGGGCCGAAGGGCCTGATTCTGCTCCTGTAACTTACGAACTTATGAAGCTTCCAATTGTAGTCACTGTTGAAATGCAGGGAACATTTTACAGCCATTTCACTCACGGCAAGCTCTGACTCAAATTGCTGGAAAGAGACCTAACACGGCCTTCTTGACTCAGAAGTGAAAGTGCTCAATTGTCCAATGGTACTTTATAGCCACATGTACCGAGATACAGTGAAATTAATTCAGTACAAGTATTACTCTACATAAGCACATCTTAGACAGAGTGCAAGTGTATAGAGATAGTACACTGAGACAGTATACGAGAGTGGGCAGGTCTGGCACCATTTTCAAGTTGGTGGAAACAGTTTCTTGACCTACCCATGAAGGCCCGTTGTCCTGGCAACGTTGCAGGGTCGGCCTGGCCAAGCGTAGCCGTTGGCTGTCAAGTTCATAAGATCATGTGATTGGCGCAGAAATAGACCATTTGGCCCATCTACTCCACCATTCAATCATGGCTGGTCTATCTCTCCCTCCTGACCCCATTCTCCTGCCTTCTCCCCATAGCCTCTGACTAATCCGTGCTAATCAAGAATCCATCGATCTCCGCCTTAAACATATCCACTGACTTGGCCTCCACAGCCTTCTGTGGCAAAGAATTCCACAGATTCAGCACCCTCTTGAGATGGGAACGCACTGGAGTTACACACTGTAGTTGGGAACACACTGGAGTTACACACTGTAGTGGGAAAACACTGGAGTTACACACTGTAGTTGGGAACACACTGGCGTTACACACTGTAGTTGAGAACACACTGGAGTTACACACTGTAGTTGGGAACACACTGGAGTTACTCACTGTAGTTGGGAACACCACTGGAGTTACACACTGTAGTTGGGAACACCACTGGAGTTACACACTGTAGTGGGAACACACTGGAGTTACTCACTGTAGTTGGGAACACCACTGGAGTTACACACTGTAGTTGGGAACACCACTGGAGTTACACACTGTAGTGGGAACACACTGGAGTTACTCACTGTAGTTGGGAACACCACTGGAGTTACACACTGTAGTTGGGAACACCACTGGAGTTACATACTGTAGTGGGAACACACTGGAGTTAGCTCCAACTGACACTGAAACCAGTTGCAGAACTAAGGGAAAGTTAAACTCCAGAAAAATATCAAAATTATATCAATCATGAAATCAAGATAAGTCTCATGTCAGGCTATTAAACGAGATGAAGTATTTGTTTAAGTGCCACGTGTATGTATATTCACTCCACCTTATTTATCACGTTAATTAACAAGTCAGCAAATGCCTCTTATCAAATATTTCTCGGTCAACATGTTTCTAGGCTGACATTGTCATTTGATAGAAATTGCCAATTGTTTGTTCTGCATGTTCAAAAAATTGTTTCTACATTAGTGTGTAAGTTTTTATTATGTTTAAATATTTACATTTCATCTGCATATCTACTAATCAAGGTAAGAGTAGGTGGGGAGAGGGAGTTTGCAGTTGCAATGGATGTTGAGCAATCCACCGTTCTATTGTATGGGGCACGTTTTATACACAGAGGGTGGTGAGTTTCTGGAATGCACTGGTTGGGCGGTGGTTGAGGCAGATACGATAGTGGCACTCAAAGGACTTTTGGATAAGCATAAGGATATGCAGGGAATGGAGGGATATGCATTATATGCAGGCAGATTCGAGTTAGTCTTGGCATCATGTTCGGCACAGACATTGTGGACCGAAGGGCCTGTTCTTGTGCTGTACTTTTAGTTTAGTTTAGAGATACAGTGTGGTAACGGGCCCTTCGGCCCACCGAGTCCACGCCGACCATCGATTACCCGTTCACACTACTTCTCTGCTACCCCATTCTCGATTCCATTCCCCAACACACTATGGGCAATTTGCAGAGGCAGATTAAGCTACAAGCCTGTGCGTCTTTGGGATGTGGGGGGAAACCGGAGCACCCGGAGGAAACCCATGCGGTCACAGGGAGAAAGTACAAACTCCACACAGACAGCACCTGAGGTCAGGATCAAACCTGGGTTTATGTCGCTGTGAGGCAACAGCTCCACCAGCCGCGCCACCGTACTACCTGTCCATTATTCTCTAGTCTATGCGTTGTAAAATACGTCAGCAACAAGGCAGGTAAATCTTTTTTGCTATCATTATACAGATATTTTAGATCACATATCACGTTAACAGAATATTAAACCTCTGCCTAGTATCATGCAATGTGTTAAATGTGAACCTGACCACGTCACCCATTCCTCTTCTCAAGAGATGGTGCCTGTCCCGCTGAGTTATGGGCCCGTCCCACTGTACGAGCTAATTCAAGAGTTCTCCCGAGTTTCCCCCGATTCGAACTCGGAGAATTACGGTAATAGCCGCTCGTAGGTACTCGGGGCTCTCGTGGACATTTTTCAACATTGAAAAATCTTCACGAGTCTTCACGAGCTTACCGCGTTTCCCGAGTACCTGCCGTTAGCGTTAAGAGACATCCCGATCTCCGACGTACACACTGCATACATTCTATGTGCTTACCATGAGTTTGATTTTTTTTTAAACTCGGGAGAGCTCTTGAATTACCTCGTACAGTGGGACAGGCCCTTTACTCCAGCATTCTGTGTCTATCTTCGATGTAAACCAGCATCTGCAGTTCCTTTCCACACATTTTGCCTGTTCTACTGCAAAATCTCCTGAATGTATGCCTACTTTGAAGAAGTTCTCCTCTATCCATCCACGACTTCCACAACATCCTCTCTCAATCTTTAGTAGGAAGGAACTGCAGATGCTGGTTTGCACGAAGCTAGACACAAAATGCTGGAGTGACTCTGCGGGACAAGAGGCATCTCTGGAGAGAAGGTCTGAAGAAAGGTCTTGACCCAAAACGTCACCCATTCCTTCTCCCCAGAGATGCTGTCTGTCTTTAATTTAGTTTAGTTTAGACATACAGCGTGGAAACAGGCCCTTCGGCCCACCGGGTCAGTGCCAACCAGCGATCCACGCACATTAACACTATCCTACACCCACTAGGGACAATTTGTTTTTACATTTACCAAGCCAATTCACCTACAAACCTGTATGTCTTTGGAGAGTGGGAGGAGACCGAAGATCTCAGAGAAAACCCATGCTGGTCACGGGGAGAACGTACAAACTCTGTACAGACAGCACCCGTAGTCAGGATTGAACCCGGGTCTCCGGCGCTGCATTCGCTGTAAAGCAGCAACTCTACCGCTGCGCCACCGTGACCGCTGAGTTCCTCCAGCACGTTGTGTCTCTCAATCTTTAGTCTCCCTCTCCCCTCACTCTCAGTCTGAAGAAGGGTCTCATCCCAATTTGTCAGATGTTCCTTTTCTCCAGAGATGCTGCCTTTCCCGCTGAGTTACTCCAGCTATTTGTGTCTCTCGACGCACTTTGGCTGGGTAGTTGCTGAGGCCATGTGGATGCATGTATGGACTCCGATAGGTAACTTTAGTTCATTTACACTACTAGGTGTGATTGATTACCCTGGCGTTTCATTGTTCAGGAACTAGGAGCTCCAGTACAAATATCTCTGCCTGCATTGTTCTCCAGGTGTCCTGTGTGCCTACTATACTCCTGCCGCTATTGGCATCAATAAAACAAAAAATAAATAATAGACCTGGCCGTTGCAAATCCTGTCAGCAACACTCAATGGCAGATGATTAATTGGTGCCACGATTACAGAATATCAAATGAAATCTCTTCTCCTCCTTTTCGCAAATTTATTGCAAACGCAACGTTTATACCATAGATACACACTTAGATTTAATTACAATTATCTATTGCTTGAAAGCAGAATGAAGAACAATAGTCTGTTGTTTATAATTTATTCCACTTGTAGCTTGTGACGGTGGTGTGAAATACAATAGTCAAGTTTTACTCCGATTTTAGTTTGGTTTATTATTGTCATGTGTACCGAGGTACATTGAAAAGCTTTCTGTTGCGTGCTATCCAGTCAAAGCAAGCTTACAACCCAGTGGTATGAATATTGATTTCTCTAACTTCAAGTAACCCTTGCATCCCCTCTCTCTCTCCATCCCGCCCCCACCCATTGTACTAGCTTTAAAGTCATCTTTTTGAGTCTCATTGTCTGTAACTCTTTTTCACTGAGAACTCAGCTGAAAATGACCTGTTTCCTTCGGTTTCCTCCCACACTCCAAAGACGTACAGGTTTGTCAGTTAATTGGCTTGGTGTAAATGTAAATTTGTCCCTTGTGTGTGTAGGATAGTGTTAGTGTGCGGACTAGGTGGGCCGAAGGGCCTGTTTCCGCGCTGTATCTCTAACTAACAACTAAACAAAAAAAACTAAACATGGTCTTAGGAATAGTCCCAACCCGAAATGTAACCTATCCATGTTTTCTCGAGAGGCTGCCTGACCCGCTGAGTTACTCCAGCACTTTATGTATTTAAAAAAACCCAGCATCTGCAGTTCCTTGTGTCCACATTTAATCAAGATGCAAACCTACTAATTTACAACTGCAACAATATAAGATTGCTTCGAGAAGTTAATGATTAAATGTCTAGACTGTAACGGGTAGTTGAATCATTAGCATTTAAGTGAAGGGTTGAGAATACCACTTTATACCACAAAGATGTTTATTGTAAATATATAATTAAATGGAAAAGGGCTTCATTCTAACGATGATGCATGTTCCAGCCATAATTGTAGATATATTTAGCATATAGATTATTCAGCAATATCAGAAAGTGGTAACTTTATAAATAAATAAGAGAGAAACAAAAATCTGTGCATTCTACGTACAATACAACCTCAATAATAACATACTCTCTTTTTCTCTCTCACACACAAACGTACACTCACACATGCATGCTCTCACACACACATACACACACGCACACATACATACAGTATATACACACTCACACTCACTTGCACATACTGTACACACATACATTCACACATGCATTCTCATGCACACACACACACGCACGATGAACAGATTTTCCCAACATCCAGCCCTATTCTCATATACTGGACCAAGTGGGACACATTGGGTCCCTGTCACATGGGAGGCCTGGTCCCCCAATGCAACCCGTTCCCCCAACGCAATATTCAACCACTCGCCCCTAGACCCCACGGGAGGCCTGGTCCCCCAACATAACCCAATTCCCCCAACGCATTATTGCACCACTCACCCATAGCCCCCAACTGCGTTGGGGTGGCTCATTTCCCCTTAACCCCAGCACTCCCTCCCCCTCGTCTTCACCCTCCCTCTTTTTAAACTTAAAAAAAATCTAATTCCCTTGCCGTGCCCCTGCCCATTACAATGTTTCAATTGACAGGACTCCATGTAACACTGTAACGGGCAGGGGCAGCAAGTTGGAATTGGATTTTTTGACAGTGAGAAGTTAAATTGTTAAAGTTTAAAATGTGAATAACTTGTAAAATATAACATCAATCTGAACGAAACTTTGTTAAAACACACCACAGGACAATTGTGAGTAAGGTGGTGTTTAAAAAAAATGTAAATGAGATCCCATTGTGATGTTTTTGTGGGGTGGAGCACTGCTCATGGGGAGTTTATGTAAATGCAATCCCATTGTGATGTCATAGCTACTAACTGCCACTGCAACTTCAACTGATTTTTTCTGAAACTGGATTTTGTAAAGTTAAAATGTGAATAACTTGTATAATATATAATCAATCTGTACAAAGATTGATACAACACACCACAGGACAATGGTAAGTAAGGTGGTCCAAAAATTGTAGCGCTATCGTGTACTGTTTTGATGTGATTCAGAGCATGAATCACACACAGACTCACAAACAAACACGATAAGAGTTTTAGTAATATACTAGACAAAGTGCAGACCCGTTGGGTCTGCTCCCCAATGCACCCATTCTCTACCTGAATCCCCACGGGAGGCATGTTCCTCCAACTCAAGCCATTCCCGAACATAAGATTCTAGCACTCCCCTTGTCTCCCGCAGCAGTGCTCTTTAAAAAAAAAATCAATGCACTTGCCCTGCATGTTGCAATAGCAATTCGCCCTCCCCCTGCTAGTCAAGCCATTGTAACATCATCAGTTGAAGCTTGTGGTTTTAATTTTAAAGTAATTCGACATTTTTAGACTTTTAATTTGTAATGAGTCGATAACAAGTCAAGAATAAAGCATAAAATGTTCAGATAAGGTGTTCCCAGCCTCGGGGGAAAATACACCAATCGGAATATGTAAAAATGTTATCGTTACCGCGTAGTGTTTTTGCGAAGATGTAAAGATAACCACATATGCACTCACCCACATATACACATGTACAATATCAGACTTTTAATAAGTACTAGACTAAGTGGGACCCAATGGGTCCCAGCATCACACGGGAGGGCTGGTCCCCCAACGCAATATTCCACCTCTCCACCAATTCCAATATTCTGGAGCACTAGTGTGGGTGTTGTGGGCTGAAGGGACTGGTTTCCGGAGAGCTGGTATGGACATTGTGGGCCGAATGAATTCTTGGGCTGTCAGCTCAGTCTGTCAAGCCTGTTGTGCTGGCAGCTCACTCACTCACGGCTGGTGGGCTGGCAGTTGACTCACGGCTATTCCTTGAAATTCAAGCAGGGTGCAAGGCCACCAAATTCAAGTGCAGTTTCTTACCACTTCAAGCAGGGTGCAAGGCCACCAAATTCAAGTACAGTTTCATACCATTTCAAGTAGGGTGCAAGGCCACTAAAGACAGTGAGTCGTGACCTCTCCCTCCTCCATCTTGCAGAGACTGAGCCACGCCCACACTTCTGGGTTTTATAGTCCTTCCCCCTCCCACCAGAAGGGGCATGGCCTTCATGGCGTGATTGACAGGAGAGAGAATCTCAACATTTTAAAAACACTAATAACTCTTTTATTTTTCATCGATGGGAAAAATCCTCGGCACCTGATGAGCGAGGGGGACTCTGAGTAAGATGGCCAAAAATCACAGCCGTACGTGGTAGCATTTTTTCTAAAATCAATATAAAGCGCAAACAGGAAGTGGTCAAGATTAGACTTTTAATTATATAGAAGGCAAGGCAACTTTAATTAGGCAAGGCAACTTTAATTAGGCAAGGAAACTTTAATTAGGCAAGGAAACTTTAATTAGGCAAGGCAACTTTAATTAGGCAAGGCAACTTTAATTAGGCAAGGCAACTTTAATTAGGCAAGGCAACTTTAATTAGGCAAGGCAACTTTAATTAGGCAAGGCAACTTTAATTAGGCAACCCAGCTTTAGCATTTCCAAACCAAAGGCAACACAGCTTTAGCATTTCCAAACCAAAGGCAACACAGTTTTAGCATTTCCAAACCAAACGCAACACAGCTTTATCATTTCCAAACTATATTTTCAAACCACATTAAGGGCACTGACAGGTCAGTAAAACCACTCACAGTTTAGTAGACATGTGTTCAGTGTTATTCACAGCTCAGACTGAGAGACACAGAGGCACTCAACACTTCCGGGTTTTATAGTCCCTCTGGAAGGGGCGTGGCCTTCAGGAGAGCTAATCTCAACATTTTTTAAACACTAATAACTCTTTTATTTTTCATCGATGGGAAAAGTCCTCTTGTCCTGTGCAGCGGAGGGGGACTCTGAGTAAGATGGCCAAAAATCACAGACGTAAGTGGCAGCATTTTTTCTAAAATCAATATACAGAACAAGAGGAAGTGGTCAAGATCAGACTTTTAGTAATATAGATATGATATAGATATATATGATCTATATATATGTGTGTGTTTGTGGGTATGTGTATATATACACACACTTTTCTCTCTCGGTTATTATATTGTTTACAGTGTACAATATATACATATTCTGTTGAGCTCCTGTAGGTAAGAATTTCATTGTTCTATCTGGGACATATGACAATAATGCATACTTGTCTTTCTTCCACGTACTCTCGCAACAACAAGGACTGAGTCCATTTGTTATGAGTGTCACGGTTTCATGACTCCTCTATTGAAACTTAAGTGCCTCAACTTTGCTCAGTCATTTAATCCATTAATTTCTCTTCGTAAATCCAATATAATCCAATAACGTTTATAATGGTAGGCAACATTTTGGCACAGTGGTGCAGCAGTAGCGTGGCTGCCTCACAGCGCCAAAGAACCGGGTTCAATCCTGACTGCGGCACTGCCTGTCCGGAGTTTGTATGTTCTCCCCGTGACCACGTCAGTTTTCTCCGGGTGCTTCAGCTTCCTCCCATACCCCAAACACGTCCAGGTTTGTAAGTTCGTTGGCTTCTGTAAATTGTCCCTAATGTGTGTAGGATAGAACTAGTGCACTGGTGTTCATTGGTCTGTGCCAGTCTCGGAGGGCCAAGGGGACTGTTTTCACTCTGTATCTCTAAACTAAACAGTCTGAAGAAGGATCTCAACCTGTTACGTCACCTATTCCTTTTCTCCAGCGATGCTGCCTGGCCCGCTGAGTTACTCCAGCATTTTGTGTCTATCTTTGCTGTAAACCAGCATCTGCAGCTCCTTCCTAAAACAAATCTGCCTTGGGGGATATAATATGCCCATGGTATCTCCAAAACTATGATCAAGAAACTGGTGTAATAAAGATCATATTTCTATTGTTATCAATCTCCCTCACAAACATAATTTGTATCCGTAGCTATTACCAAAAACACAGAAGGCATGCACTGTACCGCATGTGTTTCTACTGCTGATTCATTTTATGGAACATCAAAGTACCTCAAAGATCATTTATTTTCCTTACAGATGCAGCTTTTCAGACTTCTCTGAGTGTATCTTTACACTACCCAGTCCATTACTATTGATCCACTCATATCACCACCACACTCTTCCAATCTAAATATATTGCAACTTACGAGTGGCACGGCGGCACAGGGGTAGAGTTACTGCCTTACAGCGCTTGTAGTGCCAGAGACCCAGGTTCGATCCCAACTACGGGTGTTGCCTGTACGGAGTTTGTTCGTTCTTCCCCTAACGGCGTGGGTTTTCTCCGAGATCTTTGGTTTCCTCCCACACTCCAAAGATCTACAGGTTTGTGGGTTAATTGGGTTACTGTAAATGTAAATTGTCCCGAGTGTGTGTAGGATAGGGTGCAGGGATCGCTGGTCGACGTGGACCCGGTGGGCCGAAGGGCCCGTTTCCGCACTGTATCTCTAAACTAAACTAAACTGCGAAACAAATCCAGAATAAATCATTCCCAAAAACTCAAGTGTACATTGAAATCCCAGGAAATAAAGAATATCAGAGGAAACCACACCATAAATTGAAAGTAATATTAAAAGTAGGTTGAAAAAGAACGTATAATTGATCTCAATCAACAAAACTAAAGACTGAAGAAGTATCTCAACCTGAAACGTCACCCATTCCTTCTATTCAGAGATGCTGCCTGTCCCGTGAAGTTACTACAGCATTTTGTGTCTATCTTCAAGCCAAATTAAAGTTATCCACTTTCTCGAACGCAATGGTTTGAATGCATTTGTTTGATATCTTTGAACCAAATTGAAAGTTCTAATGCATAGGAAAGAACTGCAGATGCTGGTTTAAACCAAAGATAGACACAAAGTGCTGGAGTAACTCAGCGGGTCAGGCAGCACTCTGGAGAGATGGAATGGGTGACCTTTTGGGTCGAGACCCTTCTTCCTCGTCGGAGAGAGGAGAACTTCTTCAAAGTAGACATACCTTGAGGAGATTTTTCTTCGGAAAGAGGAGAACTGAAATTCTAATATTATACCTCCTGTTTGCTTCTCACTTGCTTCTCTGAATTTTCTGTCCACTACTCACTGTGTGTAGATCCGTTTTTGATGTTCTTATTAAATTAATACTTCGCAACCCATTAGAGTTATTGGAGGTGGTCTAGTTATTGAATTATTTTCACTGTTCCACTGATGAAACCTCTATTGCCAAGAAAATAAAAAGAGCTGGGTGATGACTTCAGTCTCGACCCGAAACGTCGCATATTCCTTCTCTCCAGAGATGCTGCCTGTGAATGTGATAAATGTGAGGTTATCCAATAAATGTGAGGTTATCCACTTTGGTGACAAAAACAGGAAAGCAGACTATTATCTAAATGGTGGCCGATTAGGAAAAGGGGAGATGCAGCGAGACCTGGGTGTCATGGTACACCAGTCATTGAAAGTAGGCATGCAGATGCAGCAGGCAGTGAAGAAAGCGAATGGTATGTTAGCTTTCATAGCAAAAGGATTTGAGTATAGGAGCAGGGAGGTTCTACTGCAGTTGTACAGGGTCTTGGTGAGACCACACCTGGAGTATTGCGTACAGTTTTGGTCTCCAAATCTGAGGAAGGACATTATAGCCATAGAGGGAGTGCAGAGAAGGTTCACCAGTGATTCCTAGGATGTCAGGACTTTCATATGAAGAAAGACTGGATAGACTCGGCTTATACTCGCTAGAATTTAGGAGATTGAGAGGGGATCTTATAGAAACGTACAAAATTCTTATGGGGTTGGACAGGCTAGATGCAGGAAGATTGTTCCCGATGTTGGGGAAGTCCAGGACAAGGGGTCACAGCTTAAGGATAAGGGGGAAATCCTTTAAGACCGAGATGAGAAAAAACGTTTTCACACAGAGAGTGGTGAATCTCTGGAACTCTCTGCCACAGAGGGTAGTTGAGGCCAGTTCATTGGCTATATTTAAGAGGGAGTTAGATGTGGCCCTTGTGGCTAAAGGGATCAGGGGGTATGGAGAGAAGGCAGGTACGGGATACTGAGTTGGATGATCAGCCATGATCATATTGAATGGCGGTGCAGGCTCGAAGGGCCGAATGGCCTACTCCTGCACCTATTTTCTATGTATCTATGTATCTATGTCCCGCTGAGTTACTCCAGCATTTTGTGTCCATCTTCAGTTCCTTCCTACACGAAATAAAAAGAGTTTATTTTTAAGTCAATTGAGTGCCACTAAATAAAGTGAATAATTGTAAATTTGAGTTTAGAGGTACAGGTCCTTCATCCCATCAAGTCCATGCCAACCATTGATTAACCGTTCACAGTAGATCAATGTTATATTATTTACACATGCATTGGGGACAATTACAGAAGCCAATTATCTTACAAACCCACAGGTCTTTGGGATGTGTGAGGAAACTGGAGCACCTGGATGAAACCCACGTGGTTACAGGGAGAACTTGCCTAGGTGGTGCAGCGGTAGAGTTGCTGCCCTACAGCGCCAGAGACCCGGTTTCTATCTGACTACAGGTGCTGTCTGTACTGTGTTTGTACATTTTTCCCATGACCTGCGTCGGTTTCCTCTCGCACTCCAAGGTCGTACAGATTTTCGGTTAATTGGCTTGGTATAATTATAAAATTGTCCCCCAGTGAGTGTAGGATTGAGTTAGTGTGCGGGGATCGTTGGTCGGCGTAGACTTGGTGGGTCAAGGGGCCTGTTTAATCTTCGGGATGTGGGAAGAAACCAGAGCACCCGAAGGAAACCCGCGCAGTCGCAGGGGGGAAGTGCGAACACCACACTGACAGCACCCGAGGTCAGGATCAAACCGAGAGTCTCTGGCGCTGTGAGGCAGCAGCTCCACCAGCTACACCGCCGTGCTTCTCAGCCACGCCAAGGAAATCAAGCTCCTCACCAGGAACAGAACGCCTCCTTATGTGATCCAAGATGCTACTGTTGTGCTAAAAAATAGAAATAAGTATTGGTCCAACTTTGAGACATATGGGTAAAATACCAAGTATCATACAACCTTGTCCTTTACATGTTACTGACTTTGCCATGTTAAAAAAACAAACATTAAGAGACAATGGAATGAGCTGCTTTGTGATGGGGTTTTGCAATCAATTGATTTCTAAATGAAACACTGTTCACAGATTTTATCAGGCCCCTGTCAAGACCTGTGGATTTCCATTTCATTGGATTAAATGAGTGTTGGTGAAGGTGTACTCTGCAGCAAGATACCATCGCATCTGTCAGCATGATCCTTTTATGGGTAATTCAATTAAAGTGTTATTCTCTAATTTCATTACGGGCTAAACTGTCTGCTAATGCGAGTGACGACTTCTGCAACAGGTAGATAATGGTGCCCAATTTGATTACCTAATTAGAGTTTAGTGGTCGAACATGCATTTCATATCTTAATTCCCTGAATATTCTTTAATTTTGCATCCAGAACAATTCACTTTAATGGGGAAGGTCACGATAGTACAAATGTTACATTTTAAGGGACCAACATTATCCCGTTAGAATATGCATGTAAGAGCATTAGAAGGATTCCATTAATGCTGAATATAAATCTTTTTTTTTGGCCACTAGATTGGCTGGTCTTTGCTTTTGTTACCACTTGTGTGATTAGTACTAGTCTTCTTGGTGGTGCATTTTAAATTATGTTTGGAGAATATAATTTCTGGTTTCTTGTCTTGGCTTCAAATGTTAGGTTAAAATGAAAATATTGAGTAAGATTGCTTTGAACAGTATTGATTATTCCATGGGATTATTTGCTTGCCTAGAAAATTGTCTATCTTCAGGTTCTTTAATATGGTTTTCAAAGAAGCTGAAAATGAGATTTCTTCACTATATTTTGTTGTAGTTTAGATTGGAGATACAGCGCGGAAACGGGTCGAGTCCGCACCGACCAGCGATCCTCCCACATTAACACTACCCTACACACACACACACACACACACACACACACGGGACAATTTACATTTACACCAAGCCAATTATCCTCCAAACCTGTACATCTTTGGAGTGTGGGAGGAAACCGAAGATCTTGGAGAAAACCCACACAGGTCACGGGGAGAGCATGCAAACTAAGTTCAGACAGCACCTGTAGTCGGGATCGTACCCGGGTCTCTGGCGCTGTAAGCGCTGTAAAGGCAGCAACTCTACCGCTGCGCCACTGTGCCGCCCCACTTGTAAGCACTTTGTTAAAACGCATTGAAAGCATATGTGTAGCTGGATTACAGCCTATTGAAATAACGTGTAAGGCGCATAGTATGGGTATGTATGCTAAATAAAGGCAAGAAGTGAAATATACTGATGAAATTCTATCAGTATGATCAAATTGGTTAAATATGTTTCTCCTTGGAGTAAATACTTGTACTTGCCATTTGCTGGCCTTCAGGATAGAAATGTAAAACTGAAATCTGTTCTCAGTCTCTGACCTTCACTGAGAAAAGGCATGGAGGCACACCTAACATTTATACCCTTGGTCCCTCTCATCCTTTCCCATTGTGCTATTATCTCCAAAGTGTGATTATTACAGCTCTTTCCACGGGAAAATATTGCTTGATTTCCATCGATCAGGCTTAAATCAATGCTTTAAAAAAATCTTGGAACCTTTTACTTAAGAGCAAAAAGCATGCATTTTATGTTTTGACATGGTTTTATTGATTGGGACCATTGTGGGAGAGAGTAGTGCAGTGTTCCTGACTGTTTTCTGCACTTGGCCAGCTCTCAGTGTCTAAAAGCACACTCTACATAATGGCTTTGTCCCCTTCTCTCCCTTCCCCACCCCCCTGGCTTGCCCCGTCTCTCCGACTTGGTTGCTGTTTCCTTCCACCCCACAGCATGAAGCCTTTCTCATTTTTTTAGAATAATCAATACTGCACTGAAACCGCCCGCTGTTCCCTGTCATTCATATTTGTTTTGGCCATAAATTATAGATGGGCTGACCTCATCTGATATAAAATTTCTATTGCCGCTGTCAATGGTTGATCAATAGTTCCCAATGTCCATCCTCAAAGGGTCTCTTCACCAGCTCCAAACTTCAGATGCAAATATCTTCCTTGAACTTCAGATGAGAGAGAAGAAGGGCACAACGCAAATTAATATAGGTGTCAGGCTTTAGTTGGTCATTTCTTTCAATTTCGGCACAGCACAGACATGTATAGGTGAGCCAAAAACGTGATGCAATGCTTTAATGATAGATATTGGCCACTAATATCACTCAGAGTTGTGTATCCAGCCAGTGCCTTGTACGGCATGGTGGCGCAGCAGTGGAGTTGCTGCCTTACAGCGCTTGTAGCACCAGTGACCCGGGTTCCATCCCGACTACGGGCGCTGTCTGTACAGAGTTTGTACCTTCTCCCCGTGACCACGTGGGTTTTCTCCAAGATCTTCGGTTTTCTCCCCCACTCCAAAGACGTACAGGTTAGTAGGTGAAGTGGCTTGGTATAAATGTAAATTGTCCCTAGTGTATGTGGGATAGTGTTAGTGCACGGGGATCGCTGGTCGGTGCGGACACGGCGGGCCGAAGGGCCATTTTCCGCGTTGTATCTCCAAACTAAACTAAAACTAAACTAAAAAGACTGCACACAGCTCACCTGAAACCCAACCCAAAGTTCACCTGCTGCTTTATGCAAGGTCACATTTCAACACTTTTTTTCTGAGCTAATAGTATCTGACACTTTATTGAACCTTCGAGCAACAACTGAAAAAATTCACTTCAGTATTTCGTGCAATAGTCTTTTTTTTTTTTACATGAACTTGAGTTGTTCACTCATTTGATACTTAGTGCTCTCTGTGCTTTGTTGATCTGATCAATGCTTCTAAGCGGCATGGTAGCGCAGCGGTAGAGTTGCTGCCTCATAGTGCCAGAGACGCGGGTTCAATCCCAACTAGGGGTGCTGTCTGTACGGAGTTTGTACGTTCTCCCCGTGACCTGCGTGGGTTTTCTCCAGGGGCTCCGGTTTTCTCCAAAGGCGTACAGGTTTGAAGGTTACTTGGCTTTTGGTAAAGATTGTACATTGTCCCTAGTGTGTGTGTGTGTATGTGTAGGGTAGTGTTAGTGTGTGGGGATCGGTGGTCGGAGCAGACTCGGTGGGCCGAAGGGCCTGTTTCCCCGCTGTATCTCTAAACTGTATCACCAAGGCCCGGCGGAAGGGAGGGGAAGGGTGGCAGAAATGATTGATGCAAAGTTATTGAGTCAGTGCAATTTGTCCATGAAGGAACATGTTGTATTTACGTTGAGCTATCTGCTATGCCTTATGGACCTTAAAATGCCTTAAAGATAGTTTAAAGTGCAGGCAATGTCACAATGTAAGCACAACATCTATTTTTAAACGGAGGAAAATCCACAAATAAGCGTAAGAGGCTTCAAAAATAATCCTTTGCAAACAGCCTCATACAAATGCCACATTACCAGATGTTTATCATCAGAAATTTATAAAGCTAAGCTTAATAACACCAAACCTATACTTTGTGAGTGCTTCATTTATCAGTCTGCCACAGTGTGTCAAATATTGATGTTTAAACATCATGTCATAACTCATGAGCATTATCTCAGGTAACATTTTGGTTTTAAGGAAACATATTATTGGGAGTTTCATCCATTGAGGCTTTGATTTGTTCTTTTCGCACCTTTCATTCATTTGTTCTTTGTACCTTTTCATATCTCTGGCTTCCCTCTCCCCGGACTCTCAGTTCTGAAGAAGGGTCTTGGCCCGAAACGTCACCTGTTCCTTTATCCAGGGATGCTGCCTGACCCACTTAGTTATGGGCCTGTCCCACTTTCACGACCTAATTCACGACCTTTTTTACTCAAGGACATTTTTCATCAGGCTAGAAAAATGCCCCGACCTAGGAAAAGGCCCCGACAGAGGAGATTTACTAGAATGTTGCCTGGGTTTCAGAACCTAAGTTACAGAGAAAGGTTGAACAAGTTAGGTCTTTATTCTTTGGAGCGCAGAAGGTTAAGGGGGGACTTGATAGAGGTCTTTAAAATTATGAGAGGGATAGACAGAGTTGACGTGGATAGCTTTTTCCAATGAGAGTAGGGAAGATTCAAACAAGAGGACATGATTTGAGAATTAAGGGACATAAGTTTAAGGGTAACATGAGGGGGAACTTCTTTACTCAGAGAGTAGTAGCTGTGTGGAATGAGCTTCCAGTGGAAGTGGTGGAGGCAGGTTGGATTTGATCATTTAAAAATAAATTGGATAGGTATATGGACGGGAAAGGAATGGAGGGTTATGGTCTGAGTGCAGGTAGATGGGACTAGGTGAGAGTAAGTGTTCGGCACGGACTAGAAGGGCCGAGATGGCCTGTTTCCGTGCTGTAATTGTTAAATGGTTATATGGTTCTACTTGATGCCACGAGTACCTACGACTAGCATCACGACCTACCTACGACCTCCTACGACCTCGTGACGACCATGCTGCGAGTATGAGTCAAGGGCAAACTCGGCAGAGGTCGCGAATTAGGTGGTGAAAGTGGGACAGGCCCTTTACTCCAGCCGTCTGTATCTATCTTCAGTGTAACTCAGCAACTGGCAGTTTCTTCCCACAAGACTTCACCCGTTTCAGTTTCAGTTTAGTTCACTGTGTAGGAAGGAACTGCAGATGCTGGTTTAAACCGAAGATAGACCCAAAAAGCTGGAGTAACTCAGCGGGACAGGCAGCGTCCCTGGAGAGAAGGAATGGGTGATGTTTCGAGGGTCAAGACCCTTTTTTCAGCCTTGACCCGAAACGTCACCCATTCCTTCTCCCCAGTGCTGCCTGTCCCGCTGAGTTACTCTAGCTTTTTATGTCTATTTTCAGTTTAGTTTATTGTCACGTGTACAGTGAAAAGTTTTTTGTCGCTTGCTAACGAGTCAGCAGAAAGACAATACATGATTACAGTGTATTGAACAAAGAAAAAAAATGAGGTGGCGGAGTAGGCCAGTCGGCCCTTCGAGCCATTCAATATGACCATCAATAGATACATGATTACAAATTAGTTTAAAGGTACACAAAAATGCTGGAGAAACTCATCGGGTGCAGCAGCATCTATGGAGCGAAGGAAATAGGCAACGTTTCTGGCCGAAACCCTTCTGAAGAAGTCTGAAGAAGGGTTTCGGCCCGAAACGTTGCCTATTTCCTTCGCTCCATAGATGCTGCTGCACCCGCTGAGTTTCTCCAGCATTTTTGTGTACCTTCGATTTTCCAGCATCTGCAGTTCCTTCTTTAACAAATTAGTTTAGTTGCTCTATTTCTGCTACAGAAGGAAATTGTATTTAAACAGTTTCACGCGGTGCTGGCTCGAAGGCACGAATGACCTACTCCTGCACCTATTGTCTATTGTCTATTGTCAAAGGTTAATATACCAATCAACTCATAAGCATTGATGAGTGAATTAGCAGGATCACCGGTAATAATGTGAGAAAAATATTTGAATATGATTTTGTAAGAGATGGAACATGGGACCTAGAACTTAGAAAAATACAGCACATGAACAGGCCCTTAAGGTCACAATATCTGTGCTGAACATGAGGCCAAGTTAAACTCATCCCATCAGTCTGCACATGATCCATATCCCTCCATTCCCTACATATCCATGTGGCTATCTGAAATGCCACTGGTCAGCATGGACTTGGTGGGCCGAAGGGCCTGTTTCCACTCTGTGTCTTTAAACTTGAAACTCTAAAACTCTAAACCTACTGACCCGCAAGTCTTTGGGATGTGGGAGGAAACCGGAGCACCCGGACGAAACTCACACGGTCATAGGGAGAAGGTACAAACTCCACGCAGACAGCACCTGAGGTCAGGGTCGAACCAGGCACCGTGAGGCAGCAGCTCCACCAGCTGCTCCACTGTGCTGCCCTACAGGTATGTGTCCTGCTCTCTATCGCCACCCTTCGCTCTCCTGCTCCGACTGCTACCTTTACCTTCTACTCTTCACCGCTACATCATTATGGGCGGGCACGGTGGCGCAACGGTAGAGTTGCTGCCTGGCAGCGCCAGAGACCCAGGTTCGATCCTGACTAACGGTGCTGTCAGTATGGAGTTTGTGCGTTCGCCCTGAGACCACGTGGATTTTCTCCGGGTGCTCTTGTCTCCCCCCCACACCCTAAAAACATACAGGGGTTTGTAGGTTAATTCTTTCTTTTATTTTAAAATCTTTTTATTCATTTTTTTCAAAAACAAAACAAAAAGAATAATGATAAACATAACAATGATATTGATACATAGGGATCATTAATAACAGGTATAACCTGAGTATGTCCAGTGTCAAAATACATATTGAGTATAGACTTCCCGGTCTCTATGTAACTATAGTTAACTGTTTAAAAGAGAACTTGTATATATAAAAACAAAAAGATAAAAAGAAAAAAGAAGAAAAAAAGAGAAAAAAGAGAAAAACAAAAACTCCCCTAAACTAAAAAAAGCCAAACAGAATCTGGGCTGCAAAGAATTTCAACAATTTAAGTCCCTGTTTGTCGTCAGGTCCGTTCCACTGTATAAAGGTAAAAGAATTATTATAACGGTTGGAGAGGGGACAATTTATATTGTGTGAAAATGTTGAATAAAGCTTCCCCAAGTCCTATCAAATTTAACCAAGGGTTCAACAATGTCACTCCTAATTGTTTCTAAATTTAAACATGATATTGTTTCAGAGTACCAATGGAGTGTGGTAGGAGGATTAGAGTCTTTCCATTAAAATAAAATAGATCTTCTAGGTTAATTGGCTTCGGTAAAAAATTGTGAATTTTTACTGGCCCTACTCCTGCACCTGATTTTTTGTAAAATTGTCCCTAGCTTATGCAGGATAGTATGGGATCGCTGGTCGGCGCAGACTTGGTGGGCCGAAGGACCTGTTTCCGCTCTGTATCTCTGAAGCCTAAAAGCCTAAATTAAAGGAGTGCTCTTCTGACCACTTCCACTTACGACTGCCCTGCACTCTGCTTCCACCTTCAAGTCTAAAGCCTGCCATTCCCATCGATCCTGCATCACACTCATTTCACCCATCGGGAAGAAGGTACAGGAGCCTGAAAACTTTTGCTTGGGTAGCTTGCACCCCGGCGGCATCAACGTTGACCTCTAATTTTAGATGGCCATTGCTTTCTCCCTACAACCTCCAATAAGCTCTGAACTATATAGAGTATTATTGTTATTGCACTATTATTGGTCTTCTTCTTATTGTGTCCACACACAAGATTAGAAGTTGTCCAGCCAGAGCTGAACACACATCTCGGCATCTGCACAATGGTGTCCGCCTTGTCACTTCTTGTGCGTGGTGGTGGAAAGATTGGTGGGAACAGGGTCGTGACGTGAACGCTCTTTCCTTGACTGGTCTTTGCTTTTTATGTGTGCAACTATATGTGTGTGTGTGTATATATACACACTGAACTTTAAACACACTCCACCTCTTCCTTTCCTCTTCCCGCCCCCCCCCCCACCCCCACATCAGTCTGAAGAAGGGTCTCAACCCGAAACATCGCCTATTTCCTTCGCTCCATATATGCTGCCTCACCCGCTGAGTTTCTCCAGCATTTTTGTCTACCTTTGAACTTGTTATCTCGTTCATTATATTGTTTACAGTGTACTATGTTTACAGATTCTGTTGTTCTGCTGCAAGTAAGAATTTCATTGCTCTATCTGGGACATATGACAATAAAACACTCTTGACTCACATTCGGTAAGCCTGCCTGCCTGCTGGGGCCACTATCCAAAAGTGCAATCAGCCACCTTATTGAGGCGAAGGGAACAATTTGCTCCCAAAATGTCTTGGTCACAATCAAGTTAAAGCAGATATGACATTGAGGCAAATTCATGTACAAATATCCTAGACGCATGACACATCAACCTCTCCTGGCCTTTGGTATAGTGGTGACCTATAATGCAACTTAACCTCAACCTCAGAAAGAAAATTAATTACTAAATCAATATGATCTTTTTATACTTATTATCTCTGCATGTGTTGGATAATCTGTTCCTAACCTTGGAATCTGCTTGAATGTGAGCTAAAGGCAAGCCAGACGATGTTAGCTTACAACCCAGCAGTGTGAATATTGATTCTTCTAACTTCAAGTAACCCTTGCATCCCCTCTCTCTCCGTCCCTCCCCCACCCGAGTCGCCGTCGTTTCACTGTTGAGTTTCACCGTGTGTACAACTCGTTATCACCTTCCCCCACAACCAACAATGGAGCATTGTGGGCTCCACCTTTCCTTGGTCATCGTTGCCTCTTGCGTATCTTTCGTTCATTTCTTCGCTGTGCCTTCTGCATCTCTCGTTTCCCTCTCCCATCACTCTCAGGCTGAAGAAGGGGTCTCGACCAGAAACGTCACCTATTCCCTTTCTCCAGCTTTTTGTGTCTATCTTCCTACACAGACGATAGTTCAGTTTGTCAGAAAAGAGATGAAATTATGGATAATGCAAATGGCGAAATCACTCCCATTTACGTTGTAAATAAGATTCTAGTAATAAACTTGGTCTATTTCGGGACGTCATTTCTTCTACCTATGTCATTTATTCCTCCCACTAGAATTATTCCAATATCCTCACTTATGCTCTCTGTGCATCTTTACTTGCCAATTTTGCAGTGCATTCTCCGTGGATTGTCACCTTTTCGTGGTAGAGAAGCTTGTGTGGTCCTGAGATCCTGAGAGCGATGCCTTCTGGAGCTACGCTCCTGGTAGGGCCACCCATGGCGGTAAGGTCGAGGGGGAGGTCTCTGACAAAGAGCAATCCAACCGAGACCTCAATGGTGGAACAGGCGGAGGACGATGGCTGACCTTAGTGGAGCGTCACAACGGCTGGGAAGGCGGATGAAGGCTGCAGCAGAAAAGGGTCTCCGGTCGTCTTGGACTCCATGCCACTGGATCCTGACCCAGATCTGTTAAGGACCATGGGGTGGCTGTCTGTGGCACAGGCGTCCTCCATATCGGGAATAGCACCCTGGAGACACCCATGGTCAGCCATGACCGAAGGGGGCCTAAGAAGAATTCAAGGCTGTTTAGTTTAGTTTAGTTTAGATATACAGCGCAGAAACAGCCCCTTCAGCCCACCGAGTCCTCGCCGACATAAGATTCTCGCACATCAACACTATCCTACACACACGCAATTTTTTAACATTTATACCAAGCCAACTAACCTGCAAACCTGTACGTCTTTAGGGTGTGGGGGGGGGAAATCAACGTTTTCAGAGAAAATCCACGCAGGTCACAGAGAGAACGTACAGACTCCGTAAAGAAAGCACCTGTAGCCAGGATCGAACCCGGGTCTCTGGCGCTGTAAGCGCTGTAAGGCAGCAACTCTACCACTGCGCCACTGTGAACCCCACACAAATCTCAGACAGATTTTACACATTAGGCTTTTGTGAAAAGGTGCAGCAAGCCGTATCAGACAGCGCTGCTGGAATTGTCCAATCTCTAATTTCAAATCCTTAGCGAGCATCATGACAGCACAAGAGACCCCGGTTCGATCCTGACTATGGGTGCTGTCTGTACGGAGTTTGTACGTTCCCCCAGTACGTTCCCCCGTGGGTTTTCTCCGGGCGCTCCGGTTTCCTCCCGCACTCCAAAGACGTGCAGGGTTGTGGGTTAATTGGGCTTCTGGAAAATTGTAAACTGTCCCTAGTGCGTGTGGGGCAGAGAGCAAATGTCCGGGGTGATCGCTGGTCGTCACGAACTCGACGGGCAGAAGGGCCTGTTTCCGCGCTGTATCTCTAAAGTCTAAAGTCTAAAAATGTCAAAAGTCAAGGGTGTTTGATTGCAATTTCTTCCGAGAATGGAGCAATTAAATCCTTACTTGCAGCAGCAGAACACGCCTGTAAACAGTGTGGAGATAGTCTGGCAGTAATGTATAAGATCATTAGGCACAGACTTTAATTTCCCTCCTCAGCACTAATCACACTAATTTTTAAGCTGCTGAATAATTGATATCTGGTAGACAGTTACTTTACATTCGAATCATATTTTCTTAATGGTCTCAGTATCAGAGTGAGTTGAACAAGGCAGCCATGTAACGAGCAAAACTCAGCACTCTGAATTAAGAAAACCCTTTGGAGTTGCTTGCAGACGCGAGACTTTTAGACTCTGTTGCTCACAGGGAGGCAAAGAGGGAATCTCACTGTGAACAGGGAAGCTGGCAAAGCCCAGAATGAGGAATGTATTCAAGAGAGAGTACGATTTAGCTCTTGGGGCTAATGGAATCAAGGGATATGGGGAGAAAGCAGGAACGGGGTACTGATTTTGGACGATCAACCAATGAAGCATATTGAATGGTGGTGCTGGCTCGAAGGGCCGAATAGCCGACTCCTGCACCTATTTGCTTTGTTTCTATGTTTTAATGTTTCTATGTTAATGGCAGGGTCTCTTCAGGATATTTCCCTCAATGTCCAGCTTGGCAGCCAGGCAGGGAGATAGTGGAGCTGTTAGCCACACACATAGACCAGCAGCAAGGGCAGTGAGATGGGCTAAGTGCAAGAGGAACTCTTTAGCCCATCGGGAAGGAGTTCTGAGAGGTCTGTGATCTGTCAATGTGCTGCTTGCCATCTCCCTGCCTATCATTATGAAGGGATGAGAGCTTCTCTCTCTCTCTCTCTCTCTATCTCTCCTCTCTCTCTCTTCTCCAACTCTGTCTCTTTCTCTCTCTCTCTCTCTCTTGCTCTCTCTCTTTCTTTTCTCTCCTCTCTCTCTCTCCTACTCTCTCATTCGCTCTGTCCCCTTCTCTCTCTCCATCTCTCTCAGTCCACCTCTTTCTCTTTCTCACACTCTCTCGCTCTTTCTCTCTCATGCTCTCACTCTCTCGCTTGCTCTGTCCCACTCTCCTCTCCCTCTTCCTCTCTCCCTCTCTCCCTCTCTCTTCCTCTCTCCCTCTCTCTCCCTCTCTCTCTCCCTCTCCCCCTCTCCCCCTCTCCCCTCCCTCCCTCTCTCCCTCTCTCCCTCTCCCCCTCTCTTTCTCTCTCTCCCTCTCTCCCCTGCAACCATCCATTCTGCTTCAGTTCCCAGGTTTACCTGCCATAATTCTCTTTGATAGAGAGATCCTCACAGACTTTTCTCCTTCTTGCTTTTATGAATGTCTGTATCTGGTGTCCCGGTTCTCTCCCACGATCTTTCAACTCATCTGTCAGACTTCTATTATTTATATTTCCATTTCTTTTTACAATGTCACCAGCTGAACAGTTCAAAGACACGGTCTCGCGGGGCCGATTCCACAGACGAAGTGGAACTGATGTTCACACGGTGGTGGGCAGCAGCTCACAGATTGCCCCGAGAATCTCGCTCAGGAGAGAGCGCTGAGGGAAACTAGAAATGGATTTTGAGACGGCTGCTCAAACTGCGGAGCATCCTGGACAATACAGCTCACCCCCTCTCCATGACACACTGGTCAACCTGAGGAGCACCTTCAGCAACAGACTGGTTCCACCAAGATGCAGCACGGAACGCCACAGGAGATCCTTCGTCCCTGTTGCTATCAGACTGTTCAACTCCTCCCCCTTCTGTCGTGGGGTAGACTGACTCACCTCCCCCCCCCCCCACCCACCCCCTCCCTCTCCCCACCTCAATCTTTGCACATCCCCAGTCCTTCCCACTTGTCACTTTAAATTGGGGTGGGAGATTGCAACCTTCACGTGTTTCGACGAATGCAATCAACCCAGCGTGCACAATCAAATAAGATCAAATAGAACAACTTGTCCTACAACTTTAGGCTGTGCACGCCATACGCAAGAAGGAAAAGTCACTTTAAATTCATGTTTCATGTCCTTCGTTGTGTTTGATGACCGTTGGCAGACCAATTTCCCTCCTGGGATAAATCAAGTTCTATCGTTTCGTGTCGTAACTGGAATTGAACTTTAGGGCAAGACTTGTCCCACTTTTGTATTGGGCGGAGACCACCTTTGTTTCCAATGTACAATAAGACAATGTGCGATAAAGGGCGGCACGGTGGGGCAGCGATAGAGTTGCTGACTCACAGCGCCAGAGACCCGGCTTTCGATCCTGACCACGGGCGCTGTCTGTAGGGACTTTGCACGTTCTCCCTGTGACCGTGTGGGTTTTCCCCAGGTACTCCGGTTTGCTCCCACACTCCAAAGATGTACAGTAGCAATGTTACAAAATGTTGAGATTTTAAAAATAAAGTCTGCAATTTATCCCATCAGATAAAGCATAAAAAGAAGTTTAATTTGACACTTAATTCACTTTCATATCTTCAGTATTAAAAAAGTTATGGCCATTATCATACTCAGAAATTAGCATCTAGTTCCCTATTGCTTTTCCATTGACTTAACACAAAAGCTGTGATCGAGGACAGTTAAAAGCCCATAACTTTCTTAAACATTATGGTAACTGAAAGAAATTTTCAGGTATTATAGATTGAAGCATTCTGAAACAAATATGAAACAATCTTACTTCAAAGACATGAAAGTAAAGCATATAATTAGTTAGTTACCTAATTGTAGCTAATTACAAAATTCAATTACTAGATCTAAACATCTATCAATTTCTTAAGAATAGATTAACATTTTTAAATAGCCTAAGTGTCCAAATAACATTCACACAATAATTCACAATATAACATAATTTTTAAATCTAATTTTCATGAATTTACAGGCCAAATGGAAGGAATTGAATGTTTAATACCTGTAAATTAATGGGGATTTAATTCATCTTGCGAGTGAGGATTACTGGAACGCGATCTTTTGGAACGTTGATTTGCGGTGAATTTAACCCCGTATTGGCATGAAAAATACTGCCGTTAATTCGGGGAATAAAATCACCGTGTCGCATGACAAAATGTGAATTAAAGGCTTCTTAAGAAGCACTTTTATACATTTAAAGAAAGCACTTTCGTTTACTGTCCATTGTGTGAAATCCGTCCCCGTTATCGGCGTTGACGCTTCAGGAGCTGCTTTTAAAATGACTGTAGCGCTGACATTGACGATTTAATAAGAATAAAAAATTCACAAAACGCCGGTAGGAACGATTTTGTCAGCCAAGGTTTGTACTCCAACAAAATATTTCCAGGGACAAGGAGGAGAAACCGCGTTTTACCCCGCCCCCCCCTTAAAGGCGCCAAAATCGCACGCACGGCCAGTGGCAGAATTACAGCGCGACTGAAGGTAAGTATTGTAACATACCTATGTACAGGTTAGTTGGTTAACTGGCTTAATAAGGATTATAAATTGTCCTTAGCGTGTAGGATAGTGCTAGTATGGGGTGAACGCTTGTCAGCGCGGACTCGATGGGCCGAAGGGTCTGCATTGTATCTCTAAACTCTAAACTAAACTATTAATCCACTTAAAAACAATCCATCCATATTAGCATGGCACAGTGGTGCCGTGGTAGAGTTGCTGCCTTATAGCGCCAGAGACCCGGGTTCGATCTTGATTACGGGTGCTGTCGGTGTGGAGTTTGCACGTTCTTCCTGTGACCGTGTGGGTTTTCCCCGGGTGTTCCGGCTTCCTCCCTCATTCCAAAGACGTGGGGGTTTGCGAGATACTTGGCCTCCGTAAATTGCCTCCAGCGTGTAGGGAGCGGATGCAAAAGTGGGATAGCATGGAACGAGCGTGAGCGTGTGATCGATGGTCGGCGTGGACTTTGTGGGCTGAAGGGCCTGAAGGCCTCATTGGGCTGAAGCATATCTCTGAACTAAACTAACGCACTAATTCCTTCCCCCCCCCCCCCTTTTAATTAGAATCATTGATGTAAAGCGAGCGGGGCAAGATCATCTCCGACCCCGCTCACCCTGGCCACAGACTCTTTGAATCACTTCCCTCTGGAAGGCGACTCCGGACTGTCAAAGCTGCCACAGCCAGACATAAAAACAGTTAAGTTTAGTTTACAGTTAGTGTTTTCTGAGTCATTCGTAACTGTCACTGTATGTCATGTTGTTACTTGTGGGCGGAGCAACCAAAGCAAATTCCTTGTATGTGAATACTTGGCCAATAAACTTACTTACTTACTTACTTACTTAAATGCCTACGGATGTTTCACACTGTCCCTTTGCGGACAATGCATCAGCATATCAGTGGATTGCCATTTTGTTAGCTCAGTAAACGTTGAGCAGAATTTGATGCAAATTTACTCACAATTCTTTCCAGTTGCACATGATATTAATTGCCTACTGAGGTTCATCAGCAGGTGAATGGACCTTCAAAAACCAATAGAAACTGAAGCACAGTGAGTGCTTTCAAAATGTCCTTCACTTGTACCTGAGAGTGGCGACGCTGATGCAGGCTGCTCTTTCACAAATCTCCGACTTGTACACAGGTCCTGTGGCAGCAGGGTGGCGCAGAAGGTAGAGTTGCTGCCTCGCAGTGCCAGAGACGCGGGTTCGATCCTGAGTACGGGTGCTGTCTATGTGGGGTTTGCACGTTCTCCCCGTGATCTGCGTGGGTTTTCCTCGGGTGCTCCGGTTTCCACCCACACTCCAAAGACGTGCAGGTTCGTAGGTTAACTGGCTTCGGTAAAATTGTAAATTGTACTTAGTGTGTGTGGGATAGTATGCGGGGTGATCGCTGGGCGGAGTGTGTACTGGGTGGGCCCAAGGGCCTGTTTCCGCGCTGTATCTTTAAACAAAACTAAACTAAAAAATAAATTCCACCCCTACCCCCCATCTCCAAGCCTATGTCATCTTCTCTGTATTCCAATTTCATAAGTTCATAAGTGACAAGAGCAGAATTAGGCCATTCGGCCCATCAAGTCTACTCCACCATTCAACCACGGCTGATCCATCTCTCCTTCCTAACCCCATTCTCCTGCCTTCTCCCCATAACCCCTGACAAAAGCAATTCCTCCTCATCTCCTTGCTAAAGGAGCATATATGACCTCTGGTCCTAGACTCTCCAAGCCAGTCATAGTCAATTGAGTCGAAGCCAGTGACAGAAAGGCTGAGGAGTGCTTTCTCGTTTGTGAACTTAGATGCACTTTCCCCGGATATTGCCTGCTACAAGTTAGATTAACTGTAATGCCCCTACATTGAAAGTAGGCATGCAGGTGCAGCAGGCAGTGAAGAAAGCGAATGGTATGTTAGCTTTCATAGCAAAAGGATTTGAGTATAGGAGCAGGGAGGTTCTACTGCAGTTGTACAGGGTCTTGGTGAGACCACACCTGGAGTATTGCGTACAGTTTTGGTCTCCAAATCTGAGGAAGGACATTATAGCCATAGAGGGAGTGCAAAGAAGGTTCACCAGACTGATTCCTGGGATGTCAGGACTTTCATATGAAGAAAGACTGGATAGACTTGGCTTATACTCGCTAGAATTTAGGAGATTGAGAGGGGATCTTATAGAAACGTACAAAATTCTTATGGGGTTGGACAGGCTAGATGCAGGAAGATTGTTTCCGATGTTGGGGAAGTCCAGGACAAGGGGTCACAGCTTAAGGATAAGGGGAAATCCTTTAAGACCGAGATGAGGAATAACTTTTTCACACAGAGAGTGGTGAATCTCTGGAACTCTCTGCCACAGAGGGTAGTTGAGGCCAGTTCATTGGCTATATTTAAGAGGGAGTTAGATGTGGCCCTTGTGGCTAAAGGGATCAGGGGGTATGGAGAGAAGGCAGGTACGGGATACTGAGTTGGATGATCAGCCATAATCATATTGAATGGCGGTGCAGGCTCGAAGGGCCGAATGGCCTACTCCTGCACCTATTTTCTATGTATCTATGTATGTACAGTCCTGATTCCCTCCTTGACTTTCTGCAGAGAAACGATAGCAAAGTATGAGCTTCTGAAAATTATGACGCAAAGGCTTCTCGCAATGACGTTACACGTTATATCTCACGCCAGAACACATAAAAATGGACTGTCAGAAATTATATCTACATTGCCATGAGTGTACTTGCTGTTTAGTTTAGTTTAGAGATACTGTGCAGAAACAGGCACTTCGGCCCACTGAGTCCGCACAAACCAGTGATCCCCACACATTAACTCTATCCCACACGAGGGACAATGTATGTTTTTTTTACACCAAGCCAACTAACCTACAAACCAGTACGTCTTTGGAGTGTGGGAATGAAACCGAAGGTCTTGGAGAAAACCCACGCGGTCACGGGGAGAACGTACAAACTCCGTACAGACAAGCACCCTTAGTCGGGATCGAACCCGGGTCTCTGGCGCTGTAAGGCAGCAACTCTACCGCTGCTCCACCGTGCCGCACATCACTTCAAAGTAAGTCCACTGTGAGGATGTTCTCCTCCTCTCTCCAACGAGAGTCCTGAGTGATCTCCTCTCACTCTTCCGCCTCTGTGATTCCTGTTACTGTTCTGCTCATGTAGACAGGGCACAAAAGTGGTTCAAAGAGTCAATGGAGACTGCCCCCCGACCAGCGATCCCCGGACATTAACACCATCCTACACACACTAGGGGCAATTCTGCATTGATACCAGGCCAATTAACCTACAAACCTGCACGTCTTCGGAGTGTGGGAGGAATCCGAAGTTCTCGAGGAAACCCACGCGGGTCACGGGGAGAACGTACAAACTCTGTACAGACAGCACCCATAGTCGGGATCAAACCAGGATCTCTTGCGCCTTCTGCAGTTGTACAGAGCCCTAGTGAGACCACACCTGGAGTATTGAGTGCAGTTTTGGTCCCCTAATTTGAGGAAAAAAAAACACACAATAATAATTTGAGGAAGGACATTCTTGCTATTGAGGGAGTGCAGCGTAGGTTTACAAGGTTAATTCCCAGGATGGCGGGACTACCATATGCTGAGAGAATGGAGCAGCTGGGCTTGTACACTCTGGAGTTTAGAAGGATGAGAGGGCATCTCATTGAAACATATAAGATTGTTAAGGGCTTGGACACGCTAGAGGCAGGAAACATGTTCCCGATGTTGGGAGAGTCCAGAACCAGGGGCCACAGTTTAAGAATAAGGAGTAAGCCATTTAGAACGGAGACGAGGAAACACGTTTTCTCACAGAGAGTGGTGAGTGTGTGGAATTTTCTGCCTCAGAGGGCGGTGGAGGCAGGTTCTCTGGATGCTTTCAAGAGAGAACTAGATAGGGCTCTTAAAAATAGCGGAGTCAGGGGATATGGGGAGAAGGCAGGAACGGGGTACTGATTGGGGATGATCAGCCATGATCACATTGAATGGCGGTGCAGGCTCAAAGGGCCGAATGGCCTACTCCTGCACCTATTGTCTATTGTCTATTGTCTATTGAAAGCGCTATAAGGCAGCAAATCTACCGCTGTGCCGCCGTGCCACCACCGCATGTAAAATAACATCCAGAGGAGCAAAGATCCATGGAACCAAACTTGCAGGAGATAGGTACATGAGACAACAGAAGGTAGTTAGGGGGAATGTGATTTTCTGCTGTTGCTAATTGATCTTTATCCATTAGGTTGAAGAGGAATAACCTGTAGACCATGATCCATTACTAATTTAGAATAGTGACACTTGAGAACCACACTCCAAAACCCCTGCCCTCATTATATCCAGTGTAAATTGGGACATCCACTCATTAGAAGCCAGCTATTAATATGATGAGAGCTTTTTTTTGCTATATTAGCAAGGGTTATTAATAAATGATCAATGATTTTATGCTGTGTTAACTTACAACGCTGGGGAGGTATTGAACTAGTAAAAAAGTCTTTTAACTGGAAAAGCTTGTTCGTATGAAGAATTTAAAATCATAGAAATTAATGTGGAAAAAATCCATATCTGGATAAATTACCATCTTATGGTGCAGTGTGCTATCTAACTGGAAGCCTTTCGCACTCCCTCTGTTCAAGAGCAGCAGGACAGACAATATTACAAGGAGCAGGACAGGGACATATTCAGGGACAGTTGCTTCTGAACTGTTATCATGCAACTGAACCATCCTACCACAACCAGAGAGCAGTGCTGAACTACTATCTACCTCTTTGGTGACCCTCGGACTATCCTTGACCGGACTTTGCTGGCTTTAAGGGCCTGTCCCACTTGGCGATTTTTTCGGCGACTGCCGGCGTCATTGACTGACTTATCAGGGTCGCCGAAAGATTTTGAACATTTCAACAAAATAAATGTGGCGGCACTAGAGGAAACACCACGGCATCACGCCACGTCACGCTGCATCACGCCACGTCACGCTGCATCACGCCACGTCACGCTGCATCACGCCACGTCACGCTGCATCACGCTGCGACTTTTTCAGTGACCTGATACGTCATCCAATGACGTATCCAATGACGCAGTCGCCAAAAAAATCGGCAAGTAGGACAGGTCCTTTACCTATCCCATTCTCATGTATCTATACACTGTAAATGGATTGATTGTAATCATGTATTGTCTTTCTGCTGACTGGTTAGCACGCAACAAAAAGCCCTTCACTGTACGCGTGACAATAAAGTAAAGTGGACTTAAAAATGCACGCTGCCACCATTCTGCAATGCTTAAAGGCCATAGAGTGATACAGCGTGGAAACAAGCCCTTCGGCCCACCTTGCCCGTTTAAGCTAACTCATGGAGTCGGGTCCTTTGCACAAAATATGTTTGTGTTCCCTTTGCCATCGATGTTTGCGTCAAATTCCTTGAATAGCTAGGGTTTAGGCCAATTCCTCATGAATAGAGTCATAGAGTGATACAGCGTGGAAAAACAAGCCCATCGGCCCAACTTGCCCACACCGGGCAACATCTCCCAGCTACACCAGTCCCACACACACGCACACACACACACGCGCGCGCACTCCAACCGCACAACACACACGCACAGGTGCACACGCAGGCACGCACACTCACTCACATTCACCCTCGTGCAGCAAAGGAGCTAAACACAAAGTCCAGTGGATGTGAAACCACAAAAAATTGGCATGTCTGATGCAGATCAACGGAGCCCATCCTCAAATGCTATGTCCCGTCTTGTAATATGGATCATGCTCAAAAGTGATAGCAAGTAACCTGTTGTGATCACATTCCTACCCCCAGGTGAATATAATGAGCAGTTTTGGGCCCCATATCTGAGGAAGGATGCATTGGCTTTGGAGAGGGTCCAGGGGAGGTTTACAAGAACGATCCCGGGGATGATTGGGTTAACCAATGATGAGTGTTTGACAGCACTGGGCCTGTACTCGCTAGAGTTTAGAAGGCAGATGGGGGGCCTCATTGGAACTTACCGAATTGTGAAAGGCCTGGATAGAGTGGATGTGGAGAGGATGTTTCCACTAGTGGGAGAGTCTAGGACCAGAGGCCGCAGCCTCAGAATAAAAGAACGTACCTTTAGAAAGGAGATGAGGAGGAATTTCTTTAGTCAGATAGTGGTGAATCTGTGGAATTCATTGCCACAGACGGCTGTGGAGGCCATGGCAATGGATCTTTTCAAGGGGGAGATTGCTAGATTCTTGATTAGTACGGGTATCGGGGTTATGGGGAGAAAGCAGGAGTATGGGGTTGAGAGGGAAAGATAGATCAGTCATGATTGAATGGCGTAGTAGACATGATGGGCCGAATGGCCTAATTCTGCTCCTAGAACCGATGAGAAATCTTACCACAATGGGGTATAAACCCCAGAAGATGACATTGTCCTCCCAAATAATCCTACTTCTCACATTCTGCTTTACCCTCAATCTAAATTCTCTTTACATAAACAATGTACCTGATGGTTTAAACGTTACAGCCCTCCCAATTAAAGACAAGAGTCAAGAATGTTTAATTGTGATTTGTACCAACAGATACAGATTCAGAGATACAGCCCGGAAACAGGCCCTTTGGCCCACCGAGTCCGCACCGACCAGCAATCCCCGTACACTTACACTATTCTACAAACACTAGGGACAATTTACAGTTACACCAAGCCAACTAACCCACAAACAGGGTGGGAGATTGCAACCTTCACGTGGTCCGCCCTGTTTCGACGAATGCAATCAACCTGGCGTGCACAATCAAATAAGATCAAATAGAACAAGTTGTCCTACAACTTTAGGCTGTGCACGTCATACGCAAGAAGAAGAACCTACAAACCTGCACGTCTTTAGAGTGTCGGAGGAAACTGAATATCTCGGAGAAAACCCACACAGGTCACGGGGAGAACGTGCAAACTCTGTGCAGACAGCACCCGTAGTCAGGATCGAACCCGGGTCTCCGGCGCTGTAAGCACTGTAAGGCAGCAACTCTACCGCTGCGCCACCGTGCCGCCCAACGGAGTAAAAAGAAAAGTTAACAGTGCAGATTTAAAGCCCTGCCCCACGGTACGAGTTCATTCCAAGAGTTCTCCCGAGTTTGCCCTGATTCGAACTCGGAGATTTACGGTAATGGCCGCTCGTCGGTACTCGATGGCTCTCGTGGACATTTTTCAACAAGTTCAACATTTTTCAACATGTTGAAAAATCTTCACGGGTCTTCCCGTGCTTACCTGCCGTTAGCGAGTCTTCCCGAGTACCTGCCACTAGCGTTACGAGCCGCCAAGAGACGTCCCTGAGCTCCGAAGTACCCGCTATGTTCATTCTCCGTGCTTACCATGAGTTTGATTTTTTTTTAAACTCGGGAGAGCTCTTGGAATGAACTCGTACCGTGGGACAGGGCTCTTAGTTAGTTAAGCCACATTTCTCTTTCATCTTGAAAAATGCCAGTATCTCAGCGGGGTCTGAATTCCGGCTCCTTCAATTCACTGCATCCTTGTCTCATGCACAACGACAGGAAAATCAGAATTTATTAAGACTTTGCAGTATGTGCGCACGGCTTCCTTTGCAAACGCTAACTCTCGTCAGCTTCACTTGAGTCCAGAACTTCGCCGTTTACACAACCCAAATTTCCACTGTTGGGAGAAAGCTAAAAGTTGTAAAATAACAGAGCGGAACATTTCAGCTGGTTAAAGCCACAGCCTGTGGGAGGTCATCTTCATCAGGTCATAAGCTCCAGGAGGAGAATTAGACCATTCGGCCCATCAAGTCTACTCCACCATTCAATCATGGCTGATCTATCTTTCCCTCTCAACCCCATTCTCCTGCCTTCTCCCCATAACCCTTGACACCCTTACTAATCAAGAACCTACCAATCGCCACCTTAAAAACTTGGCCTCCACAGCCTTCTGTGGCAATGAATTCCACAGATTCACCACCCTTTGACTAAATAAATTCTTCCTCATCTTTCCAAAGGCACGTCCTTTTATTTTGAGGCTATTACCTCTGATCCTAGACTCTCTCACTAGTGGAAACATCGTCTTCACATTTCTCCACAGATTTATGAGTATGAAAAAGGTCCCGTACTGAAACATGGCCCACCATTGTCTTCCGGAGATGACGCATGACCCGTTAGGTCACTCCAGCATTTTACATTCTATGCAGGATTCCTACATTCGAGGGTATAAGCTACAGGGAGATGTTGGACACACTTAAATTGTTTTCTCTGGAAAGCCGGAAGTTGCAGGGTGAACTGATAGAAGTATATAAAATTATGGGAGACATAGATAGGGTAGACAGTCATAACCTTTTTTTCCCAGGATGGCATAGCTTTAAAGTGAGGGGGGCAAAGTTGACTAGAAGATGTGTCGGGCAAGGTTTTACACAGCAGGCGGTGAGTGCCTGGAACGCATTAGTGGTTGAGGCAGATACGGTAGTGGCATTTGTGAGTCTTTTGGATAGGCACATGGATATGGAAGGAATAGACATAGGGTAGGAGGTGGTCTCACGGACATTGTGGGCCGAAGGGCCTGCTCTTGTGCTGTATTGCTCTATGTTCTATGTACTCCAACATCTGGAGTTCTGAGTGTATTCAGAATCATGTACTGTAGGCAGTTGACACCTAGTCAAAGCTTCTTTCAGGAGGAATTTGTCAAATTCATACACAAATGAAGATATGATGGGAATGTACTTTTGTGGGGGAATATACAGGTGTGGCACAGTGGTGCAGTGGTAGAGTTGCTGCCTTGCAGCGTCAGAGACACGGGTTCGATCCTGACTAAGGGTACCATCTGTACGTAGTTTGTACGTTTTCCCTGTGACCGCGTGGGTTTTCCCCGGGTGCTCCGGTTTCCATCCACACTCCAAAGAAATACAGGTCAGTAGGTCAATTGACTTCGATAAGAATTGTAAATTGTCCCTCGTGTGTTGGGTAGTGCTAGTGTGCGGGGTGATCATTGGTCGGCACAGACTCAGTGGGCCGAAGGGCCTGTCTCCACCCTGTATCTCTAAACTAAAGCTAAACTAAACTACTTGAGGTGTCCCTTTGTTTCAGATGTTGAACCAAATCGGAAAAATGTCAGAAAAACTGATTCAGCCTAAAGGATTCTGGCAGAACCATCAGGGCTCAAGTTGCCTTACATTTTTTTTTAAATTAACAGGAAGGAGAATGCCAATGTGATTACTCAGATATTCATTATTTCATTTGAGGTGATCCATGTCAATGTAAAATTCATATGCCATAAAATAAAGCCAGAGGAGACAGATTCACAAGTTTTCAGACGTGGAATGATACAGATACACCTTCCTGCAATGGTACACAAAAATGCTGGAGAAACTCAGCGGGTGCAGCAGCATCTATGGAGCGAAGGAAATAGGTAACGTTTCGGGCCGAAACCCAGCATTTTTGTGTACCTTCGATTTTCCAGCATCTGCAGTTCCTTCTTTAACACCTTCCTGCAATGTTGTGGAATCTCGCATTGATCCCACTGCAGGGCAGCGCAGCGACGCAGCGGTAGAGCTGCTGCCTTACAGCACCAGAGGCCCAGGTTCGATCCTGACTACGGGTGCTATCTGTTCGGAGTTTGTACGTTCTCCCTGTGCGCGCGTGGGCTTTCTCCGGGTGCTCCGGTTTCCTCCCACACTCCGAAGACGCACAGGGTTGTAGGTTAATTGGTTTGGTAAAAATTTTTACATTGCCCCTAGTTTGTGAAGGATAACGCTAGTGGGCAGGGATCGCTGGTCGGGGCGGACTGAGTGGGCCAAAGGGCCTGTTTCGCGCTGTATCACTAAACTAAAACTAAACTACGAAAAAGTTTTGTTTTTTACAAGTTTTCAAACATAGCTGGGGGCACCAGGAGATGAATTTCTATTTCCTTTTTGAAATATTATATTACCCTGAGCTGTCTTATCTGGGCCAGCAAATATAGCCTTTGCCAAATTAAGAATAATTACAGTTTGTATCTGGTTCCACAAAATTATAGTTCATACGAGTTTGAAAGGAAGTACGTTGGAGAAACTGTAAATATATCAAGACCATTTTTTTTTCTTCTTCTGGTGATATTTAGGGGATCAAACTTCTTAAAAGAAATGCAAAAATGAATCACAACATTGCTATTTAGCAATTTGAGACACTTATCGGGGCAGATCTTTGTTTTCTGTTCCTCATCATCTGACGGAAATCAATGGAATAAAAACTGGAAAATTGTGTTAAAAAAAAAGAATAGGGAATCTACCTCATATTTCGCTTGGGCAACTGACAACCCAGCGGTAAGATGTTGATTTCTCTAACTTCAAGTAACACTTGCATCCCCTCTCTCTCCATCCCTCCCCCACCCTAATCATCATACTAGTTTCACTCTCCTCCTTTTGAGTTCCACTGTCTGTATAACTCGTTATCACCTATCCCACAGCCAACAATGGACCATTGTGGGCTCCACCTTTCCTTGATCATCGTTACTTTTTTGCTTTTTTGCAATTCTTTCATTCATTTGTTCTGTATCTCTCTGTACCACCGTCTATATCTCTTGTTTCCCTTTCCCCTGACACTCAGTCCGAAGAAGGGACTCGACCCGGAACGCCATCTGTTCCTTTTCTCCAGAGTTGCTGCCTGACCTGCTGAGTTACTCCAGCTTTCTTTGTCTATCTTCAGGGGTGTCCACTGCGCTGGATAACAGTTCAGACAAGCAATGAGCATTAAAATAACATTGAATATAGTAGATGGGATATTATGTTGCAGCTGTAACAAAATGTTGGTGAGGTTATGTGGATAAATGTGAGGTTATCCACTTTGGTGGCAAAAACGGGAAGGCAGACTATTATCTAAATGGTGGCCGATTAGGAAATGGGGAGATGCAGCGAGACCTGGGTGTCATGGTACACCAGTCATTGAAAGTAGGCATGCAGGTGCAGCAGGCAGTGAAGAAAGCGAATGGTATGTTGGCCTTCATAGCGAGAGGATTTGAGTATAGGAGCAGGGAGCTTCTACTGCAGTTGTACAGGGTCTTAGTGAGACCACACCTGGAGTATTGCGTACAGTTTTGGTCTCCAAATCTGAGGAAGGACATTATAGCCATAGAGGGAGTGCAGAGAAGGTTCACCAGACTGATTCCTGGGATGTCAGGACTTTCATATGAAGAAAGACTGGATAGACTTGGCTTCTACTCGCTAGAATTTAGGAGATTGAGAGGGGATCTTATAGAAACGTACAAAATTCTTATGGGGTTGGACAGGCTAGATGCAGGAAGATTGTTCCCGATGTTGGGGAAGTCCAGGACAAGGGGTCACAGCTTAAGGATAAGGGGGAAATCCTTTAAGACCGAGATGAGGAAAAACTTTTTCACACAGAGTGGTGAATCTCTGGAACTCTCTGCCACAGAGGGTAGTCGAGGCCAGTTCATTGGCTATATTTAAGAGGGAGTTAGATGTGGCCCTTGTGGCTAAAGGGATCAGGGGGTATGGAGAGAAGGCAGGTACGGGATACTGAGTTGGATGATCAGCCATGATCATATTGAATGGCGGTGCAGGCTCGAAGGGCCGAATGGCCTACTCCTGCGCCTATTTTCTATGTATCTATGTATCTATGTTGCGTTTGGAGTACTGCAGTCAGTAACGATGATGTTGCCAGGACTCGAGGACCTGAGCAATAAGGTTGGGCAGGCTTGGACTTTATACCTTGGAGGGCAGGAGGCAGAGAAGTGATCTTATAGAGGTGTGTAATCGACAGGGTGAATGCACAAACCATTACCCAGGTAGTAGAATCAAGAACCAGAGGACATAGGTCTAAGGTGAGATGGGCATTTTTTTTTTGATAGGGACCTGAGGGGCAACTTTTTCACTCAAAGAGTGGTAGTGTATGGAACGAGCTTCCTGAGGAGGTAGTTGAGGCAGGTGCTATAACAGCATTTAAAAGACACTTGGACAGGTTAAGTTTAGTTTAGTTTAGAGATACATCGCGGAAACAGACCCTTTGGCCCAGTGAGTCCGCGCCGACCAGCGATCCCTGTCCACCAGCCCCATCTTACACACTGGGGACAATTTACAATGTTTTCCGAAGTCAAATTAACCTACGAACCTGCATGTCTTTGGAGTGTGGAAGGAAACCGAAGCACCACAAGAAAACCCCACAAGGTCCACGGGGAGAACAAACAAACTCCGTACAGACAGCACCCATGGTCAGGATCGAATCCGGGTCTCTGGCGCTGTGAGGCGGCAACTCTACCGCCACGCCACCGTGCTCAAGATTTAGAGATATAGGGGGGCAAAAAAGACGGGAAAAGGGGCTGGCTTAGATGGTGCGCGATGGTAGGCATGGCCGAGTTGGGCCGAGGGGCCTGTTTCCGTGCTGTATGAATGTAGGGAATTGAGGGCTATGGGTAACTGACACAAAGGTACAACATCAATTTTTCAAGTAACTGGGGGAGGGGCATAATATTTTTAATATATAAATGACGATCTGGTCGATATTTCCCAGATTCTAACAGCATTCTTTATTAAATTAGACGCTGTAATATTGCTTATTGTGCATTCAACACCAGTGGGTGGAACTCACCACTAATTTCGCAGGCATGTGGCAGCAGGCTCTGTCTTTCTTACTCATTACATTTCAGGCTGTGCTGCAATGAGTTGGGTTTTTTTCTCTAAAGGAAACCATATGGAAAATCTAAGCAATACGAGTCGTGTATGGTGTGCCAGGCTTTATAAATTAAATTGAAAGCACTGGTGGTAATTTACAGATAATTATGCCTTCTGGCTGTATGAATTTAGCTTCTTGGCATTTGCTACTGATCTCTGTAACTGCTAATCTCCCAATACTTAAGGTGTCAGGTTTTCTTTTGATGCTATAAAACGTGTTGACTCTCATGTTTCATCGGACCTGAATTCCAGGTAACACAATTCTGCTCTTGTATTTTTCAAAGCTCCCCGTCCCGCAAGTTAAGTTTATTCCTGGAGCGTTCGTTCATTAAAATAACAATGTCGTAATGAACTACAAACGGAAGCAACCCAATGTTGAAGACGCAGTCCACTATTTTAAAATATTTAAACTGAGTTTATCTTTTATTCAGGCATTAATAGATTATACTATCCTAGATATATGTGGATTAAAAAACTTTGCAGAAATCTAGAATAGGAAAAACTAGTTATGTCCAATTTCTAATTTACTACATTCAAAAATTTTTGGCACATATATTAGGCTACTATAATCGTGTAGGAAGGTTTAAACCAAAGTGAGACACAAGGAGCTGGAGTAACTCAGTGGGTCAGACAGCATCTCTGGAGAAAAGGAATAGGTGACGTTTCATAGATACATAGATACATAGAAAATAGGTGCAGGAGTAGGCCATTCGGCCCTTCGAGCCTGCACCGCCATTCAATATGATCATGGCTGATCATCCAACTCAGTATCCCGTACCGGCCTTCTCTCCATACCCCCTGATCCCCTTAGCCACAAGGGCCACATCTAACTCCCTCTTAAATATAGCCAATGAACTGGCCTCAACTACCCTCTGTGGCAGAGAGTTCCAGAGATTCACCACTCTCTGTGTGAAAAAGTTTTTCCTCACGTCGGTCTTAAAGGATTTCCCCCTTATCCTTAAGCTGTGACCCCTTGTCCTGGACTTCCCCAACATCGGGAACAATCTTCCTGCATCTAGCCTGTCCAACCCCGAAACATCACCTATTCCTTTTACTCCAGCTTTTTGTGTTTTTCTTGGGCTACTATAACGATCTAGTGTATATAAGCAACTTGGCGACGCACAGTGGCGCAGCTGGTAGAGCTGGTACCTCACATTGCCCAGAGACCCTGGTTCGATCTCAAACATGGGTGCTCTCTGTGTGGAGTTTCCCTGTTCTCCCTGTGACCGCATGGGTTTTCTCCGGGTGCTCCGGTTTCATTCCACGTCCTAATGACGTACAGGTTTGTAGGTTAATGGGACTTGGTAAATTGCCCTTAGTGTGTAGTGTGTAATGTGTAAAATTGGGATAACTTAGAACCAATGTGAACAGGTGATCGACGGTCAGCGTGGAATCGGTGGAATGAAGAGCCTGTTTCCATGCTGTATCTCTAAACTGAGCTAAACTCAATTTACTTGTTCCCTGTTTTCATAATCGCAATTTTCTTTCATGAAATCATTATTTCATTGAATATTCAGACAGAAGAAGTCTGAACAGGGAGAACGGGCAAACTCCACACAGACAGCAACTTTGAACTCCAATTGTCTATTTTTTTGCCTATTTGTATTTTTATATATACTGAACTCTTTTGTTGTTGTTTGTCATGGGTTTTCAGAACAATATATTCGCATATCTGTTGTGCTGCTGCAAGTAAGAATTTCATTGATCCGTTTCGGGACATATGACAATAAAACACTCGTCTCTGGCAGTGTGAGGCAGCAGCTCTACCCGCTGCGCCACTGTGCTGCCTTATGCAGCCATTTTGTTTTACTGAAGTATTTTAGCCCACTGTAGCCAAGTGGATATTTTTCCCCGTTGTATTATCCTACGGTATTCTTCACAGATTATTTTGTATATTCTCGGTAGGTTTACGTTTAATAATAGATTAATGTTCAATTAAACTAGGGCGGCACGGAGGCGCAGTGGTACAGTTGCTGCCTTACATAGAAACATAGAAACATAGAAACATAGAAACATAGAAAATAGGTACAGGAGGAGGCCATTCGGCCCTTCGCGCCATTCATTGTGATCACGGCTGATCGTCCCCAATCAATAACCCGTGCCGGCCTTCTACCCAGATCCCTTGACTCCACTAGCCCCTAGAGCTCTATCTAACTCTCTCTTAAATCCATCCAGTGATTTGGCTTCCACTGCCCTCTGTGGCAGGGAATTCCACAAACACACAACTCTCCGAGTGAAAAAGTTTTTTCTCACCTCAGTCTTAAATGGCCTCCCCTTTATTCTAAGACTGTGGCCCCTGGTCCTGGACTCGCCCAACATTGGGAACATTTCTCCTGCATCTAGCTTGTCCAGTCCTTTTATAATTGTATATGTTTCTATAAGATTCCCCGTCATCCTTCTAAACTCCAGTGAATACAAGCCTAGTCTTTACAGTGCTTGCAGAGCCAGAGACCCGGGTTTGGTCCTGACTACGGGTGTTGTTTGTACAGAGTTTGTACATTCTCCCCATGATCGCGTGAGTTTTCTCCGAGATCTTCGGTTTCCTCCCACATTCCACAGACGTACAGGTTTGTCGGCTAATTGGCTCGGTATAAGTGTAAGTTGTCCCTAGTGTGTGTGAAGGATAGTGTTAATGTGCAGGGATCGCTGGTCAGCGCCGACTCGGTGGGCCGAAGGGCCTGTTTCCGCGCTGTATCTCTGTATCTGTATCTGATGGCACATATGACAATCAAACATTCTTGCCTCTTGTCTTTAATTGGGAGGGCTGGAATGAAAGAGGTGGGCCGAAGGGCCTGTTTCACTAAACTAAACTAAACTAAATTGACAAACAATAACCGGCAATGAATATTTTTATTTCAAACGTGCAAGGTTCCTTTGAAATATTTCAATCTTATTCTGCTGTTCAGATTGCATTTTATTAAGATTCTGTACGTTGCCATTGACATCTATTCTTGCCAAAAGGAAACAATGTCACCTTGGACATAGAGTTCCTCTGTAAAGTCAGTCCCTATCACGTCATTCTTGTTTAAATAATGAAACCGTTAAGTAGACTTCACACACAAGCGCCACACGACGATTATTATCGTGACCTCCAGTCCTCTGGAATTCAAGAGCTTGACTCTATTTAAAAGAGCAGGCAGCATAAGATTAATATTGTGGAGCAAAGTTGCAGTAATTCAGTCACAATAACGTATTGCTTTATATGCTAATGCTAAAAAATCCTGCCTTTCCACTGAAATAATGTTATGATTAGTCCCGGCCAAGTGTTACAATATGCCCACTTGCACAACTCACAAATTAGAGATAAGTCGTGTTATCATGCTCCCTAATGAGTAGAATATTAGCAAAACTATTTTATATTAGTGAATAGCTAGCATACCTATTAACTCTCACAACATTGGAAACATGCTTTGATTAGTACGGGTGTCAGGGGTTATGGGGCGAAGGCAGGAGAATGGGATTGGGAGGGAGAGATAGATCAGCTATGATTGAATGGTGGTGTAGACTTGATGGGCTGAATGGCCTAATTCTGCTCCCATTCCTTATGACTTGTGACCTCTTGCACAAAACATAAGGTGCTCGAGGGATTCAGAGGGTCAGGCAGCATCTGTGGAGGGAATGGTGAAACGGACGATGTTTCAGTTCAGGACCCTTCTTCAGACTGATTGTAGTAGGGGGGAGGGGAGGGGAGAAAGCTGGAAAAGAGGTGATGATGGGATAAAGCCTGGCAAGTGATAGGTGGATACGGTGGGGTGGTGGGGGAAGGGGTGAATGGCGGAGGGGTGGAGACAAAGACTAGAATTTTGCGGCATGGTGGAGCTACTGCCTTACAGCGCTAGACACCTGGTTCGATCCTGACTATGGGTGCTTGTCTGTACGGAGTTTGCACGTTCTCCCCTGTGACCTGCGTGGGTTTTCTCAGAGATCTTTGGTTTCCTCCCACATTGCAAAGACATCCAGGTTTGTAGGTTCATTGGCTTGGTATGAATGTACAATTGTCTCTAGTGTGTTTAGGGTCCTGACGGGCACCCGGAAAAGGGACCGCATCACCCCGATCCTGGCCTCTCTCCACTGGCTCCCTGTGCAGTTCCGTATACATTTCAAGATCCTCCTCTATGTCTACAAAGCCCTCAATGGGCTTGCCCCCACCTACATTAAAAGTCTTCTCACCCACCACTCCACCTCCAGGTCCCGCAGATCGGCCGACTTGGGGTTGCTGAATATCCCACGGTCTAGGCATAAGCTCTGGGGCGACTGCGCCTTTGCGGTTGCAGCCCCTAGACTGTGGAACAGCATCCCCCTTCCCATCAGAACTGCCCCCTCCATCGACTCCTTTAAGTCAAGACTAAAAACGTATCTATACTCCCAAGCCTTTCTTGACGTCCTCTGAGCGAGGGCTACATGTATATATGTATGTAGTTTGTTTGTTTATATTATTCTTATAACAAATGTAAAGCACTTTGGCCAACGAGAGTTGTTTTTTAAATGTGCTATATAAATAAATGTGACTTGACTTGACCAGGGTAGTGTTGAGGGCCTGTCCCACTTTCACGACCTAATTCACGACCTTTTTTACTCGTGGACATTTTTCATCAGGCTAGAAAAAAGCCCCGACCTACTTGATGCCACGAGTACCTACGACTAGCATCACGACCTACCTACAACCATCCTACGACCTCCTACGACCTCGTGACGACCATGCTGCGAGTATGAGTCAAGGGCAAACTCGGCAGAGGTCATGAATTAGGTCATGGAAGTGGGACAGGCCCTTTTATGTGCGGGGATCGCTGGTCGATGCGGCCTCGGTGGGCCGTAGGGCCTGGTTCCGAGTTGTATCTCTAAACTAAACGAAACTAAGTGAAAAGGAGACAAATGGGTGTCAGATAAAGAGAGAAGTGGAGGAATGAAATGCAGGTGGAAAGGGACAAGGAGGGAAAAGGTGTGGGATAAAATGGAGACGGAAGACTCAGGGATAGAAGACGATTCGAGCATTTGCAGTTTCTTGTTTCTCCGTTGGAAACATGAATATCTTTCAATAGAAAAATAGGGAAGTCAAGAATAGTTCAGCCATTCACCTTTACCTTTCTGCCACAGGTAGAGACTGAAAATATAGACCACGTAGAAAGGTGTGTTTTATAAAATATATCTGCAGCTTTTCACACAGAGAGTTGTGGAATTCTCTGCCTCGGAGGGCGGTGGGGGCCGATTCTCTGGATACTTTCGAGGGAGAGCTAGATAGGGCTCTTAAAGATAGCAGAGTTAGGGGATATGGGGAGAAGGCAGGAACGGGGTACTGATTGGGGATGATCAGCCATGATCACATTGAATGGCGGTGCTGGCTCGAAGGGCCGAATGGCCTACTCCTGCACCTATTGTCTATCGTCTATTGTCATTACTGCAGCTAAACCTTAATGGATGTGGGCTTATTTCACAGTCTATATTCTGACGAAGGTGTTGCAGGTATCAACTGCAATCTTCAATGGTTGAGACCGAAATCTGTTCTGGACCACATCCAATAATACAGAGGAATCAAGAGGAATTTCTTTAGTCAAAGGGTGGTGAATCTGTGGGACTCATTGCCACCGAAGGCTGTGGAGGCCAAGTCAGTGGATATTTGTAAGTGGGAGATTGACAGTGATTACTCTTGATTAGTACGGGTGTCAGGGGTTATGGGGAGAAGGCAGGAGAACGGGGTTGGGAGGGAGAGATAGATCAGCCACGATTGAATGACGGAGTAGACTTGATGGGCCGAATGGCCTAATTCTTCTCCTAGCTCCTAGAACTTGTGAATTTATGAACATATATTATCCAGGCATCTTTTGTAAACTTGAAGATTCTTTAATCCGTTCACAGCTCATCGGTTAGTTTTAAAGTCTCGTCCCTGTTGGAAGGTAGGAAATTCTACAATGTGCGTCAGTTGCAATGGGACAAAATAAATCTTCATCTGGAATATACCTGTAAAGAAATGCTCTAGCCAGCAGGGGTAATTCTAAGCATGTATGAAAATAACAGATGCATGAAAATATCATGTACATAGCACATGTTTAGTTTAGTTTAGTGATACAGCGCGGAAACAGGCCCTTCGGCCCACCAAATCCGCACCGACCTGCGAACCCGCAAATTTACACTATCCTACACGCACTCGAGGCAATTTACACTTGTGCCAAGCCAATTAACCTACAAATCTGAACGTCTTTGGAGTGTGGGAGGAGACCGAAGATCTCGGAGAAAACCCACACAGGTCACGGGGAGAACGTACAAACTCCATACAGACAGCACCCGTGGTCAGGATCGAACCCGAGTCTCCTGGCGCTGCAAGCGCTGTAATGGGACTGTCCCACTTAGGCGACTGCAGGAGACTATGCGGTCGCCACACGGTTGCCACATGTTCGCTGGTGGTCCATGTGAGTCTCCTTCATGGTCGCGAGGAGTCCCCGCATTCTGGGAACTAGTCGCTGCCTCATTCTGGTCGCCGCAAGTTTTTGAACATGTTGAAAAATTTCCTGCGACCAAAAATTGGTCGCCATGGAGATTATTATCGAGAATCCTGGAGTCGTTGATGCAGTTGTAGTGGGGTCGGCATGTAGTCGAGGTAGTCGTAGGTAGTCGTAGGTAGTTTTAGTTAATCACCTTTGCTGACCGGTCATTTTCATTAGCTCATTGCAAAAAAAGAAGGTATGTAAACAGCTGTACGTAGTCGCTGCCATTCCAGTGAGCGGTCACACACAAACGCAAGGAAGGAATGCACTGCATTTAACGTCTGACTCTTTACATTTATTTTGATGAACAAAACAAATACAATAACTTCAAATGCACTGCATTTAAAAGAATATTATTTTTATGCATTTTGATGAAATCTAAAAATTAAAAAAAAACACAAGCAATGCACTGTTTTTAAAATAATATTATTTTTATACTTTTTGATTAATCTAACAAACACTAAAACGCAAGCAACGCACTGCATTTAGAACAAAGTTTTTTTTTTAAACTTTAAGAAACACGAACTCAAGAAGTCCACTTCATTTAAAATTAAACTATTTCGGCAGGATGTGGATGTACCTGAAAAGGGAATTATCTTGTGGTCTGCAGTGGGCTCTCCTCCTGGAGTGGTGGACTTCTGTTTGTGGTGTGGGATGTTTGCTGCTGTTCTTCAAATCATGTCCTTCTGCCATGGTCCACTGCCTGGTTTTGAGTTGTAGTAAGAGCAGAGATGGCCTCTCTGCTCCTTGGCACTCCTTTTGCCGGTGTTTCCTGGCAATCTCTCACCCTCGGTCACCCTCCACTATGGCTGCTGCTGCTGCTGCTGCTGCTGCACCTCTGGTACGAATCAGGTTGTGGAGGACACATGCTGTGTAGACAATGGTCTCCACATTCTGGGGCTCCTGCTCCATCGTAGTCAGCAGGCATCTGAATCTGCTGGCGAGGATGCCAAAGGCGTTTTCCACGACCCTCCTAGCCCTGGACAGCCTGTAATTGAAGATCCTATTCTCCGTTGACATCCGCCTGTGAGGGTATGGCTTCATCACCCATGACCTGAGAGGGAAGGCATCATCAGCAACCAGTGTGTAGGGGATGTCAGGGTTGTCTTTTCCTGGCAGAGGTTCTGGATCAGGAAAGCCTGCTGTTCCTTATTTTACTGCTTTCCCAACGGAAGTCTCTTTCCAGATCCTACCATCTGCGATACTGCCAGGCGTGCCCACATCCACAAACAGGAAGTTGTAGTTAGCATCCACCACAGCTAGGAGTACGATTGAATGGAACTTCTTGTAATTGAAGTGCATTGAACCTTCCCTTGGGTGGACACCTGATGGCCACATGCTTGCCATCCACTGCCCCACACGTGTGCTGGAAGTTCCATCTTTTATCAAAGCCCTGCACCACTCTCTTCCACTCATCTGGTGTACTAGGGCAGTCCATCACTTCATCTTCATAAGCCTTGATGATGTCCTCCAGGTCTCTCGGACAATCTTGCTGATGGTGTTGTGGGCCACAAGAAAGTTGTAGGAGAGGCTCTTGTACGAGTCTCCTGGTGCCAGGTAGCGGAGGGTGATGGCTAGGCGCAGGCCTGGTTCCAGTGGCTTCCTCATAAAGGTCTCCTTTTTTTCGGCCCACCATTGCCTTCAGCTCCTGAAACAGCTCAGGGGGTATTCTAGTAAAGTTTTTGAAAGCAGCCAAATCTTCTTCATGCAGCACATTTATCAGGTTTTCATACTGGCCCAACCTGCATCTCCTTTGGAAGAGGGGCTTCACCCACTGAGACCTCTTCTTGGGCTTCTTCTTCACCCTTGTTCCTGTCCTTCTGCCTTCCGGCTGTACAAGCAAAAAGGCTAATGCAAGCAGCAGGGATTGTATTTGTATTGAGTGCAATTTCTCCATGAGTTCCTCCCTTGCATATGTGGCTCTGAATGATTTTAAACCCCACCCTGCAAGCCCTTTTATAGTAAAATATCATTGTAAAATGACGTCATTGTTTTGGTGGTGATTTTTACGCTTACAGGGTCGTAGTTTGATGCCTACAGGGTCGTAGCCTGTCGTAGCTTGAATTCTGTGGTCGTGGGTGTAGTCGTCTGTGAGTCGAAGGTGGTCGTCTTCAGTCCCCACTGTTGGGTCGCCAGTTGTCACCAGCGAATCGGCGATTAAGTCGCAGATTGTCGTAGGTTGTCGTAGGTTGTCTTAGACATGGTCGTAGGATGGGGCTGATACATTCAATTTTCGGCGATCCATCGAGACTATGGCAGTCGCCGGCAGTCCTCTAAAAAGTCGCCTAAGTGGGACAGTTTCATAAGGCATTAACTCTAGTGCTGCGCCACCATGCCGCCCCTGTACATAGATACATAGATACATAGAAAATAGGTGCAGGAGTAGGCCATTCGGCCCTTCGAGCCTGCACCGCCATTCAATATGATCATGGCTGATCATCCAACTCAGTATCCCGTACCTGCCTTCTCTCCATACCCCCATGATCCCCTTTAGCCACAAGGGCCACATCTAACTCCCTCTTAAATATAGCCAATGAACTGGCCTCAACTACCCTCTGTGGCAGAGAGTTCCAGAGATTCACCACTCTCTGTGTGAAAAAGTTTTTCCTCATCTCGGTCTTAAAGGATTTCCCCCTTATCCTTAAGCTGTGACCCCTTGTCCTGGACTTCCCCAACATCGGGAACAATCTTCCTGCATCTAGCCTGTCCAACCCCATAAGAATTTTGTACGTTTCTATAAGATCCCCCCTCAATCTCCTAAATTCTAGCGAGTATAAGCCAAGTCTATCCAGTCTTCCTTCATATGAAAGTCCTGACATCCCAGGAATCAGTCTGGTGAACCTTCTCTGCACTCCCTCTATGGCTATAATGTCCTTCCTCACATCCGTGTACCATGCATATGCCTTATAGATACAGGTCCACCACCAATTTTCCGGCACCTTTGGTTCCAGAGCATTTCTCTACATATGCATAACCCATATCTCTCCATTCCCTGCATATCCATATTCATATCCCGATCCGAACGTCTTCTAAATGCCACTAACGTATCTGCTTCAAGCACCACTCCTGGCAGCGCGTTCCAGGAACCCACCACCCTCTGTGTAAAAATCTTGCCCCGAATATCTCCTTTAAACTTTGCCCCTCTCACCCTTAAAGCGGTAATGATTTGAGTATTTCCCTTCCTCGAAGACCGATCCAAGGTTTTGCATGCTGAAACACCCAAACTACTTTGTGGTAACTATACCTAATTCAATTAAATAAAATACATCAGGCAACCTTCAATTGGTATTATCAACATCGTTCACCTTTGATATTTGAAAACAAGGATCTGCCTTGCATCAAAAGGGAGGGTAAATTCTTGCTTGAAATTCAGGCTGTATGCGTACAGTATATATTGGTATTCAGTCCATTCAACAAAGATTTCCTATTAAAAAGGTAAATCAAAATCGATTTACTTTTAATCAATCAAAACACATGAAGTCGGAGCCCGCCTACTTGTATCTCTTCAGAGATTCAATCATTCAATATCTTGTACTAAAATTGTGATGCATTATATAATGGCTCTACAGGAGAAAATACATTTTTTTAATTGTTATCTTTGGACTCAAGTTGTTTTTTTTTCGTTTTGTTCCATAATAGAGTCAGGGAAATGTTATTCTTCGGAGATAAACATCTCATGTTTCATTAAAGGAAGCACAGCGCAGGTTTATACAAATTTAAGTTCAGAGACGGTGGACATGAAAAAATATATCAGTGCCCTCTGTCCATTTCTCCTTTGTGAAGAGATTGAATTTGCACTGATGATTTTAAAGAATGAAGATTATTGCCTTCATTACGCAATAGGCATAAACATATGCTCTAATGTGTGAAGGCTATAAGTTAAACAAAAAGAAAGACAATTTCATCTGTATGCCGTTGTGCAATCTGCAATTAGGGGTAATGCATTTCTAAATACTTTAGTGAACCATCACAACACTTAAAAATTGTAAAGATTGTCATTATAATTGCCATCTCTCTACTGTTGTTATATTCTTCTGATTTCATGCTCATTTTTGATAATTTACAGTCTGTAACAACAATGAAAATTGTTGAGCAGAGAATAACGTCATCCTGCTTGTGAAGAAACTAAGTACTTTATTTAAAATGGGTGATTCAGAACAGTGCAACCTGATAAACATTTTTATTGCGCTAGATAATTATATTTCATAAGGTCATAAGTGATAGGATCAGAATTAGACCATTCGGCCCATCAAGTCTACCCTGCCATTCAATCATGGCTGATCTATCTCTCCCTTCCATTCTCCTGCCTTCTCCCCATCACCCCTGACACCCTATATACATTAACAGGCAATAGGATACATTAGCAGTCTGAAGGTCTCACAATAATACTTTATTCACAATCACAATAATACTTTATTAGCCAAGTACGTTTTGCAACATACGAGGAATTTCATTTGCCAAGTCAGTTATACTAATAAAAAGCAACGGAACACACAAAACACAATTTAACATAAACATCCACCACAGTGACTCCTCCACATTCCTCACTGTGAAGGAAGGCAAAAAAAAGGTTCAATCTCTTCCCTTTGCTCTCACACAATCGGGGGCATCGAGCCCTCCGGTGACGGGATGATCTTGACTCCCGTAGCCGGTGGCGTTTAGGCCCTCTGCGTCGGGGCGATGTCAGCTCCCCCGCGCCGGACAATCGAACCCAGCGTCGGGGCTGGTCGAACCTTCCGCGACATTGGAGTTCCCGACCTCCACGGCCTCTCCCGAGACTGCGAGCTCCCGATGTAAAGTCCGCAGGCCGCAGTTAGAGCGATCCCAGGCAAGAGATCAACTCCGATGTTAAGTCCACGCCTCTGCGATGGGGCCCAAGGTCAGTCCGAGGAGGCTGCCAGCTCCATCGATGGTAGGCCGCAGATCGACCGGAGATACGATCCAAAAAATTAATCGCATCTCCGGTCAGGTAAGAAACTGAAAATAAAGTTTCCCCCGAACTCCCCCCACATAAAACAAACCAGAGAACATTTACACAGACTTTTAACCCGGGTGGTCCCGAACGTCACCCATTCCTTTTCTCCAGAGATGCTGCCTGTCCCAGTGAATCAATTTACAGGACATTGCTTCTAATATCTCTACTTTAGTTTACTTTAGAGATACAGTGTGGAAACAGGCCCTTCGGCCCACCGGGTCCATGATCACCCCGCACACTAACACTATCCTACACACGATTTACAGAAGCCAATTAACCTACAAACCTGTACGTCCTTGGAGAGTGGCAGGGAACCGGAGCACCCGGAGAAAACCCACGCAGTCACGTCAAGAGTCAAGAGTGTTTTATTGTCATATATGTCCCAGATAGAACAATTAAATTCTTACTTGCTGCTGCACAACAGAAATATGTAAACATAGTACACTGTGAACAATATGATAAACGAGCGAGAAAAATAAAAGTTCAGTGTGTATATATACACATACTCGCAAGTACACACACACACACACATATATATATATAATATATATATACACATACACACATACTCCAAAAAACAACCAATAGTAGTGAATAATAATAATATTAATAATAATAATAATAGTCTATTGTAGTTCAGAGCCTATTTGAGGTTGGAGTGTTTAATAGCCTGAGGCTGTAGGGAAGAAGCTGATCCTAAACCTGGATGTTACAGATTTCAGGCTCCTGTACCTTCCTCCCGATGGCAGGGGTGAAATGAGTGTGTGATCAGGATGGTGTGGGTCTCTGATGATGCTCCCTTCGATGGTGGGGAGGTCAGAGCCTGTGATGGACTGGGCAGTGTTCACAGGGAGAACGTACAAACTCCGTACTGACAGCGCCCGAGGTCAGGTTCGAACCTGGGTCTCCGGCGCTGTGAGGCAGCAACTCCACTGCTACGCCACTCTGCTGCCCACTGCACTACTTTCCAGCCTTAGGATTGCCTGCAAAGCCCTTCTGGAGATGAAGAGGGTATTCTGCAGAGAAAGAGTGCAGTAATCTGATCTGCTGAACAAACGAACAAAGCCAGATCGCCCTTCAAATGACACACTTGGTCTCTGGAAGTCAACGAGAAGAGAAAATGTGCCAAACATTCTCATAAAGAGGACAAAAATTATTGCATTAATGGGTTAAAAATTACTTCAAAAACAATATTCCTTTTTGAAACCAGTTGTTACACAATCTGATTAAAATCTGGTTTCATAGAGTCATGGAGTTATAGTCATACTGGATGTTTCCACTAGTGGGAGAGTCTAGGACCAGAGGGCGCAGCCTGAGAATAAAAGGACGTACCTTGAAGAATGGAGATGAGGAGGAAGTTCGTTAGCCAGAGGGCGGTGAGTCTGTGGAGGTGAAGGCCAAGACATTGGGTATTTTTAAAGCGGAGATTGATAGATTCTTCATTGGTTAGGGTGTCAAAGGATATGGGGGTGAAGGCAAGAGAAAGGGGCTGAGAGGGAAAAATCAATCACCCATGATCGAATGGCGGAAAGGATGGGCCGAATGGCCTAATTCTGCTCTGATGTCTAATTCTTGCGAGCACAGAAACAAGCCCTTCAGCACAACTCATTCAAGATGTCCCATCTGAGCTAGTCCCACTCACCCACACTTGGCCCATATCCCTCTAAACCTTTCCTATCCTTTTATCTGTCTGTGTGTTTCAGTCTCAGTTTCGTTTATTGTCACTTGTACAGTGAAAAGCTTTTGGGAGAGATACATGCTGTTATAGCATCTGCCTCAACTACTTCCTCTGGCAGCTCGTTCTAGATACGCACCACCTTCCGAATTAAAAGGTTGCCCCTCGGTTTCCGATTAAATCTTTCCCCTCTCACCTTAAACCTGTGTTCTTAATTCGCCCGCCCTGGGTAAAATAATCTGTGCATTCACCCCTATCCATTTAGGAAACCTTCATTTATATAATAGGATAGTGCATTTAAGACCAATTCAACGTTCCATCTTCCAGTAGTCAGTACTGCAGAGTGCAAAAATGAATGCTCAAATCTGGCAGCAATTTAATTCCAGTTTCTCATTCTGTTTTTTTTTACAGTTCAATATGTTTCCACATGTATCAAAGCTCACAGATTCAATCGACTTTCCTAGCGTGTTGCTGGCAGTAAGGCATGGAACCAAACAGACACTGTTTCTTTGCAAGGCTGCTTCCCAAGTGCTCCAGTACTCGAGGGAAAATCTCAAGACCCATCTGGTAAATCACCATGTAAAATTAATTCATACAGATACCACTGGAGCAATCGCAAAGATGCAATCCTCCACAACCAGCCCCGTCTGAAATTAGACGCTCTCTGTTAGATTAACAACTATATTAAAAACCTATTCATTGTGCCCAGCATCTGTCAATCTAATGGCAGTGCGTTTAACATAGACCCTGCCCATTAATACACTACATCTACATTTTGTCAAATTAGGCACGTTTGGTTCATGCCCAATGCATTTGAAACGATAAAAATCAAGGTGTTTATGTATTATGGATAGACACAAAAAGCTGGAGTAACTCAGCGGGACAGGCGGCGTCTCTGGAGAAAAAGGAATAGGCGACGTTTCGGGTCGAGACCCTTCTTCAGACTGAGAGTCGGGGGAGAGGGAAACGAGAGATGTGAAAACGTACACAGCGCAAATGAGTGAAAGATATGCAAAAGGACAAATCAAATGTAGATATTATGTTCTATCTGTAAAAGGTACTGTGTTCTCAGCGTATATTTGTCTGACTTCAGCCTTTGAAAGAAATGACAGAGCATTGCACTGACTGTGCGGGGTGCTGTTTGGTAAATTGCTACACTGCCACATCGGTTAATAGTGACACCAGCGTGAACAGAATGATAATCGACATTAGTTAATGTTCTAGCTAATTACTTGCGAGTTTGATTGCCCGAGAAGCAACTTTGCCAAATTGCAGATGAGGACATTCATTGCCAATAAAGTCAGGGGTAAATAAACACACGATTAACATTTTCTTTTCTTATGCCCTTAAGGATTTATTCCTTTGGCTTTGCTCTCTTGAATGCAAATATATCAACTTTTGTATCTTGGACCGAGCGAATCACAAATCAAGTTCTTTGCTTCGGTGTTGGTGTTAAAGCTAACGGTAACTTTGTTCTTGATGAAATGAATGGAGAGAAATATAGAAAGGCCCAAAGTGCTGGAGTAACTCGGCGGGCCAGGCGGCATCTCTGGAGAACGTGGATTATGGGTGGCCTTTCAGGGCTGGGACCCTTTCTTCAGAAATAGGGAATTTGGAGACAAGAGGCTGCAGATGCTGGAAACTTGAACAAAAAAACAAACTGCTGGTAGAACTCACTCAGGCAGGGTCAGGCAGCATCTGTGGAGGGAAATAGGCAGATCACGTTTCGGGGTTGAGATTCAGGCTGGGCTCCAAGAACTGGGAGGCTCGGAAACGGAGCTGAGAACAACGTGGAACAAGATGCCGGTACAAGGATGTACCGAGGAAGGGTCTCGACCCGAAACGTCACCTATTCCTTTTCTCAAATGATGCCTTTGATGACCCGCTGAGTTACTCCAGCTTTTTGTGTCTAACTGAGGAAGGACATGTGGCAGTAGGAGTGAGACTGGGCGAGAAGATGGTCAAAGAACAGAAGAGCGACTGGAATCACAGAGGGGGAGCGGTGAGAGATGATCGCACAGGACTCGCGTTGGAGAGAGGAGGAAAACATCCTCACAGTGGGATTACTTCAGAGATATTTTTCAGTGAAGCAGTAAAATGGTGACACAAGTGAGGTCGGATAAGTTCATATGGGATAGGAGTAGAATTAGACCATTCGGCCCATCAAGTCTACTCCGGCATTCAATCATGGCTGATCTATCTTTTCCTCCTAACCCCATTCTCAAGATTCAAGATTCAAGATTCATTCATTGTCACACGTACCAATTAAGGTACAGTGAAATTTGCATTACCATACAGCCATACTAAGTGAAAAAGCAAAAAATACACACAGCACATAAAATAAAGTTTAACATAAACATCCACCACAGTGGAATCAACATTCCTCACTGTGATGGAAGGCAATAAGGTTCAGTCATCTTCCTCCTTTGTTCACCCGTGGTCGGGGCCTTGAACCCTCCGCACTTGCCGTTGCCGACAGTCCGCTGTTCAAGCCCTCTCGTCGGGATCATGGAAACTCCGGCGTCGGGACGGATCGGAACACTTTAAGAATAAGGAGTAAGCCATTTAGAACGGAGACGAGGAAACACTTTTTCTCACAGAGAGTGGTGAGTCTGTGGAATTCTCTGCCTCAGAGGGCGGTGGAGGCAGGTTCTCTGGATGCTTTCAAGAGAGAGCTAGGTAGGACTTAAAAATAGCAGAGTCAGGGGATATGGGGAGAAGGCAGGAACGGGGTACTGATTGGGGATGATCAGCCATGATCACATTGAATGGCGGTGCTGGCTCGAAGGGCCAATGGCCTACTCCTGCACCTATTGTCTATTGTCTTTTGCCTATTGACTCCGCGGCATGGAGCTCCCAAGTCGGCCGCTTCTTACCGGAGACCGCTGCTTCACGGTGTTAAACAACCTTCTCCCCATTATCTCTGACACCTGTACTAATCAAGAATCTATCTATTTCTGCCTTAAAAAAATATCCATTGACTTGGCCACCACAGCCTCCTGTGGCGATGGATTCCACAGATTCACCACCCTCTACGCTGAAATCTTGAGCATAATTTAGCCGATAGGTAAGAGAAACCCTACAGGCCAGGCAGCTTCTGTGGAGGGAAATGGAAGATGACATTTCAGGTTGGGACCCTTCTTCAAGATGCTGCCTGACCCCCTGAGTTCCTCCAGCAGTTTGTCTTTCAATGAGAAATTAGGATGGATTTGAGTCAGGCCTCCAATTAAAGAGAAAATAAAGGGAAGAACATTCAAGTATGAGAATATTAACACTTAAAGCACATTTAATTTTAGATTGTTTTTCATTTTGATTTTGTATATTGCTCTACCCATATCTTTACTCTGCATTAAAATCAATTGAGTTAGAAATAATGATAGACACAGGAAGTCTGACGCATTTCTAAGGCCTGGACAGAGTGGATGTGGAGAGGATGTTTCCTCTAGCGGGTGAGTCTAGGACAAGAGGGCACAGCCTCAGAATAAAAGGGCGTACCTTTAGAAAGGAGATGAGGAGGAATTTATCTTGTCAATGGGTTGTGAATACATGGAATTCATTGCCACAGACGGCTGTGGAGGCCACGTCATTGGGTATTTTTATGGCAGAGATTGACACGTTCTTGATTAGTGCCAGGGATTCTTGGAGAGAAGGCTGGAAAATGGGGTTGGGAGGGAAAGATAGATCAGCCATGATTGAATGACGGAGTAGACATGATGGACCAAATGGCCTAATTCTGCTCCTATGACTTATGAACCTATTTTTAAATCCATTGTCAATGCAAAGGATGAGAATTCTAGAATTATGCTCAGGTTTAGCAAAGGTAGGCCATCATTAGGAATTCGAACCTAGACTAAATGTAATCCTTGCCCGAGCGTGAAGACTAGAAAAAATAGCATTCTTCGGGAAACAACGAGTTAATGGGCAGAATGTACTGATTGTGAGATTTACTCCAACTACAATGTGTGGAAATATTTGCTCAGTATAAGACATCAGATGTGATTTCATTGCTTCACACACAAAGAAAGTCTTAATCACTGCTGGTAATTTAGCCACATTTAATAATAAATAATGTAGCATTAATAAAATATTAATAAGTAACTAAATCCCTATCCTAACAGCCCTTTTTAAAATCTAGTAGGTAATGGATTCTCATTACAATCTAATATTCAAATGTTCCGTATCTTGAATCTAAACTATTCCTCGTTTTGTATGAACTGGTCTCGTGGTAACTCATGGGATATGACTGAGGTTCATCGCATTAGATTACAGCAGGTTCGTTATACAATGATCATACACTTTACAAAAGAATCGAGCATATGCCACATTCAGAATTTAAATATTCTCACATAAGTAATTCAAGTAAGTATATATTACTCAGTGTGTGAACAAAAAGGGTGTTAAAAAAAACAACCATTAGTGATGTTGATATGTGAATGCACTATTTCTCGAATGTGGCTACTTGGATCAATTGTAATACAAACAGTTACAGCTAGAAATCCAGTCCCAGATTGCAGTTATCTTTTACTTTTAGACTTCAGAGATGCAGTATGGGAAAAGGCCCTTCGGCCCACCGAGTCTACGCTGACCAGCGGTCACCCCGTCGTACACGAGCACTATCCTACACACTAGGAACAATTTACAGTTTTTACTAAAGCCAATTAACCTACAAACCTGCACGTCTTTGGAGTTTGGGGAGGAAACCGGAGCACCCGGAGAAAACCCACGCGGTCACAGGGTGAATGTACAAACTCCATACAGACAGTACCCGTAGTCAGGATCGAACCCGAGTCTCTAGCGTTGTAAGGCAGCAGCTCTACTGCTGCGCCACTGTGCTGCCCTTTTCTGAAAAACGTTTTTTATTTTGGGTGGTAGAAACTAACGGAGATTCTGCCTCGCAGTTCCAGTGACCCAGGTTCAATCCAAATGATGGATGTTGCCTGATCCATCATGGCCACTGACTTCCCCACCATCGAAGGGATCTCTAGAAGGTGCTGCCTCAAAATGATTACCAGCGTCATCAGACCCACACCACCCTGCCCACGCTCCCATTTCACTCCCACCATCGGTAAGAAGGCGTAGAAGTCTGAAAACAGAGACCATCATGTTCAAGAATCGCTTCTTCCCAACCACCATCAAGCTCTTGAACATTCCCATATTACTACACAGCATTTCCTATATTTCTTACATTATATATTTACTGTAAGATCCACCATGTACAAGCATTGCTTCAATCCAGTGTAGGAAAGAACTGCAAGTGTTGGTTTACACCAAAGAGAGACACGTAATGCTGGAGTAACTCAGCGGGTCAGGAGCAACTCTTGAGAAAAGGAACAGGTGACGTTCGGGTCGAGGCCCTTCTTCAGACTGAGAGTGGTCATTGCTTCAATCCTGCTCCCCTATCAGTCCCCCCAGCCTTGACCTTCCAAACCTAGACTTTGATCATTCAATACCAGACTGCTGTCTTCAGCTGTCTTATGGGGAGAAGGCAGGAG
>CM075978.1:189589895-189623868 GCA_038087875.1 Malacoraja senta
GACCATTGGAGAGCAAACGTTTTCCTTGAGAGACGAGGAGAGACCCTCTAGGTCGTGCAAACCCCCTCGTACCTGCGCCAGCCAGGAGCTCCCACCCCTCTTCTCCTTGGTTGATGAAAATCATGACTGTGGTTGCTATTAAATTTAATCAGGCTTCCAACTGTGCTGTGGGATCCCAATTTAAATCAGATAATGCGGTACGTCTCCGTGAAGTGAAGGACGCAGACTGCACAGGCTGTCTCTGTAAAGTAAAGGTACGGGCAAGGAACTCTGATAGACAGTTCGCTTAATTATTAATAATTAACATTCTCTCCCCCAACTCTCTCTCTCTCTCTTTTCTTTTTTTTTTCTCTCTCTCTCTCTCTCTCTCTCTCTCTCTCTCTCTCTCTCTCTCTCTCTCTCTCTCTCTCTCTCTCTCTCTCTCTCTCTCTCTCTCTCTCTCTCTCTCTCGCTCTCTCTCTCTCTCTCTCTCTCTCTGTCTCTCTGTCTCTCTCTCTCTCTCTCTCTCTCTCTCTCTCTCTCTCTCTCTCTCTCTCTCTCTCTGTCTCTCTGTCTCTCTCTCTCTCTCTCTCTCTCTCTCTCTCTCTCTCTCTCTCTCTCTCAAAGGTTACTATTAAGACCTTAATAAAGATGTTGGCTGTTGCCCATGAATATATGTCACCTTATGTTCACTGCTAAGACAGTGGCAGCTACTTAGTGCATTGAGGGTTAACGCCAAACAATTAATGTGTGCGGAACATTGCAGGTTTTGGAGAGAATGCAATTGGAGAGAATGTTCGTGACCGTTCACAGATGCCAAGTAAGTAAGGTGAATTTCATAAGTTCATAAATCATAGTTGCATAATCGGGCCATTCGGCCCATCGTTTAGAGATACAGCACAGAAACAGGCCCTTTCGGCCCACCGAGTGCGCGCCGACCAGCGATCCCCGCACATTAACACTATCCTTCACAGAATGGGGACGATTTACTCTTTACATTTATACCAAGCCAATTAAACTACAAACCTGTACGTCTTTGGAGTGTGGGAGGAAACCGAAGATCTCAGAGAAAACCCACGTGGTCACGGGGAGAGCGCACAAACTCAGTGCAGACAGCACCCGTAGTTGGGGTCGAACCCGGGTCTCTAGCGCTGCAAGCGCTGTAAGGCAGCAACCCTACCGCTGCGCCACCGTGCCGCCTTTGAGGATATGACATGGACAACACACGCTGCAGCACTGGTGAGAAATTCAGAGTGTCTCCGAGGATCCTCCAGTGCTTCTACTCAGCGGCTGTGGAAAGCATCTTGTCCGGAAATATTACAATCTGGTTTGGGAATTGCTCTGCCCAGGACAAGAAGGCTCTGCAGAGAGTAGTGCGTTCGGCCGAACGCAATATGGGATCTTCACTCGCCCCCCCTGCAGGAACTATACATCAGAAGGTGCAACTCCAGAGCCAATAAGATCATGGGAGACCCCTTCCACCCCAGAAACGGACTGTTCCAGCTGCTACGGTCAGGCAAACGCCTCCGTTGCCATGCTGTGAGAACGGAGAGGTTGAGGAGTTTCTTCCCCAGAGGTCATTAGGACTGTAAACTCCTATCTCACCAAGGACTCACTTTACTGGACCACTCTACTGGGTTTTTTTAATTGCTGTGTTTTTTTTCCCTTTTTCCTTCCGCCCACAATATGTGATTCTGTTCCATTCTGTTTGTAGTTTGTTTGTTTTTTGCACAATTCCCGAGCATTGCCACTTTTCATTTCACTGCACATCCTGTATGTGTATGTGATGAATAAACTTGACTTGACTTGACTTGACTTCAAGTCTGATCCACCGTTCAATCAGGGCTGAAGATTTTTTTTTAACGTGAACCTGTTCTCTGGCAAGTTATCTGTAGTTATTTCCAGATTACCTCCTCGTTTCACATGTTCCATCCCAAACCTACACCTCTTCCTCCTTCCTGGTTCATTCAAGAATAACATAAGATGTTACCAAAAGTAATCCTCACTCGATCATCTATTGAAAGTCACGATGGCCTTCTGAACCTTCTGAACCTTCTGAACCTTCTGAACCTTCTGAACCTTCTGAACCTTCTGAATTTTGTAGTTGGCAGGGCAGTACTCTGCATATCGCCAACTGGGACAATTTTACATTTTATCAAGCCAATTAACCTACAAACCTGTACGTCTTTGGAGTGTGGGAGGAAACCGAAGATCTCGGAGAAAACCCACGCAGATCACAGGAAAACGTACAAACTCCATACAGACAGCACCCATAGTCGGGATCGAACCCGGGTCTCTGGCGCTGCATTTTGCTGTAAGGCAGCAACTCTACCGCTGTGCCACCGTGACTGCCCATGATATCTCTAACACCAAACATCAAAGCCTTCACATCTGCCCTCACTACAGTCCCAATTGGTAGCACAGGTCAAGAGCTAAGTGTTTATTCCAGCTTCTGCAGTTCCCTGTGCCTCTATTGATCAATCTTGTTCCGCAGACCAATAAATTGTACAGGTAGGAACTGCGGATGCTGGTTTAAACTGAAGATAGACACAAAAAGCTGGAACATCTCAGCAGCATCTCTGGAGAGAAGGAATAGGTGACGCTTCTGGTCAAGACCCTTCTTCAGACTGAGACTCAGGGGAGAGGGAAACAAGAGATCTGAAAAGATACACAGAACAAACGAATGAAAGGTATGCAAAAGGAAAGGGAGACGAGAGATGCAGACAATGTGATAGAGATGTAGGACAAATGAATGAAAAGATATGCAAAAAAGTAACGATGATCGAGGAAAGGTTGAGCCCGCAATGGCCCATTGAAACTCAACGGTGGGTTTGCCCGGTCACTCATCGGGCTTTCTTGCTGAATGCCATCAACACGTTGTCGGGTATCTCAAGTAGCAATGCAGATGCCTTGATGGGTCAATGGTCTTCTCCAGCACGTGTCCACCATACTCACCAAGGTGAACAATGTTGTACAGCTTTACAATGCAGCGAGACAAAAGCCTGATGCTGGATGAAGAGAAGCAGCATCAGCAACAAGCAGGAGGTGAGCACAAAGAACATGAACGTTGTGAGGATGTGCCTGCAGACTTGTTTTTGCAAGCAATTAATGCCACTCCCTTGACTTTTGGACGTGAACTTATGTTGAAAAGCCATCCACACTGGTGTATTTACTACATCTTTACAAGGTTCAGACAGATATTTTCCTGTTGGCAAATGCATCTCGCTGCAATCTAAACTACCATGTATTCTAGGATGAAGAAATCCTAATACCCTACATGTGGAGAGAGAGAGAGAGAGAGAGAGAGAGAGAGAGAGGGCCAAGATGGCCATTCGCGGGTCCAGGCAACGGGCGGTCGATGGTGAGGCTCGAGTCGGCTGCCTGCCCCTCTTTCGGGCCTACGTCAGTGCACGGGTGTCCCTGGAGAGGGAACACGCGGTGTCCACGGGGACTCTGGAGGCCTTCCTGTGGCGCTGGTCACCACGTGGGGTTGAGAGTATCGTAAATAATGAATGTACTGTTGTACTATAATGATTTGTTTTGATATAATGTATTTTTGGATTGTGTATTGATGTGTTGTATCATATGATTGTCTCGAATAAAGTTTTGAAAAGAAAAAAAAAAAAAAAGAAAGATGGCCATTGTTGTATTATAATGATTATTTGTTATATTGCAATTTCTGATTATGTTTTGATGTGTTGTATCATATGATTGTGTCGATAAAGTTTTAGAAGGAGAGGGGAGAGGAGAGGGTATAGAATGGGGAGAGAATGGGAGAGAGAGAATGATAGAGGGAGAAAGAGAGAAAGTGAAAGAGCAGAGAAATAAGATAGATGGAGAGAGAAAGAGAGGGAGTGTGAGAGAGAGGGGGGAGAGAGAGAGAGAGTATAGATGAGGGAGAAAGAGAGAGAGAGAGAGAAAGATGGAGGGAGAAAGAGAGGGAGAGTGAGAGTGAGGAGAAACAAAGATGGAGAGAAAGAGAGATGGTGAGAGAGGGGAGAGGAAATCAATGGGAAGAGGAGGTAAAGAGAGATAGAGAGAGAGAGAGAGATAAGAGGAGAGAGAGGGGAAAGAATGTGTGAGAGAAAGAGAGGGGAGAGAAGTGAGGAAGAGTGAAAGATAGGGAGAAAGTGATGGAGAGAGAGAAAGAGAAAGAGCAAGAAAGAGATAGAGAGGGGGAAGAGAAGGAGAGGGAGAAGGAGAGAGGGAGAGTGTGTGTGTGTGTGTGTGTGTGTTTCCTTCTGTTTGGTGCAGGTCATGTGCTTTAGTCGCTTAAATGAAAGATAATGGTAACCTTCTGTGAACATGTTGAAAAATGGCCTCCAGTATCATCTGTGGTGTGACAGCTCCTATTGTGAGACATCAGTGTGATGAGGTTTGCCACAGACAAGGTTTTGCACTCACAATGGGCACCAGTTATTTTCTGTTCCAAGTGTCAATCCATCCAATAGCTCGTTAACTGCACATATTACACTTTTCGATTTTACACATCACGACCTCCCATAAACATTAAACTTTTCAAAATTTGGAACAAGATGCGCTCACGCAAAGATTTAAAAAACGACAAGGATATGTTGCCTTATTTCTACTGAAATAACCAGACAAATTCACTTTCTTCCAGCAGCAGGTTCAGCACAAGGCATCAGCTTCCAGCTTAATCAATCCATCCACTCTGAGTAGCTGCCTTACAGCGCCAGAGACCCGGGTTCGATCCTGACTACGGGTGCTGTCTGTACGGAGTTTGTTCGTTCTCCCAGTGACCTGCGTGGGTTTCCTCCGGGTGCTCGGGTTTCCTCCCACATCCCAAAGACGTACAGGTTTGTAGGTTAATTGGTTTGATTAATTGGCTTGATAAAATTGTAAAAATTGTCCGGTATAAAATTGTCCAACTTGCAGTATGGTCCCCTGTGGACTCTTCACAAGGTACGAGGTACAAGGTACAAAGTTTGTAGGTTCATCTGTAAATTGTCTCTAGTGTGTGAAGGGAGTGATCGATGGTCAACATGGACTCAGTGGGCCCAAGGGTCTGAATCACCAAAACTAATGCAATAACTATTATCTTCTATAAAGATTGGGAAAATGGTTTAAAAGTTTAGTTTAGTTCAGGGATACAGAATGGAAACAGATCCTTCAGCCCACTGAATCCACGATGAACATTAGAAAAGTCTCGACCTCAAACGTCACCCATTCCTTTTCACCAGAGATGCGGCCTGGCCCACTGAGTCACTCCAGCATTTTGTGTCTATCTTTAGTTCTCTGTTTTCCCTCTATTTCATCCACTCTCTATGCAGTAGGGGCAATTCACAGAGGCCAAATAACCTACAAACCTTGGAAATGTGGGAGGAAACCGGAGCGCTTGGAGGAAAACCATAAAAGATGTCCTTTTTAGGAAGGAGGCATTTCTTTATTCAGAGGGTGGTGAATCCTGTGGAATTCTTTGCCACGGGAGGCTGCAGAGGCCGTCAGTGGACATTTTTACAGCAGAGATAGATAGATTCAGGTGTCAGAGGTTATGGGGAGAAGGCAGGAGAATGGGGTTTGGAGGAGAGATAGATAGATCAGCCATGATCGAATGGCGGAGTAGACTTGATGGGCCGAATGGCCTAATTCTACTCCTATTCCTTCTGACATTATGCGGTCACAGGATGAAACATGCAAACTCCACACAGACAGCATCCAAGGTGAGGATTGAACCCGGGTCTCTCATGCCGTGAGGCAGAGGCGCGAACAGTTGTGCCACTGTGCCACCCAAATGATTTATTTCAGTTTTGATTATTTTGATGGTGGAAGTTGCCTATGACATTAAGCCTGGCATTCGCCATCCCGATGCTGAGGAATATGAGGTAGCCGCGTCTTTATTAATAGTACTCCCTGAATAAAGGGAGCATCACAGATCTGGTGTTAAAGGTAATATTCCCTCATTCATTCAAATGCAAATGCTACACTGTTCATATTCTTCCCAATGAGAGCACTCTGATTTGAAATGCTTGCATTGTTGCTTATCCACTCATGGCTTAATGGAGCACATTAGACCCCCCCCCCCCCCCCCCACATCACCAATTAATGTTTTATGACAGGCTGCATCACTCTCGTTTGGCCTCGGTGGACTCTTTCATAAAATCAGACTACCCACCAGAGTCTAGTTCATCGTGCTAATCTTCCAAGATGCATTCGCTTTTCTGCTTTGAATATCTATCTGTCTAGCTTTCCGTGGAAGCTGGAGAATAGAATTGAGGCCATGAGCAAAGGCCGCTCACTGCAGCTTCATTCTCGGCCTCACCGAGAATGTTCGGCTGCCGAAAGGAAGTCCGGTCGCAGCCCGAGAGATTTGGTTGTTCGTAAGTCCGTGCGTTATAGAAGCAGAACTAGGCCATTTGGCCCATCAGATCTAACCCGCCATTCCTGCCATCTCCCCATAATCCCTGACACCCGTACCAATCAAGAATCAATCAATTTCCGCCTTAAAAATATCCAGTGACGGCTGTCTGTGGCAATGAATTCCATAGAATCACTACCCTCTGACTAAAGTGGAGATCGAATTTCCAATTTCAGGCAGTCCTTGCTTTCTCCCTCCTTCCCCTCCCCTTCCCAGCTCTCCCACAGCCTACTGTCTCCGCCTCTTCCTTTCATCTTCCCGCCCCCCCCCCCCCCCACCCCCACATCAGTCCGAAGAAGGATCTCGACCCGAAACGTCACCTATTCCTTCGCTCCATAGATGCTGCCTCACCCGCTGAGTTTCTCCAGCATTTTTGTCTACCCTCTGACTAAGGTCATTAGGTCATAACGTCATGTGATAGCAGTAGAATTCGTTCATTCGGCCCATTCCTCCGCCATTCAATCATGGTAGATCTATCTCTTCTCCTGCCTTCTCCCCATAGCCCCGTAATAATCAAGAATCAATCAATCTCCGCCTTAAAAATATCCAGTGACTTGGCCTCCACAGCCTTCTGTGGCAATGAATTCCACAGATCATTGACTAAAGAAATTCCTCCTCATCTCCTTTCTAAAGATACGTCCATTAATTCTGAGGCTGTGCCACTGGCCCTAGACTCTCCCACTTGTGGAAACATCCTCTCCACATCCACTCTATCCAGACCTCTCACTCTTTGGTAAGTTTCAATGAGGTCCCCACCTCATCCTTCTAAAACTACAGCAGCAAACCTGCACTAGAGTGGTGCAACGTCGGAGGTGGAAGTTAGAGTTGACCAGGGATTGCAATGGTCAGCTGTGATGTCCAGGCAACAGTGCCGGCGCATTTTTAACCCCAAAATACTTCAGGGGCGGGAAAGATGGATCACCCATGATTGAATGGTAGAATAGACTTGATGGGCCGAATGGACTAATTCTGCTCCTACATCTTATGAAAATGAACTTTATGGCATATCCTGCAAAAATTACATCCAATTTAGACAATAGACAATAGTCAATAGACAATAGTGCAGGAGTAGGCCATTCGGCCCTTCGAGCCAGCACCGCCATTCAATGCAATCATGGCAGATCATTCCCAATCAGTACCCCGTTCCTGCCTTCTCCCAATTTAATTCTATACTTTAGGGGCAGCACTGTGGCGCAGCGGTAGAGTTGCTGCCTTACTGCGTCAGAGACCCGGGTTCGATCCTGACTACAGGTGCTGTCTGTACAGAGTTTTTACGTTTCCCTCCCCCCCCCCCCCCCCCCCCCACCCGTGACCACATGGATTTTCTCCGGGTGCTCCGGTTTCCTCCCTCCCTCCCTCCAAAGACGTACAGGTTTTTTGCAGGTTGATTGGCTTTGGTATAAAATTGTAAATTGTCCCTCGTGTGCAGGGGTGATCACAAGCCAGCTCGGACTGGCGAATGGAGTTTAATGCAGATAAATGTGGGGTGTTCCACTTTGGGAAGTTGAATCAGGAGTGGATCTTCACGATGAATGTTAGGGCCCTGGGGAATGTTATAGAGCAAAGGGATCTATGAGCGCGAGCACATAATTCCATGAAAGAAGTGGCATAAGTAAATCGGGCAGCGATGATGGCTTTGGCACCTTGGCCTTTGTCAATCAGGGAAACTAGCATAGAAGGTGGGATGTGATGTTACAGTTGTACAAGGCGTTGGTGAGGCCGTGCTTGGAGCATTGTGCTCAGTTTTGGTTAGCCTCCAAAAGAAACGATGCAATTAAACGGGAAAGAGTGCAGAGAAAATGTACACAGATGTTGCCGGCATTCATTTGGGCAAGCGAGGACTTTATTCCCTGGTGTGCTGGACGCTGAGGGAAGTGTATCAGATCATGAGGAGAATAGTAAGGATGAATGCACAGAGTCTTTTCCCAGAGTCGGGGAATCAAGAACTAGAAGGCATAGGATTAAGGTGAGGGGAAAGATTTAATAGGAACCTGAGGAGCAACTTTTTCACGCAGAGGGTGGTGGGCATATGGAACAGACAGCCAGAGGAGGTAGTTGAGGCAGGAACAATAACAACATTTAAAAGACATTTGGACAGGAACATGGATAGGAATGATTTACAAAAAAGCTTTGCACGGTACCTCAGTGCACGTGATAATAAACTAAACTCAACTAATCTAAACTAATCTAAACTAAACTAAACTAAGCTCAACTCAACTCAACTCAACTCAATCAACTCAACTCAACTCAACTCAATCAACTCAACTCAACTCAACTCAACTCAACTCAACTCAACTCAACTCAACTCAACTCAACTCAACTCAACTCAATCAACTCAACTCACCTAAACTAATCCAAACCAAACTAAACTAAAACTAGATATAGGCCAAACACAGATAAATGGGACTAGCATTTTGGTTGGGCCAAAGTTTCTGTGCAGTTTAACGTTATAACTGTGTCACATTTAATAGAGCACCTCTCAATCTCATGACATCCCAAAGCCCTTTACAGCCAAAAAGTGGTGAATCTCTGGAACTCTCTGCCACAGAGGGTAGATGAGGCCAGTTCATTGGCTATATTTAAGAGGGAGTTAGATGTGGCCCTTGTGGCTAAAGGGATCAGGGGGTATGTAGAGAAGGCAGGTACGGGATACTGAGTTGGATGATCAGCCATGATCATATTGAATGGCTTGAAGGGCCGAATGGCCTACTCCTGCACCTATTTTCTATGTTTCTATGTATCTATGTAAAATATAGCCAAGATAAACTGTAATATATATGGAACAGATCAGTGTTACAATATGGAGCCTGCCATAGAGTCAAAAACTCTGCCTTTGGAGAAATTCTAAGTCACATTTTCTTTTGTCCATCTTTTTGGTGAAGAGAGCAGTCTGAAGAAGGGTCTCGACCCGAAACGTCACCCATTCCTTCTCTCCAGAGATGCTGCTTGCCCCGCTGAGTTACTCCAGCACTTTGCATCTATCTTCAGTGTAAATCAGCATCTGCAGTTCCTGCCTGCACATGTAATACAAGTGAGTCATGCCATGATGAAAGCAGGATTGTTATTCAGTATCTCGGTGGAATAAATAACAGGAGCAACACTTCCTGAAATGCCATGCATTTTACTATGCTGTAACAAATAGCCAGTCAATTAATCTTTCTGTACTTCAGTAATAAAGCTGCCTTAATTAATTGCATGACCCAATGTTAAATTGTCAATTGTTATTTTGCTGGCGGGATTTGAATTGTTATTTGAGGAGAAGAATGTTGATGGTCCAGACATTCACTTACTCCAAGAACAGAGTGTCAAAACCATATTGCACGGGACAATCGGGCAACAGTGTAGAGGCAGCACGCACGAGGAATGTTTACAATCCCTATTCGCATCGTGGCAATGTTACAGATACACATTTGACCTGGATCTCCTGTTATCAGGATAAAGGAAGCTTGCTTATACAATACGGTTCACAGTTTGATCTACCGTCTCCCATTATTTGGATGACAGTGGAAGTGGCGAAGCGGTGGATAGGATGGTCAAAAAGGCTTTCGGCACATTGGCCTTCATCAGTCGGAGTATTGAGTATTCGCTTGGGGAAGCTTACAACAAAGGGGTGTGAATATTGATTCAAATAACCCCTGCATTCCCTCTCTCTCCATTCCTCCCCCACTCAAGTCACACCAGCCTTGCGTTCACACCTCGCTACGGCTAACAATGGCCTGTTTCCTTTATCATTGTTAATTTTTTGCATGTCTTTCATTCATGTGTTCTATCTATCTGTCTCTCTACATCATCGTCAATATCTCTCATTTCCCTCTCCTGTGACATTCAGTCTGAAGAAGGGTCTCGACCCGAAATGTCACCCATGCCCTCTCTCCAGAGATGCTGCCTGTCTCGCTGAGTTACTCCAGCATTTTGTGTCTGTCTTTGGTTTAAACCAGCGTCTGCAGTTCCTTCCTACACCGGTTTAAGGTGAGGGGGAAAAGATTTAATCTGAGGGGTAACTTCTTTACACAAAGGGAGGTGGGTGTATGGATCAAGCTGCCGGTGGAGATAGTTGAGGCAAGTACTAACGCAACGTTTAAGAAACGTTTGGAGAGGTACATGGATAGGGCACGTTTAGAGGGATATGACGTAAAAGCAGGTAGGTGGGACTGCAGTAGATTGGGCATGTTGGTCGGTGTGGGCAAGTTGGGCTGGAGGGCCTGTTTCCACACCACATGACTCTATGACTCTACGACAGGCATTCAGTGTCCAATGCGCGCGCAGACATTTGCAGCACCTGTCCCACTAGCTGCGGTTTTGAGGCCAACGTTGTCTGCAATGCTGACATTGGGTGCAAAGAGCCAGAGACAATGCCAATCCACATGCAATGGCAAATTAATGCCTGCCCTGCATGTTACTGATGGCGAACATACAGCAGGCAGAGGATCAGCAAGAGGAAGCACTAACCAACTGCATGACGTAAAGGGATTACTTTAAAAAAACAGAAGGAAGACACAAAAAGCTGGAGTAACTCAGCGGGACAGGCAGCATCTCTGGTGAGAAGGAACGGGTGACGTTTCGGGTCAAGACCCTTCTTTCGACGTCACCCATTCCTTCTCTCCAGGCTGGGGTTATGCTTGGTTCTGCTTCCCAACTTTCTATCTGTGAGCTTGTAAGTCCCTCATTCCCAAGTGCATGTCTAGAGATTGTTAATGGAATCATCTTCCACCACGTTCTCAAGTGGAGCGTTCAAGATCATGAAGACTCTGAAAAATATTACCCCTTCTATCCCCTTTTGACTTATTCCCAATGTTTTTGCATTAGTTATTAAGCCACTCCTCGGGATAATAGATTTTCTCTCTTTATCAAAAGCTTTGAACGCCTCACAAACCTCATTTGATTATTTTTTAAAATCTCTCCTGTCCAATAAGATAGAACTTTAACGATCGTGTAACTAAAACTTTAATTTCTGCAAAATTCTCGTAAATCTCCTTTGCAACGTTTCTAAGATTCATTTCTGCTTTTGGAAATGTGGCGTTATTCACAACACTGAAACTCCGGACCAACCTGCAACCTATAACAGTTCTAGCAATATCTCTTGTTGTTAATTTTTAATATATATATATATAGACCTTGCTCAAGAGATGCAGTGCAGAAAGAGGCCCTTGGGCCCACCGAGTCCGTGCCAACCAACAGTACACTTCCACTATCCTACATACTACATGGCCAGTGTGGACTTGGTGGGCCGAAGGGCCTGTTCCTCTGCTGTATCTTTCAAGCAATCAATTCAATCAACGTGAAAGAATTACCCAGTCTAATGAGAGAAGGCAGGATGTGTGGACTAGGTGCTCTTTCATAGAACCAGCCCGTTTCCCTTTCCCATGACTTTCAGTCTGAAGAAGGGTCTCAACCCGAAACGTCACCCATTCCTTCCCTCCAAAGATGCTGCCTGTACCACTGAGTTACTCCAACAATTTATGTCCAGCATTTTGTGTCCGTCTTCGATTTAAACCAGCATCTGCAGTTCTTTCCTACACATTTAGACTGGTTAAGAAGGACATGGGTCGAACGCAGGCAGGTGGGACGAGTGTAGATTGGACATGTTGGTCGGTGTGGGCAAGCTGGGCCTGTTTCCACACTGCATGGCTCAACTCTATGCTGGTTTATATCAAAGATAAGACATTTATGCCAGATGCCTATCAAAGGCTGTTCGTTGCCTGTTCAACAGCAAAGCATTCCCAATCTTTGGACCATTTTTGAACGAGACTGAGGTGACCTTTGCAAGGGGTGCATAGGGATGGATTGCACCTTTGCCAAGTCCTGGCGAGATGCCCAAAACCTGCTCTATTCTCCTGAGTCATTATGGTGGTTTTGTACTGGTTTGTGGTTATGTCTTTTCAGAAGGCAATTATGAATTGACCGCATTTATGTAGTCATATTATATTACCTACCCTGAGTCAGACCATGTATAAAGGATAGGTTTTATTCCTTATGATGAAGAAATGAAATGTTATTTGAAGCAACAAACCAATGGATTCAGAGCCATTCTTCCTGATTTGAGCATTTTTTATTTTCATTGATTACTTAAAAGGAATTTGATGTCTCAACCCATCATTATAGATTTGAACTCAAATTGCATTGTGTTCATTACCATGGATTATTCACATTTATTTCTGGATAATTTATATTTCTTTTTGGATTATTGTGGCGTCTGTGGACTGTGGTTGCGGAAAATGACTCGTGATACTACCTGGAACTTGGAATTAAGGAAATGTATGAAGGCCAAATGGTGTCTGAAATTCATAGGTCTGAAGAAGGGTCTCGACCCGAAACGTTACCCATTCCTTCTCTTCAGAGATGCTGCCTGTCCCGCTGACTTACTCCAGCTTTTTGTGTCTATCTTCCGTGTCTGAGATTACTTTGGAATTCGTGTAGAAAAACTTGCTGGAGTGATTCAATGGGTCAGGCAGCATCTCTGGAGAACATGGATAGGCGATGTTTTGGGTTGGGATCCTTCTTGAGACTGATTGTGGTGGTGGGGGGGGGGGAAGGGAAGAAAGCTGGAAGAGAAGTGGGGGAAGGACCATTGTGGACTTCACATTTCCTTGATTATCGTTGCTTTCTGCATATCTTCCATTCAGTTGTCCTAGGTACCGTCTATATCTATTGGTCCCCTTTCCCCCGACTCTCAGTCTAAAGAAGGGTCTTGACCCCAAACATCACTTTTGCCTTTTCTCCAGAGATGCTGCCTGACCCACTGAGTTACTCCAGCTTTTTGTGTACGTCTTTGGGGTAAGGACAAATCCTGGCGAGTAATAGGTGGATATAGGTGGAGGGGGAGTTAATTAGCAGATGTTTGGAAAAAGGCCAGAGAATTGTGAAGCCAGAGGAAGGAAAATAGGTGTGAGCGAATGAGGGGAGGGGGAAGGGGAGAAATTGGTGCAAATCCCAGTGAGGCTTCCTGAAGACTGGTGCAGAGATAGCAAGGGTGGAGAATCTGTGGAATTCATTGCCACAGAAGGCTGTGGAGGCCAAGTCAATGGGTATTTTTTAAGGCAGAGACAGATAGATTCTTGATTAGTACGGGTGTCGGAGGTTATGGGGAGAAGGCAGGAGAATGGAGTTGAGAGGGAGAGATAGATCAGCCATGATTGAATGGCAGAGTAGACTTGATGGGCTGAATGGCCTTATTTTGCTCATAGAATTTATGAACCTATGAAGTTATGAATGGTGATGAGGAAGGCATATGGCATGCTTTCCTTCATCAGAGGCATCATGTTACAACTGTGCAAAACATTAGTTAGGCTGCATTTTGAATATTATGTGTATAATGTCACCATCACCTTGAATGCGTATACCCTACCTTGCTATGTTCTATGTTCTCCCTGTTCTATGCCACCCCACTGCAGGAAGGATGTGATTTGTGTTTGAGAGGATTCACAAGGATATTGCCTGATGGACTTGAGTAATCAGGAGAGATTAGTATTAGGGGTGTCAAGGGTTATGGGGAGAAGGCAGTAGAATGGGGTTGAGTGGGGAGATAGATCAGCCATGATTGAATGGCGGAGTCGGCCTGATGACCCGAATTGCCTAATTCTGTCTAATTCACCACCATCCAAATCAGCCTGACCTTTCTGTGTAGGAAGGAGCTGCAGATGCTCGTTTATACTGAAGATAGACACATAGAACAGTATGGCACACAAACAGGCCCTTCGACCCACAGATAGACACAAAATGCTGGAGTAATTCAGCGGGACAGGCAGCATCTCAGGACAGAAGGAATGGGTGACGTTTCGGGTCGAGGCCTAAATACACCTTCATCCCCCACCAGGAAAGGCCTTAAAGCCCTCTGTTTCTTCCTCGAAAACCAGCATCTACAGTCCCTTCCTACACCTTCGACCCACAGTGTCTGTGCCAAACATAATGCCATACCCGTCACTTATCAATCTATCCCTCCATTCCCTGCATATCCACGTGCCTATCCAAAAGTCTCCCAAATGCCAATAACGTATGTGCATCAACCACCACCCTCAGTAGCTCATTCCAGGCATTCACCACCATCTGTGTAAAGAACCTGCCCCGCACATATTCTTTAAACTTGACCCCTCTTACCTTATGGCTTTGTCCTTTAGTATTTAATTTTTCCACCCTGGGAAAAAATAATTCTGCCTGTCTCCCATATTTATGATATATACTTCTATCAGGTCACCCTGCGTTCCAGAAAAAATAATCCAAATTTGTCCAACTCCTCCCCGTGGCCAATACCTTCCAATCCAGGCATCATTCTGGTAAACCTCCTCTGCACACTTTCCGAACTCTCCATCCCCTTCCTGCAAGGGGGTGAACGGAACTGCACACAATGCCACGACATTTAGAAGAGGACAATTACTGAAGATGTGTTGCAGATTTATTAAATAATGCAGATTTGGGGCGGCACGGTGGCGCAGCGGTAGAGTTGCTGCTTTACAGCGCTTACAGCTTCGATCCCGGGTTCGATCCCGACTACGGGTGCCGTCTGTACGGAGTTTGTACGTTCTCCCCGTGACCGCGTGGGTTTTCTCCGAGATCTTCGGTTTCCTCCCACACTCCAAAGACATACAGGTTTGTAGATCAATTGGCCTGGTATCAATGCAGAATTGCCCCCTAGTGTGTGTTGGATGGTGTTGATGTCCAGGGATTACTGGTCAAGTCAAGTCAAGTCAAGTCACTTTTATTTTTATAGCACATTTAAAAAACAACTCTCGTTGGCCAAAGTGCTTTACATTGGTGGAGGTACTAACGTTATACAACATTGGTTCATAGATTAAGTACATACATAAATACATACATATAGCCCTCCCTCAGAGGACATCAAGAAAGGCTTGAGAGTAAACACTGGCTTGGTCGGTGCGGACTCGATGGGCTGAAGGGTCTGTTTGCACGCTGTATCTCTAATGTGTGACAAGGACATTTGAAAGGCTTCACCAAGCTGCTGGGCAGACTCCATTGACTCTTTGAACCACTTTTGTGCTCGGTCTACATGACCCCAATAATGTGCCCCGACCTTCACACCCCGCTGACTCCGCCATTGCTATCTTTTTCCACCATCTCCTTTTGTACCTTCGTGGACCGTCAGTTAATTTTGAATTACAGGTGGTCTAGAAATATGGATTTAAATCCGGCCAGTGATTTATCGTGAATTGAACGCCAAGACTTACACTGTCCTGAAAGTTTTATGACAAATGGTTGTACTCAGATAGCGCGGCAACTATCGTACATTAAGTGTTGGAAATTTACGGCATTGTTTTATTAGATGTCACCTCGATATTTTTACTCTGACCCACTGCAATTAGTTTGTGACCAGCAAAGAATATAAAACTTTGTACAGAGGCATCTTCACCCTGACAGAAAGAATTGGTGGAGTTGAACGTTCGCTGAATCCACTTGTTTGTGACACACAGTGAGAAGATCAAATTAGATATAATACAATGCAATAATGTTTAGCTTTTGTGTAGATTAGAAATACAAGGAGGAAACAGGCCCTTCGGCCCACCGAGACCGGGCCGATCAGCGATCCCCGCACAATAACGCTATCCTACACACACTAGGGACAATTTTACACCAAGCCAATTATCCTACAGACCTGTACTTCTTTGGAGTGTGGGAGAAAACCGAAGATCTCGGAGAAAACCCACGCAGTCACGGGGAGAACGTACAAACTCCGTACAGACAGCACCCATAGTCGGGATCGAACCCGGTTCTCTGGCGCTGTAAGCACTGTTAAACCCCTGTCCCACGGTACAAGTTCATTCCAAGAGCTCTCCCGAGTTTGCCCTGATTCGAACTCGGAGATTTACGGTAATGGCCACTCGTCGGTACTCGGGGCTCTCGTGGACATTTTTCATCATGTTGAAAAATCTTCACGAGTCTTCCCGTGCTTACCTGCCCGTTAGCGAGTCTTCCCGAGTACCTGCCGTTAGCGCTAAGAGACGTCCCCGAGCTCCGTGCTTACCACTCGGGAGAGCTCTTGGAATGAACTCGCACCGTGGGACAGGGCTATAAGGCAGCAACTCTACCGCTGCGCCACATGACTGCCCCTAAATGGTTGAAATATATTTCCTTTCCTGCATTTCCACAATTTCAAGTTCTCACGATAAATTAAATAACCAATGGACTGGTTCTCAATTTCTTTCAGAATTATTCCGATTAAAACGTTATAAAGGTTTTCTTCATGTAGATTGATTTTATCTGCTAACAAATCAAATGGTAGATTTTACAGGCAAGGTAACTTTTGTTGAGATTTCTCAACCCATAATGTAATCCAGAACCAGGGGCCACAGTTTAAGAATAAGGAGTAAGCCATTTAGAACGGAGACGAGGAAACACTTTTTCTCACAGAGAGTGGTGAGTCTGTGGAATTCTTTGCCTCAGAGGGCGGTGGAGGCAGGTTCTCTGGATGCTTTCAAGAGAGAGCTAGATAGGGCTCTTAAAAATAGCGGAGTCAGGTGATATGAGGAGAAGGCAGGAACGGGGTACTGATTGGGGATGATCAACCATGATCACATTGAATGAAGGGCCAAATGGCCTACTCCTTCCTGCACCTATTGTCTATTGTCTATTGTCTAATAAAATATAAATTATTCACTCAGTCTTCATTTATTTCCACATAGTTCATAGTTACAGCAACATTTCGGACCTTTGGTATAGTTTAATTTAGAGATATAGCATGCAAACAGGCCCTTCGGCCCACCGAGTGCACTCTGACCATCGATCAGCCATTCACACTTGTTCTATGTTGTGCCACTTTCTCATCCACTCCCTGCGCATGAGGGGTAATTTACAGAGGCCAATTAACCTACAAACCCGCACATCTTTGGGACGTGTGAGGAAACCGGAGCACCTGGCGAAAACACACATGGTCGCAGGGAGAACGTACAAATAGACAGCACCCGTAGTCTGGATCGAACCTGTGTCTCTGGCGCTGTGAGGCAGCAGCTGTACCAGCTGCGCCACTGGGCCGCCCATGTTAATCTAAATAATTCCGCGCTGTTTTTGCATTTGCTTTTTGAACAGCTTTTCTCAATTTTAACTTCAATTATGCTCTGCTTTAAACTCACAGATAATCTGAATGTTGCCATCTAAGTTGGTGGCTGACCTGAGGAATCGGAAAAAGAGCAAAGAGTTTTCAGAAGGTAGGGTCATGAAAAAGAGAAATGGGCGAATTAAAGTGTTATGAGTGTGTACATGGGAAAAGATGCTAAACATAGCCAAGCGATGCCACAGATGGAGGAAGTTGAATTTTTTTTAATATCACGAGGAAAGACTAAGAAAAATAATGATGATAAGATTTTTTAAAAGGATGAAGAAGAGAAAGGGGACCAAAGAAGCTGCGACAATGAGAAAAAGGGGAATGATTCGAGACATGTAGCATCAGGGAATAATGAGTGTAAAATGGATGAAAAAGATCAAATAATTAAGTGTCTTTTCACTATCTGAGTATAACAGAAAGGCACGGGAAATCAAGAAACTCGGAAACAAGATCAATATCCCTTTTAGAAATATTCAATATAGTGTAATCATTATCTTATTTGTTTTTTTTTATATTTTTAGTGACTACCAAACAGTTTGAATGATAAAAATCAGAATGCCCAATGAGTACATTTCCAGAGATAGACACAAAAAGCTGGAGTAACTCAGCGGGACAGGCAGCATCTCTGGAGAGAAGGAATGGATGACATTTCGGGTTGAGACCCTTCGTCAGACTGGTTAGGGATAAGGGAAACTCATTCTGAGGAAGGGTCTCAACCTGAAACATCATCCATTCCTTCTCTCCAGAGATGCTGCCTGTCCCGCTGAGTTACTCCAGCTTTTTGTGTCTATCTTCGGTTTAAACCAGCATCTGCAGTTCCTTCTTACACAAGTACGTTTCCAGGACACCTTGAGCTAATTTTAGTTTAGTTTTGTTTAGAGATACAACATAGAAACATAGGATCAGTCTGAAGAAGGGGCTCGACCCGAAACGTCACCCATTCCTTCTACGTTATCCCACTTTCTCATCCACTCCCTACACACAAGGGGCAATTTGCAGATGCCAATTAACCTACAAACCCGCACAACTTTGGGACGTGTGAGGAAACCGGAGCACCTGGTGAAAACCCACATGGTCACAGGGAGAACGTACAAACTCCGCATAGACAACACCCGTAGTCAGGATCGAACCTGTGTCTCTGGTGCTGTGAGGCAGCAGCTCTACCACTGAGCCACTGTTATTGACTTATTCCCCCAAATAAAATTTTGAAAACATTTAAAATCTAAATCACATTGTCACGCGTTTTTTTTTTCAAGCTTGATAAAGTGATGAAGTTCAATGGCAATGAATAACATATTCACATACAAAAATAATTTATTTACTCACAGTTTAACATAAAATAGAATGATTTCAAACAAACATTGCCAGAGGGAGGCAACGGTAAAGGGATAATCGGGATAAAAATGAATAAATATGATGGGAAGAAGGGAAACTGCATTTGGTGCCACAGCAAATAGCTTCTTCAAGGTTGAATATTTCTCCCATTTGATCAATATGAAGCTACTTACAAATCACATTCATTGATCACAATAATCATCCAAAGGAATGTAGGGCGGTCACTAAAACCACATGCACTTAGTCTTAATTGCCCACATTAAAGCAATTATGTCTGCAAACTATTGCTGTCTAACATTATGCTTATTATTAATACCGTCTCTTCACTTATATTGACATAAACTGTATTTACTGGAAATCAATCAAAACCCTGCTCTCCTCCATACATTCGAGCTGCTGATGTTCTGAAATATTGCCACAGTAATAGCAAATATGTCTTCTTCCTCTGAATGTCAAAACAGTTTTGGCAGTCGCAGTGATAACTCTGCTAACTGATAATGCACAAGCGTTTTATGAGCTTCTATACCTCTTGCTTTCCCGCGATGATACCATTACCGGAAGCATATGACCTTTTAATGAACAGACCCGCAAAATCATTAAAAAATTTAGAGAATCGTTCAGCAAACATGTTTGTGTTAAATCTTTTGTGGAAAATTATGCTAATCTTAGCAAAGGTTTGTATGGCTCCTTGTTTGATGTGATATAAGCGTAGAATTTGTGCAAACAGACAATTAGATTATTTGGGTTTTTTTGCATTAATTATCTCATTAGCTTCCATCCTGGTATAGCCAGAATATACTTTTCAGTGGCACTATAGCTACAATATAGTAACAACACTATATTAAACATTATAGTTCAATAGTTCTCTGCACTCGACCCGAAACGTCATCTATCCATTTTTTTCCAGCAGATGCTACCTGGCCTGCTGAGTTACTCCAGCATTTTGTGTCTATCTTTGGTATAAACCAGCATCTGCAGTTCTTCATTATATGGGACGGCACAGTGGCGCAGCGGTAGAGTTGCTGCCTTACATCGCTTTTCAGTTCTCCCCGTGACCGCATGGGTTTTCTCTGAGAACTTCCTCACACACCCTAAAGAAGCACAGGTTTGTCGGTTAATTGGCTTGGTATGAATGTAAAAATTGCCCCTAGTGTAGGATAGTGATAATGAGCGGGGATTGCTGGTCGGTGCGGACTCGGTGGGCTGAAGGGCCTGTTTCCGCACTGAATCTGTAAACTAAACTAAACATGACGCTTCCTCGACCTTGAGGACCAAATTGGAGAGCTGAAGCGTTTAGGCAGCATCACATTGTGGCATGTCCATCCAGCATCTTGGTCGACAAGGACGGGTTGAGGCGAAGGCCCATTTTCCACGCTGCAGGACTCTATGACTCTATATATCTTAACTGCAAGACAAAATAACATGTGTGTACATTATAATCGGCTTAAGACTTTGGAACAACCATTTTTAAAACTTTGGAACTACCATTTCTTAATTTTAGCTTGGAAATACAATGCGGAAACGGGCCCTTTGGCCCACTGAATCCGCGCTGACCAGAGATCCCCGTACACTTACTATACACACTAGGGACGATATTTACAATTGTACCAAGCCAATTAACCCACAAACCTGTACGTCTTTGGAGTGTGGGAGGAACCCGGAAGAACAGGATAAAACCCACGCAGGTCACGGGGAGAACATACAAACTTCATACAGACAAGCAACCGTAGTCAGAATCGAACCCGGGTCTCTGGCGCTGTAAGGCAGCAACTCTACCGCTGCGCCACCATACCTTGATCCTAAGCAAGTCTTCTACCAAGTAGTGAAAATCTAAAGAGCCGCCCACAGTTTCCAGGATCGAAGGAAAACGTTCGCAGTGAACTCATGCAAGATACATTTCAAACCTTCTTTAAACAACATGTACAAATCCGTGCAAGAAAATGCTCTAATGTTTTTCTCATTATTTTAGAAATGAACGCAGATTTGCAATGGTTACAACTGGAGTGGAGACACAGCGGTGGTGCACAAATCTTGCACAATATCCACAGTGTTACTGTGAAGGATATCTAGCAAATTGAATTGATTTCCAGACCAACACATGACAGTTTCCAATCTGAAATGCAGATCCCAGTCTCCAGTCTAATTTAGCTTGCTGCAATTTTGTAGCAGAACTAGGGGGAAATAACTCAATTAAAAACCGCTCCCCGCTTCCAGTCCCTCGTGAGAATAAAATAAGTTTGAATGTTAAATACAACGTGTTTGGCGAAGGAACGTGGTGATATCGTGAGATCCTCCTGACGTGAATCCCTGTGAACTGTGATTACATTTTGGGAGTGCTGACTATATGAGAAGGAACTTAGAATCAAATATGGGCACAAAGTGACCGAGTAACTCATCAGCATCTCTGGAGAACATGGTTAGGTGACGTTTCTGGTCGGCACCCTTCTGAATGAAGTACGTATGATTTTCACCAATGGAATAAAGCTGCTCTTGCAGTTAATTATGGGCGCCTAATAACTAAAGAACTGTAAACTGAAATGACAGCGAGGAAATGTTCATTAAGTCATGCTGAATTTCTGAGTCACTTTCAAACGCATGCTTTTCCCTCTGCTATTTTGAAAAAGTTACCTTTTTTCCTCCTTTTCCATTTTCATTTTGGCTATCAAGAGTCCCATTGCGAACACAGGCTCCTGTGAAAAAAAATCATGTATTTGGGTAACAGCGATTGAGAGATACAGCATGGAAACAAGCCCACCGTGTCCATGCCAACCATCGATCACCCATTCACACTGGTTCGACGCTATTCCACTTACCCATCTACCTACCCGCACAATAGAAGCAACTTGGAGAGGACAATTAAACCACAAATACGCGCATCTTCGGGATGTGGGAGGAGACTGGAGCACCCGGAGGAAACCCACGCAGTCACTGGGAGGACGTGCAAACTTCACACTGACAGCACTTGAGGTCTGGATCGAACCTGGGGCTCTGGCGCTGTGAGGCTGCAACTCTACCGCTGTGCCACTATGCCACCCCTCAGTAATAGTACATATTACTATACCTGAGTAACACATACATTTTAACCTTCTTATCGACGCGCATATACATTTTAATCATCTTATCAACCACTGTTTGGCAGCCGCTCAACTTTCCCATTATATAAGAAGTAATGCAAGTATTTATTTTGCTGGATGAAACATAAATTGCACTGTACATTGTTTGACCCATTATGTCGAAGAATACCATGAGTAACTGTGAAATTGCAGTATCGTTATTTAAGAACTTCTCCCTTGTTGAACGGTTGTGCCTGCAGGAATATTCTGAATGTCTTTATCTTGACATATCTCCTGTTGTCACTCGAGTCAATTTTTTAAATTATCATTTAGTCGTGCCTTTCTATTTTAAACCCAAAACCTTTTGTGCCAGTTTGTCTTGCACCTTATCCAATTACTTCATTTTACCACTTCAATAGTCAAAGTGACTCGGGGCTGGAAACTGAGCAGGATTCTCTCTCCGCAGCACCTTTCCTCACATTTCTCATTTAACCTTCTATCAAATCATCCTTTGTCTCTCCAGTCCCCTCATGTTGCCTCTGTTACATCGAAGAAATTACCAGGTCACATGGGTCAGACAGACTCAGAAGTGGATCATATAAGAAACCGTTGAACAAACCTTTTAACATCTATGAATAGACCAACGCTATCATTTGCCTTCACCTCTGGTATCACATGACACAAACCAATGATTCTTGACAACTTTACGTTAAAAAAAAATCTTTTGCTGCCTTTAAAAAAAAAAAGTCAATGTACTTTCCATTTACGTTTTGAAACCTTTCTTTCTTTTAACTCTGCATGGTGGCATGTTTCTTTTGTGTTCATTTCTTTCTGCATGGACCTTCTTTAAATTTCTTGCCGATATCTTTATTTTCCTGCCTTTTTTCTCCCTATTTCCATTTATCCTTCTTTCCATCAGCTATAATACTTGCGTCTCTTTATAAGGGTACCGTTGCTTTCTTCACTGGTGTTGTTATAGCCCTGGCTTTGTCCATCCCGCAACATCTTGTGTTTTCTTTAGGCTTTCGCGAGGTTCTAATCTCGCCGAACCAGCGAGAAAGAATGAGAAGGTTTAACAAGGAGACTTTAAAGTGGCTGAAGGCGAGAGGGTCCACGATAAGTGGATTTGAACAGAGGAGGTTCAGAGAGACCGCAAGCATCTTCAATCAATGGGGGGGGAGGAGGGGTTACGACACGGGGTGAAAAGGACTTGAAATGCCAGAGCAAGGGGGACAAAAGTGCCGAAGAAAAATATCAGAGTCGCAAGAACGCGGACAATGAATTCAGAAGTGGAATGGGTCGTGAAATTTGGCAGCGGACCCAAGAATGGTCGCAGATGGCTTTAAATGCACAGCGAGGCTAAGATTGAGGGAGATAGATGAGAAGAAAAAGAAGCCAAAAAAACTGCAAACGAAAAGAAAGCCCAAGGGGTATAAGGTATATTTTATCAATATCTGATTAATCTAATAGTGGCTCTGCTACTGAGATACTGAATGACATGTTCCTGGCTATTCTCTACATACAACAGTCACTACACCGAGAGAACATAATCACACTCCTATTTGATGAGCACTGGGCAATAAATTCATTAATCATCATTTTATGCCTCATCAAATCTTTTCCAAGCTGCTCCATGGGAGTTATACAAATTAGCCAGAGAAAAGGCAGTAATTTTAGTTTAGCTAGGTAAGTGCTTTTTGATTGCCTTCTTGAACAATGCTTCCCTTGACAAGCCAATAAATCAGTTCTTTCTGAACTAGAAGCACAGCAAGTGTGAACAATAAGTTCACATAGTTTTGCCACTGATTTTCGGCGGAGAAAAAAAAGGGCCCAAGTGAATGGCCTGAGATCAAAGTCCCCCAAGTTTATTGCAGAGTAAGGCTTTCTCCATCAAGAACAACCAGTGAAGAGAAAAGATTTTGTTTTATTATTAATGAACAGGCGAAAAAGTCTGGCGACAAAAGGAACAACTGTATGTAGCTGGAATTGCAGCATTTGACCCCTGTGTTCTCCAGGCCACCATTCAGACGTATTGTCTTGCCATTTGTAAGGTTTGAAAACAGGAGCAATATTGCCACTGTTGTACTGGGCGCCCCGCTGTGCTCCTGAGATATCGACATTCTCACACAGTTGGACAGGTGAGGAGGAGTGGTTACGTACAGCTAGGAGACACTATTGTCAAGGTAACAAATTACCAGGGAAGCTGGTAATAGAGACTGCATTTAATCAGTGGACAATTGATTGCTTGACTGTTTCAGGTATTTGTGGAGTATGTCTTGATTTGTTGGGTGGTTTACAGTAACATGTGTGAAGCCTGGCGGGGGTGCTATCATGTCTTTTTGAATTGCAGGCTTGACAGTATCATCCTTTCTGTTAGACTGTAAATCATCTCACTAATCAGCTTCCACCAAGCCAACATGCATACGCTGGCAATCAGCCGGAGAAGGCCTTCAGCAACGAAAACTGTGTTTGTATCAATAACTGTCTGCTAATGTCTCATGCATATGAATGTAGCGCACACACACACACACAAACAAATAAATACAGTGATACAAGCAGTCCTGTAATCATTGCTTTTTGCTCCAGATGCCCGCGCGACAGAATAATCAAAGCTGCGGACACGAAAAAGAAAAAATCAGCCCACTGAAGTAACTTGAAACAGCATTTTAGTTCATCGGGCATTATCAGAACCTACCTGGAGAAGAAAATAAATTCCCCGAAGATAGACACAAAATGCTGGAGTAACTCAGCAGGACAGGCAGCATCTCCGGAGAGAAGGAATGGATGACGTTTCGGGTCTTGGCCAGAAACGTCACCCATTCCATCTCTCCAGACATACCACCTGTCCCGCTGAGTAACTCCAGCATTTTGTGTCTACCTTCGGTGTAAATCAGCATCTGCAGTTCCTTCCGACACAAAATAAATTATCTGCAGTGGCTGAGGGTGCTGTTAATTTTTGTAGCATTGAGCTTGTATATTCCACAAACCTCATCCCCAAAACATACAGGTTTGTAGGTTAGAGTTGCTGCCTTATGGAGCTTGCAACCCGACTACAAGTGCTGTCTGTACAGAATTTGTACGTTCTCCCCTTGGCCGTATGGCTTTCCTCCCACACTCCAAAGACCTACAGGGTTTATAAGTTCATTGGCTTGGGAACATCGTAACTTATCCCGTGTGTGTGTAGAATAGTGTTAATGTGTGGGGATCGCTGGTCGGCGCGGACTTGGTGGGCCGAAGGCCCAGATTTTGCGCCTTATCTCTAAATTAAACTAATCTAAACTAACCTGTACCACTGAAGAACATGCAATTTAATTTCCCCTGCATGTAAAAAAAACCTCAAGGCTTCCTTTCAGCCAGTCTAGACACAAGGTATTTTAAGTACAGTTTGTCTCTTAGCTTCTTCATTAACTTTCTCTACACACATCACTGCATGCCTCTGAAAATAACTTGGCAAACTGGGAGCAGTTTATCTCTTTTATCTTGGGACCTGATCCAATTAAATAAGTGCACATTTACATTTGCATCTATCAAGCTTAAGCAAAGAGAGTTTATGGTTTGCTTACAGTGAATAAGAGTCTAGTTTTAGAGAAAAGGGACATCTGAACAAAATATGCTATTTTACTATTAAATAGAAATGTAAACTATTATCTATTTAATAGTATCGTAAACTAAGTGTCAAGAGACTGTTGTCAATCTGGGTATGTAATCAGAGCATAAAAATCAAATATCATCTTTGTTAAGTAATTGAATGATGCTGTCTTATCCGTTGCAGGTACTGTGGAAGTGCGCAAATGACTCTATCCAACCCTTAACATTGTTACTTACATTGTTCCCTTGCCAACTATCTACAAGATTCATCAATGATATCCTCACTGCAAATGACACATTTTGCACAGCTCCAGAGACATAAACTCCATAAAATAGTGAAAGGCCTGGATAGAGTGGATGTGGAGAGGATGTTTCCACTAGTGGGAGAGTCTAGGACCAGAAGGCGTAGGCTCAGAATAAAAGGACGTACCTTTATGAAGGAGATGATGGGGAATTTCCTTTGTCAGAGGAATGGTGAATCTGTAGAATTCGTTGCCACGGAAGGCTGCGGAGGCCGTCAATTGATATTTTTAAGGTGGAGTTGATAGATTCTTGATTAGTACGGGCGTCAGGGGTTATGGGGAGAAGGCAGGAGAATGGGGTTAGGAGGGAGAGATAGAACAACAACCGGCCCATCAAGCCCACACCATGGCGGAGTGGGCTTGATGGGCCGAATGGCCTAATTCTGCTCCTATAACTTATGACCTTATGAACAGTTTTACAGAATTAATTTAACGTTTGTATAATTTCCAGACATTAATTGGTTAACAGTGTAAAAGAAGGACTCTTACACTATTTTTAACATGACCTTGCAGTGCTTGGTTATTGCACCTTTATAAAAGGCTGGCCCTTTTAAATTTAAATATTATTCCTCAATTCAAATTGAAGACTAACCACAAAATAGATATGGATCGAGAACACTGAGGAAAACTACATTGTCATAAAAATTATTCACCTACTGTTGCCCTATGACCTTGTAGTTTCTTTGCAACCTACTTGGCAATTTGCATCTTCCTTAATCTTGAATATTTCACAAAGTGAATGATTTCATTCCCTTTCTCTGGGATTTTACATTGGCTCAACTGGATTTGTCCCAATTGGTGCATTGATCTATTTCCAGGCGTATCTCTCCCTCTCAAAGATCCCTGTCCCAGTCATTGTACTATTGTGTCTCTATTTTCTTTTCAAATAACTCTACAATCCTACGAAATATCAGCAGTGTTGCAATTCCGCCTTCCTTTGCATCCTCCTTTGCATTGATGCAGGTCACGCCTTCAACTACTGAAGCCACAGTCTCTGGAAATTCCTGCCTAGACCTCTGTACCTCAACCTTCCTTTCCTCTTATTTTTAGTTGAGAGATACAGCGCAGAAACAGGCCCGAGTCCGCACCGACCAGCGATCCCCGCACACTGACCCTATCCTACACACACTGGGGACAATTTACACTATACCAAGCCAATTAACAGAAAACCTGTCGGTCTTTGGAGTGTGGGAGGAAACTCACACGGTCATGTGGAGAACATGCGAACTCCATACAGACAGCACCCGTAGTCGGGATCGAACCCGGGCCTCTGGCGCTGCAAGCGCTGTAAGACGGCAACTCCACTGCTGTGCCACCGTGCTGCCCCCTTGTTAAAATGATCCTTAAAATCTACCTCTTTGAACATTTTGTGCTTATCCGTCCTAACATCTCTTTAGAAAAAGGATTTCTCCAGAGATGCTGCCTGACCTGTTGAATTGTTGCAGAACGTTGTGTCTGCAGTATCTTTTTGCTATAAACTGGCATCTTCAGTTCTTTCATTCTAACATATATTTCTGTCCTTTGGTGCAAGTTCTTTCTTGGTAATGCTCCTCTGAAAAGTCTTGAGATATTTACTGTCTTCAGGAGGCTTCTCAGCTACTAGTTTTTCTTGTGGAGATTGTTCAAGGCAATTTGTAACATTCTTCAATGTATCTTTAATCTACTTCCTCCCTTCTTTCCCATGTGAACTAAAAATCAGCTTAATAAGCATCTAACTATAGGTGTCCCAGCCAAAGACGAAGTGCTGGAGGAACTCAGCAAGTCAGGCAGCATCTGTGAAGGGAATAGAGAGGTGACTTTGCAGCACAGGACCCTTCTATACACTGCTTAGAATGGGGGGGGGGGGGGGCGGGAGAAAGCTGGAAAAGGGAGGAGGAAGCAGGTATAACACAGGTACAGGTATCCCAACATTTGACTGAACCAAGTGCCCATTGTAAATTTGGAAACTAAAATAAAAGAAAGGGCGGCATGGTGGCGCAGCGGTGGAGTTGCTGCATCACAGTGCCAGAGACCCGGGTTCTGACTACGGGTGCTGTCTGTACGGAGTTTGTACGTTCACCCCGTGACCAGCGTGGGTTTGTCCCGTTGCTCCGGTTTCCTCCCACACTCCAAAGACGTACAGATTTGTAGGTTAATTGGCTTCGGTAAAACTTGTAAATGTGTAGTTGTAAATCCTAGTGTGTGGGATAGTATAAGTGTGACGGGGATTGATGGTCGGCGCCGATTCGGTGGGCTGAAGGCTTGTTTCCGCGCAGAATCTCTAAACTAAACAAAACTAAAATGCTGTACATTGTTCGTTGTCAGAAAGTTGTTAAATATTGAATGTTTACTTTTATTGTTCACAGTTGTTCCACTGTTCTTGATTAGTACGGGTGTCAGAGGTAATGGGGAGAAGGTAGGAGAATGGGGTTACATAGATACATAGATACATAGAAAATAGGTGCAGGAGTAGGCCATTCGGCCCTTCGAGCCTGCACCGCCATTCAATATGATCATGGCTGATCATCCAACTCAGTATCCCGTACCTGCCTTCTCTCCATACCCCCTGATCCCCTTAGCCACAACGGCCACATCTAACTCCCTCTTAAATATAGCCAATGAACTGGCCTCAACTACCCTCTGTGGCAGAGAGTTCCAGAGATTCACCACTCTCTGTGTGAAAAAGTTTTTCCTCATCTCGGTCTTAAAGGATTTCCCCCTTATCCTTAAGCTGTGACCCCTTGTCCTGGACTTCCCCAACATCGGGAACAATCTTGCTGCATCTAGCCTGTCCAACCCCATAAGAATTTTGTACGTTTCTATAAGATCCCCTCTCAATCTCCTAAATTCTAGCGAGTATAAGCCAAGTCTATCCAGTCTTTCTTCATATGAAAGTCCTGACATCCCAGGAATCAGTCTGGTGAACCTTCTCTGCACTCCCTCTATGGCTATAATGTCCTTCCTCAGATTTGGAGACCAAAACTGTACGCAATACTCCAGGTGTGGTCTCACCAAGACCCTGTACAACTGCAGTAGAACCTCCCTGCTCCTATACTCAAATCCTCTTGCTATGAAGGCCAACATACCATTCGCTTTCTTCACTGCCTGCTGCACCTGCATGCCTACTTTCAATGACTGGTGTACCATGACTCCCAGGTCTCGCTGCACCTCCCCATTTCCTAATCGGCCACCATTTAGATAATAGTCTGCCTTCCCGTTTTTGCCACCAAAGTGGATAACCTCACATTTATCCACATTATACTGCATCTGCCAAACATTTGCCCACTCCCCCAGCCTATCCAAGTCACCTTGCAGTCTCCTAGCATCCTCCTCACAGCTAACACTGCCCCCCAGCTTAGTGTCATCCGCAAACTTGGAGATGTTGCTTTCAATTCCCTCGTCCAGATCATTAATATAAATTGTAAATAGCTGGGGTCCCAGCACTGAGCCTTGCGGTACCCCACTAGTCACTGCCTGCCATTGTGAAAAGGACCCGTTTACTCCTACTCTTTGCTTCCTGTTTGCCAGCCAGTTCTCTATCCACATCAATACTGAACCCCCAATACCGTGTGATTTAAGCTTGTATCCTAATCTCTTATGTGGTACCTTGTCGAAAGCCTTCTGAAAGTCCAGATACAACACATCCACTGGTTCTCCCCTATCCACTCTACTAGTTAGAATGGAGAGATAGATCAACCATGATTGATTAATCGGAGTAGACTTGATGGGCCGAATGGCGTAATTCTACTCCTATTGCTTGTGACCTTATGACCTTAAGACTGGGACAGGCTTTCATTATGCTGACCAAAACTAATATTTGTTTGATGTGGTGAGATTAGTTGGTAGAGTCATAGAATCAGAAGGTCATAGTGTCACTGAGTTGCATGGACCACCCTGTCCATTTTGACCATTTTGTCCATCAATACTGATCTCATTTGCCTGCATTAGGTTCATATTCTCCAATACCTTACCGACTTCAGTGCATGTGTGGAGTTTCTTAGATGTAATAACTGCATCGGACTCCACCACTCCTCTGGCAGTGAGTTCTGGATATCAACCACTTACCCTTTAAATACCCTTTAAAACATCTTCCTCTCATACCAAACCCATGTCCTCTTGCTTTTGATACCCCCACTGGGGGAAGAAGATTCTGGCTATTAATGCTATATAATCTGCCCCTTATTATCCTTCGCTCCGGGGAAAACAAATCCTTCTTGTGCATCCAGCCTCTCTCCATGACTAAAGTCCTTCAATCCAGGCATCAAGATGACTCTCAACAAGACCAGATGTTTCCTTTTATTTGGCGAACAGAACTGGATGCAATATTCCACGTGCAGTCCAACCAGTGTTTTGTAAAGTTAAAACATAATGTCCCAACTTTTATATACTATAAAGGCAAGCATGCTCAAGGTTGCGCAGGAGGAAGTGCTAGAATGGATTGTAGGAGGCATTCACATAGACAACAAAGAGTTGGAATAAATGGATCCTTTCCAACTGAAGGTAAGTATCCTGGGATGTATTAAGGTGAGAAAGCAAAGTGTACGCGACTTATGCGGGGCAAGTTTTTTTGGACAGAAAGATGGGTGTCTGGAACGTGCTTCCATGGGTGGTGATGGAGTTGGATATGATATTGGCATTGAAGAGGTTTTACGATAGGCACATGGATATGCAGGGAATGGAGGGATATGGATCACGTTCAGGCAGAGGAGATTAGTTTAACTTGGCATCATGTTCAAAATGGAAATTGTGGGCCAGAGGGCCTGATCCCATGCAGTACTTTTCTATGTTCTATGTTCTAGGAAGTACCCCAGGTATTGGTACTTGATCCTGTATTGTTTACTATTTACATTAATGACATTAAGGCAAATGGAGTTTAATGTGGAGAAGCGTGAGGGAGATGCTTCAATAAGAGGAATCAAAAGGTGCATTGTATCTAAATGGAGAGAGAATGCAACGGAATAAAGTTCATCGGGATCTAGGTGCCCTGGTACATGAATTATGAATTGTCCGCAGTTAGATCCGACAAGTAGGTAAGAAGGTAAAGAGCATGCTGGCATTTATAGCGTAGCGATGAGAAGAAGAGGGAGGTTTTGTAACAGGGATTACAATCGACCCATTCGACTCGTACAGATACGTGATAATGGAATAACATTTAGTGCAAGCTAAAGCCAGTAAAGTCCAATCAAAGATAGTCCAAGGGTCACCAATGAGCATGTGGTTCAGGACTTCTCTCTAGTAGTGGTAGGATGGATCAGTTGCTTTGTTAAACTAGATCGCTTGGTTCTGTATTCCTTGGCTTTTAGGAATGATGAGTGTTTATATTCAAGCATACAAGATCCTCAAGGAGCTTGACTGAGTAGATGTTAAGATGTTCTTACTAGTGGGTTAGTCGTGAATATGAGCACTTTGGCCAAAATAAGAGGCCTATTATAGCTGAGGTACGTAGAAATTGTGTCTCTCAAAGGGTAATGAATCTCTGGAATTCTCTGCCGCCCCCCCTCCCTCCCTCCCTCCCTCCATAGTTGTCCTCCTAGTTCCACTGTTGGTATCCTTGTATCCCTTTGTTGTCAATTCTTCCACAGCCAACAATGGGCCATTGTGGGCTCCACCATTCCTTGGTCATCTATTGCAGGCCCTGGCCTTTTCTTACCTCCGGTTCCCTCCCCTCTTGTTTCAGTCTGAAGGGTCCCGAACCCAAAATGTCACCCATCCTTTTCCTCCAGAGATGCTGCCTGACCCTGCCTGACTCCAGCACTTTATGTCTACCATTGGTATACATCAGCATATCCAGTTCCTTTCCACCCACCAAAAACCAGTGTTGGCTAACAACAGGGTGGGTGAGATATTAGTCCTAGCTGAGGGGTGGAGGGGGGAGGGGCGGGGGAGGGGGGGAGGTATTAATAAGTCCATCTATTTGACGCGTCAAAACTATTTTACAGACCAGAAGAATCTTTTCCAATGATGAAGTATGCTTTCATCCATTTTTACAAGCGAAGCTAAGACGAAGAACTGCAGGTAGACACAAAATGCTGGAGTAACTCAGCGGGACAGGCGGCATCTCTGGAGAGACCCTTCTTCAGACCCGACCCGAAACGTCACCCATTCCTTCTCTCCAGAGATGCTGCCTGTCCCGCTGAGTTACTCCAGCACTTTGTGTCTACCTTCGATTTAAACCAGCATCTGCAGTTCTTTCCTACACGAAGAACTGCAGTCTCCTAATGTATAAAATAACACAAATGTGTCTGCTCCGTGTTCCTCTTTAGTTCTATTAGCAGAATATTCTGTAGTTTATGAGCTTCCTACTCAGTCAGCTGGGAGAATATGGTGTTTGCTTTTCCCGGTTATATTGCAACCAGTGTAAGTCGAGCCGCTTGTGCAAACACAGATCTGGAAATGTCATTCCTAATTTACGCTACAGAAGTCGCCGCCGTCCAAAACTGGAGTTGGCTCGCTTTACTGTAAAATGCAAATATCACAGAGAGTCTGTGCATGCACCCATATCCCAAGATCATCTATAGAATCAATTCTGAGAATGAAGAAACGAGGAACTGCAGATGCTGGTTTACCAAGGAAAGACACAAAATGCTGGAGTAACTCGGCGGATCAGGCAGCATCTCTGGAGAACACGGATGGGTGACGTTTCAGGTCAGGAACCTTCTTCAGAGCTTGGAGTCTGAAAAACGGTTACCTACCCAAATCGTCGTCTATCCAATCCCTCCACAGAAGCTGCCCGACCCACTGAGTTCCTCCAACACTTTTGAGTTTTTGATTGACAATGGGTTTACTGGATTCAAAAGTTCACTACACTTTTGATGGACCTAAAAAACCTCTCTATATTAGTGTCGAGTTGATTAGACACAAAATGTTGAAGTAACTCAGCGGGTCAGGCAGCATCTCTGGAGAGAAGGAACGGGTGACGTTGAAGGTCGAGACCCTTCTTCGGACAATCAGATGAAGTCTGATGAAGGTTCTCCACCCATTCCTTTATCCAGAGATGCTGTCTCATTCGCTGAGTTACTCCAGCATTCGGTATAATCCAATACCCGCAGTTCCTTCCTACACATATCGAGTTGATTAGTTATATATGTTATAAATCGACTTGTGAGAGGAAATAGAACAGAGGGTTAAACCGTGCACTCGAAGTGAAAGAAGCTACAGTACATCACATCATTTAAATTCTAGCTCGCCATCTGAACGGATCAGCATTGTAAAGGGTGCGCGATCAAACGACAGCAAGAATTGTACACCCTCACCCGGTGTTCCCTCTGGACTAGGGAAAACTAGATTAACATGGATCTGAATAAGGGTTGCGACCCGAAACGTCACCCATTCCTTCTCTCCAGAGATGCCGCCTGTCCCGCTGAGTTACTCCAGCATTTTGTGTCTATCTTCGGTGTAAACCAGCATCTGCAGTTTCCTTCCTCCACACTTTGTGTCTGTGTTCGGTTTAACAAGGGACATTCTGATTTATCTCCGTTGCTTTTACACTGGTTTTGAAACCCACTTATTAAAAGCAAACTAAACGTGCGGGTTTTTTTAAAAGTTTATTTTCCTTCTTTAGGTAGATCTGAAAACTTGTATAAATGATTATAGTAACAACTTGCAGGCCAAAGCACAATTTCAACGTAAATATTTAAAAGTTTTTGTTTTAATATTTTTAATTGCAAATTCTTGCTTACGCACCGGTTCGATTTCTATACTCTGAACAGAAATGTTGAAGCCAATCAGTCATTAGTAGATTCATTTTCAGCAAGGATTGTCATTAGAAACTGACTGCAAACGTGCTCTAACGTTTCTCTGTCCAGGGTTTACCTTTCTCCACTCGAGCCAGAGCCAAAGAAACAGCTGGGCTGAATTTTTAGCGCCTATAATTAATTAAGAGCTTCATTCTCGGATTTGATGATTAAATAAAGCAAGACCCCTTATCCCCTTTGCGATTTCACTGGAAGTGCCTACTCCAGCCCGGCTCTCCCGGTCCCACGCCGGCAGTCCACTCTAATCCCTTTTTGTCAAGAAAATGCCACAAGATTGCAAGTAGACACAGGCACAAAGGTTTTTTTTTTTTTTAACAGCTACTTGTTCTGCAGTCGCTTCTGTTTTCTCCAGCATCTTGCATTTTTGCTACATTTTTTAAAAGAATCGATGGGGGGAGAAAGCTGACAAGTATCAAGGCATTGTTGTTTTTCTGGAGGGGGGGGGGTGAATTCCTGGTAAGACTTGGTGTGCTGCCAGTCACACATGTCCTTACTAATAATCTTAACTGGGTCAAAAGTGATCGGATTACCTTTACACTTTCTAACTGAATTGTGAT
>CM075978.1:189624068-189653118 GCA_038087875.1 Malacoraja senta
AAATAACTAAGATAGACACAACATGCTGGAGTACAACTCAGCGGGACAGGCAGAGAGAAGGAGAGAAGGACTAGTCAGAATACAACGACGCCCTTCTAAAAGTACACACAAGTATTTGTACGGCGCGTATAATTCTCAATTAGACCAATAGATAATGCACGTAAAATCAGTTGTAATTTCTATAATAAAATCTATTGGTTTTCTAAGAAAGGGTCTTCAGATGGCGCCGAGCGCATTGTACGTACAAGGCATTTTAAAGCAATTAGGAAAACAGTGGAAGAAATTATTAACTCTCCACTATGTAATTTGATTTACTTACTTTAGTGATGGCCCGAACATTCATTACCACACTAACAGAACTACCCCTGACATACGCAACACAGTGGCTGGCGATGTATATATAAGCAGTTGCCGCAGATTTACCATCCGCGGCGCCAGCCAGCACTTCAAACAAAGTTTTGTCGTTTCTTTTTTTTTTAAGGTCTCGTCCGTCATCCCATGCTTTCCCTACAAATGTATTCTGCGTGCTTTCTTAGCGGTCTCCCCGTTGGGTGCGTGTCAAGGGTTGGGATCAGTGCAATGTTTCGGTCTGGGTACAGAAGCGAGTTTCCTAAATCTGCTCGCAAGGACACAGACAGACTACTAACATTTCAGCCCAAGCAAAACCGGGCTCTTTGATCATCGCGATCAGCTCCAGATGGACTCGATTTGTAGGCCATTTTTTAGTTTTCTCTCCAAATGATTATTTATGTAGTGTGCAAACGCCACCTTTTACTCCCCGACGCAGACATAAGAGCACAGAAGCAATCAGCTCACACCTTGTCCGGAAGCTGGAGTTTATTTGGGGGTGACGGCGGTAGATTAAATAGGCCGGCTCAACTTTAACCGTGGAGAGAGAGCGGCCACGGCCAAATAAGAAACAGCTTCACCCATAGAAACTTTTCAAAGTATGCATAACAACTTGGAATTGGACTTGCCATGCAGCTTTTGATAAACACAATAGCTGATTCCAAAGTATTTCCACGTGTTAAGTATTCTCCGTATTTGAATGTTAAGTCCTGTTTTTTTTAAGTCAAGAGTTTTTTTTATTGTCATATAGAACAATGGCCTTCTTACTTGCAGCAGCACAGCAGAATATTAAACATTGAATGTTTTAAAGACTCTTTTTTTAAAGTCAAGAATCAAGAGTGTTTTATTGTCATGTGTCCCCGAGAGAACAATGATATTCTTAATTACAGCAGCACATCAGAATATTAACATGAATGTTTTAAGGACTTTAAAAAAAAAAACACATTGAATGCATATGGATTGGCTCAGTTCAAACTCACACCAATATTTACTTTCAATTCCCGATTGCATGTATTATTGTGCGATTCAATATGTTCTGTAAACAGTAAACCACGGATCCCTCGGCAATAAATGGGACTATTTGGAATATTAAATTTATTCTGGAGAGAAGCGTGTGTGAGATCGCGCCAACCCAGCTAAAATGTATTGGTCGGAATTATCCATTCTCTTTCAAAGCGCCGAGGCGAATCGTAAGAGAATTTAAAGTTTTATTTTAAAGGAATACCGGTGAATAATATCAAAATTGTTCTGATCATACATCTCACGAGAGTTATAAGTTGCAAAACAACACATTGAACAGTGAAACGTTTGAATGCAGCGTGTGATGTGCGTGACACGATTATATTTTGATATCACCAGCAAATTAACAATTCATTCAAAGATAGACACGAAATGCAGGAATAACTCAGCGGGACAGGCAGCATCTCTGGAGAGAAGGAATGGGTGACGTTTCGGGTCGAGGCCCTTCTTCAAATTCCTTCCACGCGTTCATCAATTAAAATAATCTTCCCCTCTCCCTTTCCTCCCTTTCTTTAGTAGTGGTACTGGGATTGTCCCGGAGGAAGATAACAAGCATAGTGACAACGACTAGTTCATTGCTTTCAGCGACTTGTCAAGAGTCAAGAGTGTTTTATTGTCATGTGTCCCAGATAGAACAATGAAATTCTTACTTGCTGCAGCACAACAGAATCTGTAAACATAGTACACTGTAAACTATATAATAAACGAGAGGAAAAACGTTCTGCGTGCATATATACATAGACTCACAAATACATACACACACACACACACACACAAACACACACACACACACACACACACACACACACACACACACACACACACACACACACACACACACTCACACTCACACTCACACTCACATACACACACACGTTATCCAGTCGGTTAGAAGGAGCTGAGGGTAAACGTTTCGTTTCTTTCGAGATGATTGCATTGCCTGGCCGCTGGAGGAATTCAGCGGGCCAGGCAGCATCTCTGGAGGGCACGGACAGGCGACCTTTCGGGTATGCACCTACTGCAAGTCAGACGCGAAGATGCGAGCAGTAATGCTCTGCCGTGTCATTCCCTCCCCTTTCTCCCTCTGTTGCGAACGAGCGCTGCCCCGTGTCGCTCCAAAGACTATGCAGGGGGGAGGAATGCCAGGAATTTGTGCCTGGGAAGGGGACGGGGACTTTTTCACCTCTCGCTATTCAATAGGGACGAGCTAGAATGGACAGCTGCGAGCGGAAAGGGCTACAAAGTCCTAACTGGTTTGAAATGGAAGAGGGTTGATTTCAACGGGATAAAGCCAAAATCAACTTCCCGATTTAGCGCGAGGTTTTTTCCTTAATAGTTCCTTTCGCTTTATCCTTGGTTACCTGGAATACCGTAATCCCCAGCGATGGGGCGACATCCAGTGTTTCTCCTCTGTTTAAGGTCCTTTGTGAATAAATGCAAACGCTGTTTGAATTAATACTATCTGTTTTTCACCTTTCTTATCTTGTATCGATATTTTATTTAATTATTAAAGATGCGCATTTGCATTGTTACCCTTCCTAATATTACAAACAGTGATACCCTGTAGAGAGAGGTTTCTTACATAAATACGTGGGTGTCATATCTATATGAGCCATCAAAGTGCATTGATTTGCATTTTCAAAACTTTCTGTAAACCCTTATCTATTCCAGGGTGTTTTGTTTTGTGTTTGGCAACGTTTCGAGTATTCCTCGGGCCTTCAATTTCAAACTTAATAGACCTTGTGAAAATAGACCTTGTTTTCCCTCCCTCGTTGTACCTGTTCTATGCGACAACAACCCGAAGGTCCGCATCGTTACACGCTGGGTGTTTAACGCAATGCGGTGGGTTTGGGGAACTTAAAGATCAATACCAGGAACGTCGTAAGCGGTATCAGCACTTCTAAAAAAAAGTGTTTGCGGTACTTTAAAGTCGGATTAGGTAGCAGCCTGACTGGTGTGAAATGTTTTTTTGGTGGTGGGGTGGGGAGAGGGGGAGGGAGGGGGGGGGGGCGTGGGGAGGTGATGATCAAGAACATTTGTTAAGTACTGTTTGGTATGAAAATGTCTCGTCTGAATTTGAACCGCTTAACCTCGATCAACCTTTCGTTAATTCCCTGCTTATTTTTCAAGAAGCCATCTACTTTCGATTTTAATCGAGGACACCAGTAAACTTCGGCTGGGTTAATGGACTGTAGTTATTTACATCTGTGCGCCTATATGCACATTACTACCCAGTCAAGTGTGTGAACATATAATGCTCCACCAGTCACGAATATTCTGCATTGCCTACTGATAGCTGTGATCAAATATCAATATTCCGAGCGTTTGGAAGAAAGGATGACTGAACTCAGAGCACCATTAAATGTTTGTTTTTTTCATTTCTTAAGTGGGTGAAACTAAAAGAAACGCAGGCACGCAGTAATAAAACTGTTGTGATCTTGTATCGGCAGTTATAAATATTAATACATTCGGCCACCGGTCATCCTTGAGATAAAAGCCGCCCTCAGAGGAAGTCTCGTGTGAGATTCTACAACTGCAAATCCCACGCAAGCCACCAACCTCCTAAAAACCATATCATTTAGTCAAAACCACAAGGTAACTGGAATCAGGTCTGGCTTTGGGAAATACTCTCTGTGTGTGAAACACTGAAAATTGCGTTTGTAAATCTGCGCTTACGCACTTGGAACAACTCACGAGAGATCATTTCTTTATAGAACAATATTTTAAAAAATCAGCTTAGGACTAATGCCGCCTGTAAAATACTAATCCTTGAAAATTAAGTAAAGATTAATTTAATTCCTAAAATAGACACCATAGCCACACTACTAATTTGCATAGTTTCCATGTTTAAAAAAAGCAATTTACTACTAATTCCTTGCTTGAAATTGATCATAACTTTAAGCTGTAGGTTATTTTATGTGTTGTTATAACAGAAAATTACACTTAAAGAAACCAGATGGGGGAGGAGGCGAGGAGAAACTAATAATTATGGCCTTATTTGATGATATATTGCAATCACGCCAGAGAAGCTAACACTTTAACACCAGATAAAAATAGAAGTTCTGATTTGAATTTGAGTCCGGGAGACTCGGAACATTTTTGTACTGTTACAGGGGTATTTATGTTCGCCCCCTGAGACGTTTTCACACAATTTACTGAAAGCCTAGAAAGACGAAATGAAGTAAGATTAATAGCAATCCACCGTTTAACAATCCTGCTGGAGAAACTGTAATTTAAAGAGAACTGATAAGTAAATCTGCCCTTTTTTACTACGCTTTGTTAAACTCACTCCTATTACACATTTAATAAGGTCAGTCCGTGTCTTTTAAATGGGGAACCAATCATCGAATGTACTTTATAGGTAATTGTAAAAATAACATTGCAAAAATATTTAACCTGGGAATAACATATTGTGCATCATATTCGTTGATTGTGGGTAACTTTTGTGTGTGTGCCTGTGTCTGTATGTTCGTGTGTGTGTGTGTGTGTGTGTGTGTGTGTGTGTGTGTGTGTGTGTGTGTGTGTGTGTGTGTGTGTGTGTGTGTGTGTGTGTGTGTGTGTGTGTGTGTGTGCCTGTGTCTGTATGTTCGTGTGTGTGTGTGTGTGTGTGTATGTTCGTGTGTGTGTGTGTGTGTGTGTGTGTGTTCGTGCGTGTGAATGTGCCTGTGTGTGTCTGTCTGTATGTTCGTGTGTGTGTGCGTGCGTGTGTGTGTGTGTGAATGTGCGCGTATATGTGTTCGTGTGTGTGAGTCTGTGTGTGTGTGTGTGTGTGTGTGAGTGTATGTGAGTCTGCGTCTGTGTGTCCGTGCGCGTGTGACTGTGTGCTGCACCTGAAAATATTTAGGTTCTGAATTAATCATAGACTAATGACAAGTAATTCTGTATATGTCTAATTGGTTATAATGGCAGCAACGTTAAACTTCATCCAGTGGAACTGACTGCGATATTAAAAATATATATTTTATTCATCTTATTTGTGGAACCATCCAGATTGTGATAAGTTAACAATGCAATTGTTGGAAAAAGCGCTGAATCTCTGAAGCACAGAACCCAGAAATACAAGTACCACAGGCAATTTGGCGTTAACTAAATATATATACGTACCAAGTACGAAATTTACATTAGTTCATATCCATTCAATAACCTTAAACTATCCATAGTTCGGGCAGAATTGCACTGTCGTTAAACAGGCTCGGTATCTAAATTCAATTGAGGAAGATGGGACTGACATCTTCAATTTAATTGCCACTAAAAATAAGCCTTTTTTTGTTTTCCCCTATTCTGTGGCGAAATAATCAGATGGTCCGTCATTAATATTTGATTTCCCAATCTGTTGATCTTTTAAATTAGGCCGCTCGGATTTTGACTGCGGTTCCACAGAAGCTGAAAACAGGAAAACATCAAGTCGCGTTTGGAAAAATCAGGCTGAGATTTTATTTACAAACATTTCCGAGTCCATTGTTTCGCGAGAGATAGAGAAGAAGAAAAAACAGCCGCATAAATTAGTAAAAGCTTACAAAAATACAATTCAAAGATTTTTTTTTCTCTCTCGTCTTCCTCCTGCCCACTCCGTGCACAGAGACAATATTTCACAAAAAAAACCTGGTTTTCGTCGCATCGCACGTCCAAGTACGGTGACATTTTCGGGTCAGTGGCCGTATTCTCTGCAAATAATGAGTTGAATTTCTTTCCCATATTTCGTCAAGATTTATCTTCATTTGTTAGTCCCCGGGTTTGTGAATAGGGAGGTTTGTGTTGAACAAAGACTCTTATTTGAGGCTTATGTGTGTGTGTGTGTGTGTGTTTTAATTAATTATAAACAAAATCTTTTTGGCACTTATTGGAAAGTAGCACGGGTTTTTTTTCAGAACAAGTCTGACACCTACCTGCGAACCGGGGAAAAGTTCAAGTTAACACTTTTGAACTGAATGGGGACTCCAATCTCAATCTCATCGTAACGTTGAGGATGGGAAAATATAGGCAGGGAAAATAAATAGCCTAAGAAAACTCTTGTGGCCAACACCGGGAAATTAAACGAATTTACGCGATACACCAAAAGTAGTTGACTGTGCGAGAGTTGGTGATGAGAGAGAGCTATAGGCGACATAATCTAATGCTGGTGTCACTGAGTATTCCGTTTTCATTGCCTCGTATATCGCACCGCTATGCCTTTTTTTTTTGCGATAGTAATGAGGACTAAATTTGGCATAAAATCGAACTCATTAGCAAAGTTCACCAGCTGATTGCTTTGCATAAAACACGACACTGATTAGATGTAATTAGGTTAAAGGATGGCACTTTAGTTTTTCGCCTTATTATTCCAGCCAGTTTTCTCTACTTCACCAGCTGCACGGTTAAAGTGCCACACTCTCTAGCCTGGATTAATTGTCTTTTAAAGTAACGCATTAACAACCCTAAAACAAAAACAAAACAAGCCAACAGCAATGCTTGCCCGGGTGTGTAAGCTAAAACTGTGTTTTAATTAAATATTTACAATTTTTTTGTCAGCAGCGATCTTTGATATTTTGTTTTTTTGTGTGTCTTTTGTTGAGACCTTTTTTTCCCCCGATTTCCAGAGAAACAGCTTTCGTCTTAAATTAAATTGCTACCGTGTTAATTATGAAACACTTCAAAAAAACACAGATTTATATTATATATGTATATATATTATACGAAAAAACAACATTAATATCTGTACAAGAGACTCATTTCATAATTTACTTCAAAGAGGGTGTATTATCCTTTTTTTAAATACAAAAATGCTACATTAAATATACAGAATTAGTCTCAATACAAATTAATCCGTGGTTGGTTAAGACGTATTTTTTCTCAGATGTTACTTTCGGACAGTTTGAATCGACCGTTTGGAATATAACAGAAACTAAACTTCTTTGTTACTTTATACCACATTGACGGCGAAATTTGCCATGGCAAGATAATAGTGTCCAGAGATTCGGCGAAGAACCATTATTAAATGTTCGACATACCTTTCTTCAAATCATAAGGCGACGCGTCCTTACACTGGTCTACTGGCGCCGGGCTCTTTGTTATAGATTCGGGACAGAGTTTTGCCAATACTTCTGCTCTGCTTAAGACAGTCTGACTTAATCCATTAGAACTGAAGTGATTTGTGCTGCTACCTCCGTGGTGGCTGTGAAGGTGTCCGAAAGTGCCATAGTTCGTGTAGCCCGTGTAGAAGGGAGAGGTGTAGTAGAGAGGCCGGCCCAGCACGGCGCTGTTCGGGTAGGGGCAAGGTGAACGGCTCGGCGATGCAGCGCTGGCGGACACAGCGCAACCGTGGCCCGAGCAAGCGCTCGCCTGCTGCTCGTTCTGTTCTTTCGACTTGTCCGAGGTGGCGATCTCCGCTAAAGACCAGAGTTTGGGCTTGGAGCTTGCAGCTGGGGGCGAGTGAATGACTGAAGTCACAGTGCAGCTCGGAGTGTGGGCTAGGTTTGTATGTGCATTTTCCAAGTCGGAGTCGTGGCTTTCGCGTCGGAGCTCCGTTCGATGAGGAAGAGCCAGGGCTGAAGTAGTCGCTTTGGGCGAGTGAAGGGTCTCTTTTTCCTCCGAATCTTTAAATTCCGAATCGCTCAGGATCTGCTCACTATCTTTACCGAGGTCTTGTTCCTGAAACCTCTCGCAAGCAATTTCTACCACGTTTTTCTGCTCCCCTGTTTCAAAGAGTTGAGAGAGACAATAAAATCACATTTCATTGATTAATCAAACATTTTAATCGCGATCTAATTGCAGTCACTTCACGAGAAGAGTCACAATTGTACACATTTTTAAACTCTACAATTGTATTTACTTTGAAGCAGTATTTCTAAAAGATGTGTTGGAAGGAACTGTAGATGCTGCTGTTTGACACCGATGATAGACACACAAGATGCTGGAGTAACTCAGCGGGTAAATGCTGGAGTAACTGCCCGTCCCGCTGAGTTACTCCAGCATTTTGTGTCTGTCTTTCCAAACAAAAATATGTCACGGTTGCAGAGACATTTCCATGCAGCGAAAATTACAATTCCAACGAAAATTCGGTGTGTTCTTTTGCATATGCGTGCGTTATAAATAATAAACTAAAAATCAACCCTGCGCCATTATTGGAATTGATTTCTCTAAATATTCATTAATTTCTTACCTGGCTCTGGCTCCGACGAGTTTTCTCTCTCCAAAGGTTTCTGCGGTTCATCCTCGTCGTTTTTCTCCAAATCAATGTTCTCTTCCTCTTCCTCGTCCTCGCTCCTGTTTCTCGGGGTCCAAGTCATCTTGTTCTCTTTCTTCAACCTCCGCCGGGCGTTGGCGAACCAGGTGGACACTTGGGTCAGCGTCATTTTGGTGATGATGGCCAGCATGATCTTCTCGCCTTTGGTGGGATAAGGGTTCTTCCTGTGCTCGCTCAGCCACGCTTTGAGGGTGGCGGTGGCATCCCTGGTGGCATTTTTCCGGTAAGCCGGGTCGCCGTAAGGATAAGAGCCTAGAGGGGCAGCGTACGGATGATATCCTATAGATCCAGCCATGCCCGAAGTGTGATCATAAGGAGATCCCTGAGATTACAAACAGCCGTCAACATCGCGTTTTGTACCAAACGCATTCAACTGTAAACCCATTTTTTTCAACATTGTAAAATAATATATTTAAACCTGCCAGCTTTGGCAGATTATAATAAAAGCGGCTGATTATATATATATTTTAAACATCATTCCCTCCCCCCCCCACCCACCCCCCAACGCTTATCTAAAATCAAATTGCGTTCAAATAACAGATTGAGATGCCTGAAAAGTTTGTGAAGAAGGAACGGTCTCGGCGAAGCGCCGTTCATTGTGTCGTTACACAGGCGTTTAATCGCGGTGTGCAGAAAGCAGAACTTACCACGTAGGAAGTGAAGGCAGCGGTCGGGTCGGTGCTGTACTGGAGGTGGCTGTTGTAGCCCGGGGAAGGGGCGCTGAAGGCGGTCGATCCGGCGTAAGGGCTGAAGGCTGACCCCGACGAAGACCGACCAAGTTCATCCGTCCTGGGTCCCGAAATGACGCTGGTGCTGTAAGCCGGGCACGAGTAAAGAGCTAACGAGGCTGACGGCTGGTACAAGTAACCCTGAGGATACGACATGGTTAGTGATAGTGCGCTTCTGTGCGCGAATCAGGACACCCTTTTTTTTTTCCAAGGCTTTAAAAAAATATATATATATATATAATGTGGAACTGGGCGAACCGGAGACACGCACCGGCAGATTGCCTGGGTGGGCGTTCTCAGCTCCGAGCGGACTCATCCGCTGTTTACTTGCTTGTAGAAGTTTTTCTTTTGCATAGGGCTGTCTAGAAAAAAAAGGTCCTGCGAGATGCAAGTTGGAAAATCGGGATTTCTGACGCCTTCTACGCACTCACAGCTCCTCCTACCATGGGTGGTATCAACATAAGAAAGCTGTAGCATGCTGGGGTACCACAGCTAGCCTAATGAGAGAATATCTCTCTCTCTCCCTCTCCCTCTCCCTCTCCCTCTCTCTGGCGGAACAAGAATCATTTCAAGACTCAACTGCGCCGGCCCCTGGATGGCAATCTTTTACCAAGCAACTAAACTTTAGTTTGCTCATGGCTCAACGTGACAGTAGCCTGGCGAATCAGACCACAGAGGGTGGAAGAAGAGAGAGAGAGAGAGAGAGGGGAAAAAAACAGGCACAAATGTGAAACTTGCTGGGGATGCGCGCCAATTAAAACGCTCCCAAAGTACGTTCGTCAAAACGTGCATGAAGGAAGGAAGGAACGTTCACCGAAGATAAACACAGAATGCCGGGGTAACTCAGCGGGACAGGCAGCATCTCTGGATCTCTGAAGAAGGGGTCTCAACCCGAAACATCACCCCTTCCTTCACTCCAGAGATGCTGCCTGTCCCGCTGAGTTACTCCAGCATTTTTGTGTCTCTTTACGTTTCTTAAACAATCCTTGAAAATTAAATTCGCAGCCCCGGAATTAATTACAATTCTGGCGTGTGTGCAAACGAGTTGTGTATCATTACAGCTGTATAACTGCTGTATAAAATGTTGTAAAGGATAGGCTTTCTTTCTTTTTTTTTAAAGATACAAAATAAATGTAGGAAATATGATTCTTTAAGGTTGGGTTGAAATAATTTGTCTGAAGAAGGGTTCCGAGCCGAAACATCACCCAACCTTTTTGTCCAGAGATACTGCCTGGACCCGCTATGTTACTCCAGCATTTTGTGTCTATCTTCTTTAAAAAACAATTTACAATGCGCTAGATACTCACCCAGCTCGTCTCCATGAACCCCGCGAGTTATCCAGTCAATAGTTCCAGCAATATCGGTATCCAGCCGGTGCCAATACTAAATGATGCACAGTGATTCTGGTTTCGGCGCCTCGCTCAGGCGAGGGAGAGTGCATCTGGCTTTCGCACTTCTGATTACCGGCCAGTGACTTAAACTGGGAACTGTGTGCGCCTGTGTGTTTGGGCGTTGGGCGAGGACAGGATCGGCAATGATGGTCTGGATGTGATGTCACTTGCCCACCAGCTGGCTGTCACTTTGACCACGGATCAGGAACTAGAAGGTACCTCGCTTCTCTTGCAGTAGGTGGAAGGGATTGGTCTTAAGGTCATAAGCGGTAGGAGCAGAATTAGGACATTCGGCCCATCAGGTTTACTCTGCCATTCAATCGTGGCTGATCTATCTCTCCCTCCTAACCCCATTCTCCTGCCTTCTCCCCATAACCTCTGACACACGTACTAATCAAGAATTTAACTATTTCTGCCTTAAAAATATCCATCGACTTGGCCTCCACAGCCATCTATGGGTTGAGTTGAGTAGAGCTTAGTTTATTGTCACGTGCACCGAGGTACAGTCGAAAAGCTTTTTTTTTATTGCGTGCTAACCAGTCAGTGAAAAACCAATACACGATTGCAATCGAGCCATCCACAGTGTACAGTGTACAGATACATGATAAAGGGAATAGCATGAATAACATTTAGTTCAACATCAAGTCCAGTAAAGTCTGATCAAAGTTAGTATGAATGTCTCCAATGAGGTAGATAGCAGTTCAGGACCGCTCTCTAGTTGTTGGTAGGATGGTTCAGTTGCCTGATAACAGCTGGGAAGAAACTGTCCCTGAATCTGGAGGTGTGGGTTTTCACACTTCTGTAGCTAATGCCCGATGGGAGAAGGGGAGAAGAGGGAGTGGCCGGGGTGCTACTGTCCTTGATTAAAAGTCTTGTTGACTCCTTCACTCTACCCGAGGACTTCTAATCAAGGTCGAGTCGCACCCCGGCCACTCCCTCTTCTCCTCTCTCCCATCTCCTTCTTAGCAGTACCTTGAAATCACTCCAGGGTATTGGCTATTATGATGTGCCGTTAACAGTGCACTATTAATCTGATGAGGTGATTTGATTCAATTTTGGGCCTGTCTGTATTTTCTTCTGACAGCAGCTGTCAGTGTAGTCTATAACATTAATGCGAAATGGGGCTCTCGCGCTGAAGGATCAACAATTGTGAATGTCATTACTGAAAATTTATTGAGGAATAATTTGCAGTAGGTGCATGTAATGCACACAGAAGCAACCCCTACCCATCCAGGCCCCTCAATGCTGTATTTGATGGTTGCAGATTGGGAAGAAGCTAATTTTTAATATTAGCTACCAATTGACATTCGCATGTAGCTGTCATTAGCAAGGCTTGCCAGATGATGATAAAGCATAATCAGTAGACAGTACGTACATTACATGTATGGGGAAAACAAGTGTGTAAGAATGAACTGCTGATGCTGGTTTACACCGAAGGTAGACACAAAATGCTTGAGTAACTCAGTGGGTCAGGCAGCATCTCTGGAGAAAAGGAATAGGTAACGTTTTGAGTTGAGACCCTATATCAGACTGGAAAAAAATACTGCTCTAACAATAAACTCAAAACCAAGTGCATTCAATAATAATAAATAATCATTTACAAAATCTATTCTTTGGCTATAAAATAATCTTGCACTAATCAAAAGGATATTAGGCCCCACATTTCATTATTTTACATATTGAACAATAGAAAATGATTAATGGAAATTACCAAACTTAAAATTTGGAACTAAAATGCATTTTACAAAACATAACTGTGCTTTATAAAACATGACCTATTCGCGACACAGGAAACTGCAAATGCTAGGGTCGAGGAAAACCATCTTGATTTTAATTTTTTGTGGTTCAAATTAGTGAGGTAAGTGAGTTGGGGAATAGTAAATGTATGAATGCTTTGCTGACTATAGAAGGTAGACAATTTCTCCTTTTAAAAATAAAGTATAATGTAGAAGAGTTCCATACTTGATTTTTATTTTTGACCCAGAATGCTGGAGTAACACAACGGGTCAGGCAGCATCTCTGGAGAAAAGGAATAGGTAACGTTTCGGGTCGAGACCCTTCTTCAGACTGATTTTTATTTTGTTTATTACCTTCCATTCAGGTAATTGAGTAACAATTTTGTTTTACATATTTTGTTGTACAATCTATCATCCATTTTTAACATTTTCATTGTATAATATAATGAAATGCGTGGTTATATATTTTCCAATAGGTGCAAACACCTATTGGAACTAAAGAACATAACTAAAGAACACATTTTGAAAATATTAAGTGTAAGTGTTTAATTTGATTTACAATCTGAGGTGGCCTGCAACCCATCAGTGTTGGCGTTCTGAATATGGACTAAAATGCAAAATTTCCTTTGACTGTTTGGACTAACATGCACTAAATAAGGCACTGTTCATCCTACGAAGCCCTCATTGTTCTTCACATATGTCTGTAGCCACTCCTCCTGTCCTCAAAGTCTTTCACAACTGTCTCAATGAAAGGCAGTGAAGAAGTTGTTCGCAGAAGACGTGTCATTTGTCGTTAACTTAAGTTAACAGTCACACCCACATAGGAGTCTGATGATTCTGAACTTTTAGTGCAACTCAACAAACTGAATACAGTAGACACAATGCTGGAGTAACTCAGCGGGTCAGGCAGCATCTCTGGAGAGAAGGAATGGGTGACGTTTCGGGTCGAGACACTTCTTCAGACTGAAGAAGGGTCTCGACCCCGAAGAAGGGTCTCGACCCAAAATGGGACCCATTCCTTCTCTCCATAGATGCTGCCTGACCCGTTGAGTTACTCCAGCATTTTGTGTCTTCCGACACAATCTGCAGTTCTTTTGTACACAAAATGAATACAGTTGTCTGGGCTTATTATCCAGTTCCAAAAAGAGTTAGACAAAAATGCTGGAGTAACAGCTGGTCAGGCAACATCTCTGGAAAAAAGGAATAGGTGATGTTTCGGTTCTTCAGACAGAGTTACAGGAAAGCGAAACGAGGGAGGGGGAAACTGGAGGTTTGGAAAGGTACAGAACAAATCAGAGCTGGCACTGATGACCAAGGAAAGGTGGAGTACACAATGGTCCATTGTTGGCTGTGGAAGAAGTGCACAGAAGGGGAGCAGCAAGAGAGGGTGTTGCACAACTATCGGAGAGAGGAGAACTACTTAAAAGTAGGCATACATAGTGGAGATTTCACAGTAGAGCAGAGATACCTACACTGTCAGAAATGTTTCATTTTGGTTGAAACTCTAAACCAAGGAACCATAAGAATTCTGACGTGCGCATGAAAGACCATGTGGCATACTTTACAAGAGGAGTAAGGCAGATATCCTTGATATCCAACCACTATGCATCCCGCAATCAACTTCTCTAAAATACACATTATCTGATCCTTATCATATCTCAGTTTGTGGGGCGATGCTGTGTACAAATTGGCTGTTGCTGATTAATTCCAACCAAAGGCAAGGTCTAGATATTAGTTTGATCAAGTGACTAAGAGTTCTTCAAGTGGGAATTTGCAAGGAAAGTAGAACTGTTAGGTTTCACAGCTACAGTGCTACAATATTGACTCCAGTGTTATGCTGGTAACTGTTGCAAAAATGGAAAAAGGACCAATATTGTATGTCAACATTTGGATAGAATAATTGATGTGTTATATCCAATGAAGCCGGCATCACAATTCACATCTGATTTAACAGAATTTACAACTTTTATACAAGACTGAGATTGTATATCTATCTACCAGGATGAATGCTACACCTTTTCCCATTATCAGCAGAAAATTATAATTCTCATTACAGTCTGTGATCACAGAAACTCACAGTAGTTGTATGGGCATCAATAATAGGTTCACAACAGGTAAAAGAGTTAGGTGCATTACAGTCAAGTGACAACCACCCACTGAGAAGATATTATAGGCTGCACTTTATGACATATTTTATTGTTTGCTAATGTAATCCACTTAACCATAATGCTTGTTGTGGTTACCTTGTTACTTTCAACAAAATCTATTTTACCGCATGGCACTTTTCAATCAATCTTTCTGCCATGCTTGGAGTCCAAATACATTATATTTATAAACACACATAACCCCTTTGAGAAGAGCAGACATTTGCTTCAAAATTTGATACCCCCCTTAGATTTATAATGTCTTTTATTTTATTTTGCTCTGATATACAGGTGGCCCTACAAATTGACATCTCTGCCTCAGAGGGCAGTGGAGGCAGGTTCTCTGGATGCTTTCAAGAGAGAGCTAGATAGGGCTCTTAAAAATAGCAGAGTCAGGGGATATGGGGAGAAGGCAGGAACGGGGTACTGATTGGGGATGATCAGCCATGATCACATTGAATGGCGGTGCTGGCTCGAAGGGCCGAATGGCCTACTCCTGCACCTATTGTCTATTGTCTATTTATTTGTGTGATAGATAACTCATTGATAATAAATGAAAACTCAATAAATTAACTACAGATATAGTGCAAAAATAGCCTGAAGTCCTTAAGTGCAAAAAAAGCCTTGCAGCCAAAGACAGTCCACAGTTCATAGTTCATAGTTTGGTTAGTGTTGTGTAGTGTTCAAGAGCCTGATGGTTGTTGGGGAGAAGCTATTCTTGAACTTGGTGGTCATGGGTTACATATTCATAAATTAGTCTACTTCCCTGTACTATCCATCATTGTATACCTTAACCTTCCTCGCACAGATCAATTATATAAGTTCCTAACAACTTGGACAAAGTTTTAGGTATGCGTGAATTGCATAGAAAGAAAATAATTGCTCCGCGTTAAAACCAACTTATCATTGGAAAACTTGAAACAAGTAGACAACAGTCTTTCCCTCCAGCTGCTGCACAGTTCTGGAACAGCTGCTGACAACATCTGTCCATTCTGAGGTATTGCACTTGCTGGTTCATTTTGACTTTTGATGGCTGAATATCTAGGTAACTTTAGTTAACGCTCCTTCTCTTTACTCTCCAAGAAGGCCATTATATTCTAAAAAATCCAGTGAATTGTTTCATAATCTCTGTAAGGCATGCTTACCGGTTTAGTTCTTGTGATCACTAGGCACATCGTTGGAGATGGAGACTTAAGGCGATGGACTATATTGAAATATCTTTGAGTTCAGTTTATTGTCACGTGTACTGAGGTACAGTGAAAAGCTTATGTTGCGTGCTAACCAGTCAGCAGAAAGACAATACATGATTACAATTGAGCCATCCACAGTGCATGATAAAGGGTGTATCGTGAATATGTTTAGTGCAAGGTAAAGCCAGTAAAGTCCGATCACAGATAGTTCAAGGGTCTACAATGACTTAGAGACCTCATGCTGGTGGTAATGTGGGTTACTAATATATTTGATAACATTATGCAACAGTAATGTTATCCAACCCATTGATGCAGTGATCTGAGGATGTAAACTAAGAAAAGGAAGAATGAACTGTCAAAATGTACACTTTAACCATCAGACGAATTCAACACAGGTCTAAACTAAGACCACAATTACAAGATGTCTTCATATAATATAATTAGATATTCTGCTAATATTAATGTTGATATTAGCAGGGGGTCATTTTATGATTAGCGCACTAATTTGGTGCAGGTCTTAATTTATTCTTGTTATGTTAACTTGCAAAACAAATCCTATTCATTGATTAAAATGTCATCAGCTAACAATGGCTTGGAGTTGGTACCCCGACAGTGAAACCCTTTTATGTGTGAGTTTGGATCATATCCATACTGTACGTTGGTGCAGGGCACAAATCAAAGCCTTGTTATTTAGGTTGAAAGACTTAATATGGCGATTCTTCACGATGGCATCGAGTCACATCTAGAAAGGGGTCACCAACTTGATGTTATGAGGAAGAAACATGTGTAGTGTTTCCCTTCAAGTGTAAACAGTTCTTGAATCTAAAGCTCGTTAAGCGAATACACAGCAATTGTTTCGTTTTCGTAAGTACCACAGAGATTTCTGTCAATTAAAATCTTCCGACAATATTTATGTGAAATATGCACTCGGCTAGTTCAATTATTTCCCTCTGCCATCGAGCAGTAATTCAACTGCAATACTTTGCATAAGAGCTAAAGTTAGCGACCAATTATTAAACTGAGAGAGGTTACGTTGTTTGCTCTGTGCCCAATAATTCGAAGAATGGCAAAGGTTATTTAAAAACAATAAATCGACAAAAGAGGTGCACATCGATTGAGCAGTTGATTCAGGAGAAACCGTTCTGTTCAGCTTTCTTGTATAGCTTTCGAATGATATTAATTACTTGGAGAATTCCGAATTTAGACGGGCGTCTCTACAACGCGGAGCAAACCCACTGGTTCGCGGCATTTCACACTCTCAAGCTCAAAATGAGTGTTTACTGGTGGATATAAGCGAATAAACGGACCAGGTATCCCCTCTCGAAAACTCATAAAAGGGTAGAAGCGAAAGCAGATTAAAACCATATGAACTGGGATAAATCCCTGCCGATCAACGGATGTAATCTCCTTTGATTCCACCAGATATATTTCCCAACACGAACATATCCCGGTTTATTTAATTCTCTTTGTCTGCTTATAGCTGCTATTCTGCTCAAGCCCACATCTCAGCGGGAAATCTCACAAATCGATAGTTTTCAAAGTCTTTTGCCCTGCGAAATTAATCAGCGCATTGCATATTATTGCCTTTAGCCTCCCAATGTTAAGAACGTCCTTTTTACTCTACAATATCATGCTCTATCACTCCGTGTTAATGATTGATTGAGATGTTTGTTCATATTCATCTGTTTATAATCCGTTTTTGTTACTTTCAATTACGTTTCTTTGGCGTGGATTAAAGGCTTAATGCTCCATCTTTCCGAAATCATCTTTGGAAGCATTATATTTATACAGGAAAATGACTATTGTCAAATTGTGCACGTCGCTAATGTGTGCATCATTGCTTTACATGGACAGAGAATTAACATGTACGCCTCTATCTCCACATTTGTTTCCAAGTACATGAATGTTTCTTAATTTGCTTTGAACTGACTGGCAAGATGTTTTTAACAAATCTCAAATGTGCAAACATCTGGAATCTGACGAAATGCAACCTGTAACTGCGATTTAAAATGACCTGTACATAGCAGGATAGAGGAGCTGCCGCTCAAAATAAGTAATTAATGCAAATAATGCAACTCATACCAGCATTTTGCTCCAATTTCACTCCTTTATCTATATCATATTAAGGATAGACACAAAATGCTGGAGTAACTCAGCATCTCTGGAGAGAAGAATTTGTGACGTTTCAGGTCGAGACGCTTCTTCAGACTACCTCCTTTTACAGATGCCCTTTAAATTAATCTGCATTATTCCCTTTAATCTGTATATTTCGCAAAATAACATTTTCTTTCTATTTGCACTTCCACTTTTTTTTCAGGCTTATAGATCCCTCCGCTTATCAGTTGCGCATCTGGGGCATTAAAAAGAGTATGATGGTTGCAGAAGGCAAATATTAAGCCATCATTTTCTGCAGTCTCTACTGTTTCTGATTTTTTTTTTGTATACTTATACCACAGAAACATTCCTCAACATCCAAATCATGCAGAGATAAAATAGACACAAAATGCTGGAGTAACTCATCGGGACAGGCAGCATCTCTGGAGAGAAGGAATGTTAATCCAGCATTTTGTGTCTCTCTTCGGTGTAAACATGCGTCTGCAGTTGCTTCCTACACATTTTGTGTCTATCTTCCGTGTAAACCAACATCTGCAGTTATTTCCTACATTATGCACAAAGAAAATCCGATTGAAACCATCTCGCAGGTAACATCATCCATTGCCTCTGCAATCCACACGTCCAGCTATTGCCGGGGGAAGTCGTGATTGACAGGAGTGCCTGGAAGCGCGAGGCGGTCTGGGAAATGTAGTTAGCTGACTACAACTCCCGGAACGCCGCGCGCGGCTGTGACGCGACCTTCATTTACATGGCCCGGGACGCCGGGGAGTGGGCGGGCCGAATGCAAATCGGGCGCCCCGCCCACCGCTGCGGAAACGCCCGCCTGCTTCCGGTCCGGTTGCCATGGCAGCGAACGGGGCGACCGGAAGCGGGCGGCGGCGGTCCCTGACTACCGCCCGCCCGGAGATGGCGGACAGCGGGCGGTTGTCGGCTTCACTCCCGGTCCCGGCCCCGGGCCCGGCCTGGCCTGGCCTGGCTCCCCTCACTCACTGGCCTGCACCGGACCGGACCCGACCCCCTCGGGTAAGTCCCGCTTCTCTTCATCCCGTCTCCGTGCGCTCTTTATTCCAACGCACTCCGTCTCCAGCAACCACAGCGCGCTTCACACCTTAAAGCCCATCAACATTTATTTCTATCTATAAATATTTCGCAGTAATAGAAACATAGAACATAGGTGCAGGAGAAGGCCATTCGGCCCTTCGCGCCAGCACCGCCATTCAAAGTGATAATAATAATAATAATAATAATATATTTTATTGTCATTGCACATAGGTGCAACGAGATTTGGTATGGATATCTATCATTGCTGATCATCCACAATCCTGCTTTCTCCCCATATCCCCTGATTCCGTTAGCCCCAAGAGCTAAATCTCTCTTAAAATACAATATATTCCGCGTTCAAATGTAATACATGCTTATAGATGATATATAGGTTTCAGAATTATATGTCTGTACAACTCGTTATCCCACAGCTAACAATGGACCGTTTCCGTTTTCATCGTTAATTTTTTGTGCACGTCTTTCATTCATTTGTTCTCTCTCTCCCTGTCTCTCCCCATCACCGTCTCTATACCTCTTGTTTCCATCTCCCCTGACTCTCAGTCTGAAGAAGGGTCTCGACCCGAAATCTCACCCATTCCTTCTCTCCAGAGATGCTGCCAGTCCCGCTGAGTTACTCCAGCATTTCGTGTCCAACTTCAGGATTTTATTCACTTTATATATTGAGTCCATTCCACCAGTATTTATGCAGAGAGTCAAATGTACCCAGGCGACGCTCGAAACAAACCTGAGTGAATTATTAGCCACACAAGAAGCTGCAGATGCGGGAATCTCCAGTGAATTATTCATTGCATCGTGGCAGAGGTGTACGAAATACTGTGTGCTATTTATTTCGAGGTGGCTACATTGATTGCTCTCACCTTTTAAGGTTGTCAACAGTGTTTTGATTTGTTCTTTTCACACCTTTAATTCATTTGTTCTGTGTACCTTTTCGTGCCTCTTGTTTCCCTCTCCCCTGACACTCAGTCTGAAGAAGGGTCTCGACCCGAAACCCCACCTATTCCTTTTCACCAGAGATGCTCCTTGACCTCCAGCAATGTGTGTGTCTGTCGCCAGTGTTTTGCTGGGTTGGCGTTTGCAGAATGTGTGACTTGGTGAAAATAAATTTATCTCCAGCAAAAATGGTGAGGGCGAACTGTTCTGTTCTGGTTCGAGAGCAGGTGTGTAGCTTTGCATTTCACCCTCTGGTCGTGGATAAAATGCGTCGGTGAGTCCTAGTTAACGCGAAAGCAGATTTTTCCAGGCACGCAGCCGTCAACGGGAACTTACCCCTTCATTTGAAATTCCTGACCTGAAACTGATTGCAAACCGCAGATTTGCTTTGATGAAATTAGCACTCGCCCGCACCTTTTTGTTAACAGCCAAATAAACAGACGGTGCCTTGATAGTATTTTTTAAACCACCAAATAACATAATTTGTGTATCTTTTGAGAAACAAAGCAATTATTAAAATCCACTATTCAGAATAATTAAGAACGTATAAGTATATCTTCTAAACAAAACGTTTCCTTTTCTACAATCATAATTGAATGTAAATATCGGTACAATTGACCCAACATAAATATCGGTATAATGGACTCTATATAAAGTGAATATAATTATTCCGAACCCTGTATATCATTTATATAAGTATGTATTATATTTCAATGTAAAATAAATGTTATACTTCCAAAATATTTCTTGATAGAAATAAATATTCATAGGATTTGATTCATAAACATAAATACTGCTTGGTGTATTTTCCTAGTTGTTATTTAATTATTGTGGGAGTTAAATGTATAATCCTAAATAAGGTGAAATGTTGATGTTTCTAATGTTGTGTTGATGTGAATCAGATTTTATCTTGTAAAGACGTTTTTATACATGCTTGGTCGAGTATATATTTGGTTTTCAGTCTTGATAATAAATATGGATTGTTATTTGTCATTGTTTCTAAAAATGTTTAATAGACTGCATATATTGAGTTATTAAATTCTAACTGCCCCAAATGTGTTTTACCACCATTGTATATATTGCATTGATTATGAAAGCCAATCAGTAATTTGGATGTTTAATGTCAGTGCACTTATCATGTTGAGTCTAGCCATCAGTATTGGCTTTGCAAGAGGAAATGAGACAATTAAAACTGACATTAATAAATCTAGTATTTTTGTGGCACATCTTTGCCGATAGAGATAATTTCCATATGTAATATTTGTCTTGCCACAGGTATGTAACTACTGCGCAAAATTAATGTTACTTCTGGATATTTGTAAAATGGCTGTCTGTATAATACAACATTGGTTATTAATTCCAGTTGAGATGTAATCAATTCCTGATCATTCTGAGCTTTGTTCCTGGATACAATGAAGTTTTATAAATTAGCAATGAACTGCTGTAACTAAGCTACCTCATCTAAAAAAATTCAATCATTTTGCCAGAGTTTTACTTTCGACTGGTTACAAGCAATCACCATTAAAATCAAAATAAATGTCTGCTATCTGATATTTTATTGAAACTTCAAATATAAGACAAGCAAACATTACAACTGCATTTGTAAACACGTATTCTAATTCTAATTCGAAGTAGCAACAATATGATGGACTTCAGGGATCATGATGTACTCTATAACCCCATGTAGCAATATGCCAGTAATATGATTTGAAATTGTTCCAACAGGAAAACAAAGATCAGGGTGACTCCTCACAACTATTTTTACTCGTGTTTATTTTCAATTGTTGAATTTTAAAATTTATACCTGAGAATTCTATTACAAAAATATGCAGTGATCGTGTATCTCCGTGGTGGTAGAAGTAGCTATTAACCTATCACAGGTGGTAGAATCCTTGAGTCAGGAAAAGAATGGTTGCAAGTTAAAGTGCCAGTTAATGCTGTCAATCCCGTTTGCCTGTCGCTGCATGAGTGTTATCCGTGCTCAGTTGCAGCTACAATACTGCACGCTAAGAGGGGATGCTCCATCTTGAGACTGCAAACTGTAAGTCAACATGGTCTAATCTAAGACCTTGAACAATGTACCCCTGGATCAGGAATTTACAAGGTAATGTCTTGAGGGGCAACACGAATAAAATATTTAAATTATATTGAAACATAATTTGTATGAAACAAATGACTAGTATTGTGTCAAATATCCTAAGCATGCAACAGAGAAGCTTTTCTGAACATTTGTATCCTTTCAGGTAGAAACAGAGCACTTCAGATGTGTACTTGCAGATTTTGGATCTGTCATTTGAAGAGGAGGTAAGGCAGGGCTATTGAAAGTAAAACTCTGCTCAAGCAAATTAGTTGTGTATTTGATTGAATGTATCGGCATTAAGAATGTGTGAAGAGTTTTTGCACAGTTTTTGTTTTGTGTATGTTTTTAAAATTCTGAATACATTTTGAAATAAAAATATTGATTATCAAAATCTCCAAGTATTACCATAAAAATATATTCTATTAAAGAAAACCAAGATCATTTATTTTGACATTTTTCTTGGCTTTAATAACATTGAAGTGCAGTTTTTCTTAAAATTCAATTTCTGTCACAATTTTCTGCAATTGGTTGGTTGTCCTGTTATAACAGGCAAACTATAGCCTGTTAGATCAGCCATGATTGAATGGTGGAGTAGACTTGATGGGGCAAATGGCCTAATTCTGCTCCTATAACTTATGAACATGAACCATAAGAATGTAAGTTTTTTGTAATGTGTTTGAGCAGCAGGCCATCTGAGTGATATCAAACAAAATTTGCCATTGAACTTTATTAAATATTAGGAAAGATATGTACTTGGTGTCATCTAAAGCCCTGGTGAGATTATTCATGTTTTGCTCACATGTTGCAGTTGTGAAAAGAAGATAGTTAGGAATTAGAAAAGGCCAAACAAACTCATTCCTCCATTATTCTCGTTCATATAGCGAAGCAACAAATTCACTTTAAATACTCGTGTTTTGATGCTTTTAAAACCTGGAATTTATTATTTAAATTACTCTTCAATTTTTGAGCAAACAAATGTTTACATTTCTGGTTTCAATTTACTTTCCATTTAATTGACAGTTTTCCTTATTAAAAATAGAAGAGGGTTGCTCAGGAAGGCACAGAAGATTGCAAAAACGAGGAAGTGAAGCAAATGAAAGAGATGAAAAGTGAAGGGGGTCAGAAGGAGAGGATGACAATGAGGAGGAGGAGGATATCTGAGAGGGAGGAGATAGTGTGGGAGAGCAAGGTTGATCTGGAAGGGCGAGGTTGGCAGGAGAGAGTCAAAAGGTTCAGAGCTGGGATTGTAAGAAGGAATCTGAGATGGAGGTGGTGGTAAGGGAGGATGGGTAGGTAGCTGTTGGGAGGCGATAGTAAGGAAAAGGATGTCATGGTAAGTATGGTGAGGAGGGAATCTGAAAGGGGAAAGTAAGTGGTTGGAGAGAAGGAAGGGGTGGCAAGGGAAGGCGGAGGAGGGAGGGGCAGGTAAGGCAATGGTAAGGAGGAAGAATGGTAGGTGAGGTGATGAGGAGTTGGTAAATAGTGAAGAGGTTCTGAAGGAGGGAGAGGTTGGTAGTGGGATGAAGGGAAGGCTTAAGGAAGGGTTGGAAGGTAGAGGCATGGAATTTGTGTTTTTACAGTGGGGTCTCTTGAGTGGTTATTTCTGCTGGGAGAGGGAAGTGTCCTAGTCAAGAGGTTTGAGAGGATCTAATGGAGAGGCATGGGTGTAGGAGAGGGGATGAAGGAGAAGAGGGGATTGCTATGGGATTGGCAGAGGCAATGGGTGCCTTTGTGGATGTGGGAGAGGGGGAAGGTGAGGTGTGTTCAAGAGGAATGTGAATTCTGAGAGGACGAGTGGTGAGGAAACAGTAATGCTGATCTAGGAGAAGGGGGTCTGCGGGAGTTGTCGGGGGAGTAGTAGCGAGAGATGATAACGGGCAGTGAGTGGATGGTGAGGTGCATGGTGACTGAAGGTGCCTGGTGGGTGGCATGTTAGCGCAGCGGTAGAGTTGCTGCCTGACAGCACCAGTGACCCAGGTTCGATCCTGACTATGGGTGCTGTCGGTACAGAGTTTGTACGTTATTCCTGTGACCGCGTGGGCTTTCTCCGGGAGCCCCAGTTTCCTCCCATTCCTAGGATAGTGCTAGTGTACAGGATGATCGCTGGACAGTGCAGATTCGATGGACCGTAGGGCCTGTTTCTGTGCTGTATCTCGAAAGTCTAAAGTCATGGTTCTGGGGCTGGTGAGAGGAAGGGTGCCGTGAAGAAGAGTGTTCATGAAAAGGGGTTGGGATCTGGGTTGGTGGTGGGAGAGCAGCATACGAGGGAGAATTGGTGGGGAGAGGGTCAGGAATGCATTTGTGCTATGGGGTGACTGAAGGAAATGATTGTGATTGAAAGGGGGAGGAAGAGTGTGGTGAAAGTGTGGTTGGATGATCAGCCATGATCATATTGAATGGCGGTGCAGGCTCGAAGGGCCGAATGGCCTACTCCTGCACCTATTTTCTATGTTTCTATGAAAGGGAGGGAAGGATTCTGATTGAGTAGTTGACGAGCGAGTGGGAGGTAATGAGTTCTGGTGCATGGGTGTGGGAGAGAGGGAAGATGAGGTGGGATTGAGTAATGGGGCACAATTGGTAGTTACGGGGGTTCTGAGGGAAAGTTTGGTGGATGAGTGCAGAAAGAAGAACAGATGGAGGATCTGATGAAGGGAGAGGCGAGGAGAAACAATGAGTTGTGCTGGAGAGAGGGGAGTGTGAAGGAGGGATAGAGAGCTGCAAGGGAGAGGTGGAAGGGCAGAGGTGTTTTAAGAGTTAAGGAGAGGCATATTGAGAGGTTGTTGTGTGGTCTTTGAAGGAGGGAGGAAAAAGAGAGATGTAGGAGAGAAACGGTGCCTGAGGAACAGGATGTCAAGGGATTATAAGGGTGAGGGTCTTCAATGGGGAGGACAGTGGACAGGAGCTGGCCAGTGGTAGAGAGGTGGGCTTTGTAGTAGAGAGGTGTTGGGGGGAGGTGGAAATTAATGAGAAAGTGGGGGACTTTGAAGTATGTAGTGATGTTTGGGGAGATGGGGGTCGCAGGGATCACTGGGTGAGGCGCTGATGAGGAGGTGAGATCATGAAGGATGGGAGAGGAGGTTCTGAAGGAGATTATGAAGCTCTGATGGAGGGGCAGGATGGGGGTTGGTTCTGTGAGGGAGAGGGAGGTTGGATTCTCATGGAGAGAATGGTCTGGGTCAGAAGGAGAAGGTAGTTCGTGCTTTGGCTCCGGTATCGGAAGGAAAACAGGCCAGCTCCAAGAAAGTATGGTTCGAATGGAGTGGTTGGTCACGGGAAGAGTAGAGAGATTAGAATTAAGCTTCTGTGGGAGAATAGGAAGACTAGGAAGATGAAAATGGGCTCTTGGAAGAATGCATGTTCGGGGAGAGTTCGATGAAAGGAAGGCAGTTCTTGGCAATATGGTGGGAGGGTGGTCTGAGGGAAGGTGTGGTGATTGGTAGGCTCTTGACCTGCATCTGAGGAGGGGTATTGGAGCAGTTCGTAGTGGGGCTACAGGAAGATTAGATGAGGAGGGTGAGGGTATGGTATGGAGTCTGTGTGGTAAGGGTGACAATAAGAAGTCAGAATGCCATTGGTTAGGTCTGAGGTAAAGGTGTGGGTTGGGGGGAATGGTGATGATTCTATGGATTTTGGTGGAAATAAAAGGATGTGATTGTAAATAGATAGCCTGAGAGCGTGTGTGCGAGAGTTAGCTATATCCAGGTTCAAGTGGTAGAGTGTCATATTGGATACCCTTGTTAATGGACCAAGATCACATTTCATCAGCTCTTGTGCTATGATTACCCCCAGGTAAGAAGAGCAGTGCACGGATGTCATCCTTCATAACAGAACATTTTAAAGTAATATTCAGGATTCAGTTTTTCTCCTTTTTTACCCACTGAGGCATCTCTTCCCATCGCCTATCTTGACTGCGGTTAGAGGGGAAATGAACCTGCCAAAGAAAATTGTTTGAAGTTTACCAGGTGTCACTGCTATGGTTTGTACATCGGAGATTTTATTGCTGGACTTTGCTGATGGGGAGTGCCTGGAACAACTTCATTTGAAATATACAAAGCTGCAGAACTGTGGAGACCACCAAAATACTTCATTTTTGTGTGTTTATTTGTTGTTACTTTTTGTATCACATTTTTGTATTTCATTTTCTTACATTCACATCAAGAAGCAACATTGGTTCAAAAGCAAGGAGGTAGTTAAATTGTACGTCATTAGTGATTTAACACACTGGATTTGTCTACATTTGGACATTTGATGTGCAACCCAATGTGTGGATCTCAGCTATGTAATTATTTTGTACATTTAATTGTTTGAATAGAGGTATCATGGTTTAGATTTTGGACAAAGCGGACCTCATGAACAGATTATATTGAGTACTTGGAACATTGCACATTCTTTGTTCATAGTACATTTAATTTGTAAAACTTTTTAGCAACGTTGTAACATTAACTTGAATATTTGGAACCTAAAAAGCTACGGGTTTATCTTTAATTAACTAAATACTACGTCCTTTTTAATGATGGTATTTAATAATAAATGTAAAGATGTTATTAGTCCTTTAAGGTCATGAAATAACCATCTTGTATACAAAAGTAAAAACATAATCATATCATGGTGCTAAATGGATTTATTTATTTAAGTGAGTATGATTTATAGTAATCCTTTCTGGTTTTGCTTACCGAGTGTTCATGCTTATCTTAATTGAGTGCATTAGTGATTATCTCTTAGTATGAATTATATGGTAAGGAATGGTGGGAAATTACTTTTAGCTGCATTTTAAAATATGCTTTATGTCTAGTAATTTGGGAACTATTTTCAAATCTTTGAATTTTTTCTTGGATGGGTCAAAAATGCGTACCTGCTAACTTGAAATGTTTGCAGTGACTTTTCACAACATATGCCTCTCCCATATCAAAATTTCACGAGGAAAATGGATGCAAGAATAAATATGTTTTCTCCATTAAAAGTCCTCATCTATCTAGTCAGTAATTGTGAAATTGATTTTATGCTCTTTCATCAGCTTTAGTGGATCAAGTGCCTTTATGGTATCGTCTATTATGGATTTTTACTTTTAAACGTTTTGCTGTTTAACCATTCTAGAGCTTTAACTGTACAGGCTATAATATAAGTTTTGTTGTTATTTTTAAGTCAATGTCCACAAATAATGGCTTCAGTGTTTATTTATTTTTGGTGCATTTTTTTGCTTCATCTTTACCAGGTTTTGGCTGCCTTCTCATTTTATACACTTTTGTTCTATAAATGCTTGAAACCATTATAACAATTTAAAATAATTTGAACAAATATCTAACAAAATAAATTGCATTTGAAAAGCTTTTTTAAAATATAGATTTGCAAGTTTTGTGCTCAGCATTATTTTCTTTCCACCAGCCACCCTTCCTGTAATATCTTTTCCCCATATGTAATTTAATATAATAGCATGCTTGAGTTATTTGGGATGATGAATAATATGCGCAAAACCACTTAATTACTGTATGAAAAATAACTATATTTGACACTTTACTCATGCTTAAACTCTGCAAATAACCCTGCATTCAGTTATTAACTCTGACTAATAGAAGGAAAGCTACCCCCCCCCCCCCCCCCTTGACTTTAGTATTCAGGAATGCACCTTTTTGAGTGACTGCCCATTTTATGCATACTCGGTAATGGATTGTAAACCAATGCAAGGGCTGTGCATGTGCCATTGAGGCAGCTTGCTTTAAAATGTAACAATACTTAAAGCATCAACATCATCACTGTTGTTATTGTCTGCTCTGCTTCAATTACGCTTGATTATAAAAGTCATTGTCTTTACTCCAACAACTGGTTTACAGACTTTACAACATATATGGATGTGCCATTGAGGCAAACTAGTCAGTATTCTTCTAAGTTGTCATTTAACATCCATTACAAAATTGTGTTTGCGAGCAATAAACTCAGTGACTCCCGTTTAGTTTTGAGATACTGCATGGAAACAGGCTCTTGGGCCACAGAGTCCGAGCTGACCATTGATCACCCGTACACACTCGTTCTATGTTATCACACTTTCTCATCCACTGCCTGCACGTTACGGGTAATTTATGGAGGGCAATTAACCTACAAACCCGAATGCCTTTGGGACGTGGGAGGAAACCGGAGCACCCGTAGGAGACTCACGTGGTCACAGGGAGAACATGCAAACTCCACACAGACAGCACCCAAGGGCAGGATTGAACCTGATAGGTTTGTGGCATTGTGAGGCAGCCGTACTGTGCTGCCTATACTACTATTATCAATGTTAATAACATTTGAAAGAAAATATCTGACAGCCAATAGAAATTAAAAAAAAATCTGCAGATTTTGGAAATGTGAGATTAAAAACAAAAAATACTGGAAACACTCAGTAGGTCAGGCAGTATCTATGGAAAAAGAAAAATTAACACTTCGGGTCAAAGACCCTGCATCAGGCAATTGAGGTTGACCATAATTGAAAAATTTGTACATGGAAGTCAGGGTGTCAATTAATTATATGCAATATATAAGAGACATAAAATTCATGCATCTGGAATAATTTGTCTATGATTTTAAGTACATTTTCCGATGACATTGACTGATGTGATGGATTCAGATTTATAGTGCGTTAAGTGGGGGGAAAAGTAGCTATTGGAAAAGTGTCATTATGATGTGTTAACTACTAGCAAACCTGGTGAATTACATGGTTATGTGGTTTATTGTAAAATTCATAGAAGTACAGGGAGTTGTCAAAGATTTGCAGAAATTGCTTTGCCTATGGGCCATTGTGTATGATCTGCAGACCTTTTCATTTTGAGAATTTAAAATACCTCATCCGCTCCGAGTTGTTTATTCATAAATATTTACAACATAATTGTCTCCAACTTATTCTTTTGATTTAGTATTTATTAATGGATGCTCATAATGTGGAATAGAGCCTGTTTTATTTTAAGTTCTGACACCACCTGTGGCCTTACCTATCCCCAAGTCAGTAGTTGTTCAGAATAAGTATAACCTCAGAGTAAACCTCTCTTTAGAAATGTTTATCTTTTATTATCCTTTCTTCCTGGATTAAAATACCATTTCTGATTTCTGCGTC
>CM075978.1:189653318-189734069 GCA_038087875.1 Malacoraja senta
TTGTTCATCCCAGTTTGGCAAAAGAATAAATCAGGAAGGAAGTGCATCCGTGGATAACAAGGGAAATCAGGGATAGTATCAAAGCAAAAGATGATGCGTACAAATTAGCCAGAAAAGCAGCATACCAGAGGACTGGGAGAAATTCAGAGACCAGCAGAGGAGGACAAAGGGCTTAATTAGGAAAGGGAAAATAGATTATGAAAGGAAACTGGCAGGGAACATAAAAACTGACTGCAAAAGTTTTTATAGATATGTGAAGAGAAAGAGATTAGTTAAAACAAATGTAGGTCCCTTGCAGTCAGAAACAGGTGAATTGATCATGGGGAACAAGGATATGGCGGACCAATTGAATAACTACTTTGGTTCCGTCTTCACTAAGGAAGACATAAATAATCTGCCGGAAATAGCAGGGGGCCGCGGGTCAAAGGAGATGGAGGGAACTGAGTGAAATCCAGGTTAGTCGGGAAGTGGTGTTGGGTAAATTGAATGGATTAAAGGCCGATAAATCATCAGGGCCAGATAGGCTGCATCCCAGAGTACTTAAGGAAGTAGCTCCAGAAATAGTGGATGCATTAGTGATAATTTTTCAAAACTCTTTAGATTCTGGAGTAGTTCCTGAGGATTGGAGGGTAGCAAACGTAACCCCACTTTTTAAGAAGGGAGGGAGAGAGAAACGGGGAATTACAGACCAGTTAGTCTAACATCGGTAGTGGGAAACTGCTAGAGTCACTTATTAAAGATGGGATAGCAGCACATTTGGAAAGTGGTGAAATCATTGGACAAAGTCAGCATGGATTTACGAAAGGTAATCATGTCTGACGAATCTTATAGAATTTTTCGAGGAATGTAACTAGTAGAGTGGATAGGGGAGAACCAGTGGATGTGTTGTATCTGGACTTTCAGAAGGCTTTTCGACAAGGTACCACATAAGAGATTAGTAAACAAACTTAAAGCACACGGTATTGGGGGTTCAGTATTGATGTGCATAGAGAACTGGCTGGCAAACAGGAAGCAAAGAGTAGGAGTAAACGGGTCCTTTTCACAATGGCAGGCAGTGACTAGTGGGGTACCGCAAGGGTCAGTGCTGGGGACCCCAGCTATTTACAATTTATATTAATGAACTGGATGAGGGAATTGAAGGCAACATCTCCAAGTTTACGGATGTCACTAAGCTGGGGGGCAGTGTTAGCTGTGAGGAGGATGCTAGGAGACTGCAAGGTGACTTGGATAGGCTGGGTGAGTGGGCAAATGTTGGCAGATGCAGTATAATGTGGATAAATGTGAGGTTATCCACTTTGGTGGCAAAAAGAGGAAAGCAGACTATTATCTAAATGGTGGCCGATTAGGAAATGGGGAGATGCAGCGAGACCTGGGTGTCATGGTACACCAGTCATTGAAAGTAGGCATGCAGGTGCAGCAGGCAGTGAAGAAAGCGAATGGTATGTTAGCTTTCATAGCAAAAGGATTTGAGTATAGGAGCAGGGAGGTTCTACTGCAGTTGTACAGGGTCTTGGTGAGACCACACCTGGAGTATTGCGTACAGTTTTGGTCTCCAAATCTGAGGAAGGACATTATAGCCATAGAGGGAGTGCAGAGAAGGTTCACCAGACTGATTCCTGGGATGTCAGGACTTTCATATGAAGAAAGACTTCGCTAGAATTTAGGAGATTGAGAGGGGATCTTATAGAAACGTACAAAATTCTTATGGGGTTGGACAGGCTAGATGCAGGAAGATTGTTCCCGATATTGGGGAAGTCCAGGACAAGGGGTCACAGCTTAAGGATAAGGGGGAAATCCTTTAAGACCGAGATGAGGAAAAACGTTTTCACACAGAGAGTGGTGAATCTCTGGAACTCTCTGCCACAGAGGGTAGTTGAGGCCAGTTCATTGGCTATATTTAAGAGGGAGTTAGATGTGGCCCTTGTGGCTAAGGGGATCAGGGGATATGGAGAGAAGGCAGGTACGGGATACTGAGTTGGATGATCAGCCATGATCATATTGAATGGCGGTGCAGGCTCGAAGAGCCGAATGGCCTACTGCACCTATTTTCTATGTATCTATGTATCTATGAGGTGATGGATCCAGTGGTAATGATATTAACATATATCCATGGAGTTTTCCTTTCTTTAGAGATACAGCGTGGAAACGATACGATATGGTACGATATGATAGAACTTTAATTATCCCATGGGGGAAATTGATCTGCCAACAGCCATAAAACACAAGATACATGAAACATGAAATTAAAGTGACGAGTGGAAAGGAACCGAGACTGCACCAACCAGCGATCCCCATATGCTGACGCTATCCTACACACTAGGAACAGTTTTACATTTTTTATCAATGCCAATAAACCTACAAAACTGTACGCCTTTTGAGTGTGGGAGGAAACCGGAGTACCCGGAAGAAACCCACGTTGTCATAGAGTGAACGTACAAACTCCGTACAGACAGCACCTGTAGCCAGGAGTGAACCCGGGTCTCTGGCGCTGTGAGGCAGCAACTCTACCACTGAACCACCATATCGCCCCAGGCCTTTCTCGTTTTAACAGAATGTCACTGGTCGCAAGAAGAGAAGGATAATAAATTTGGGGGGGGGGGGGGGGGAATAAACTGGAGGTGAGGAAAGGCCAGAACAAATCAGGGCCAACAGTTTGATACAATGCTGTGCACAATTCCACAGTTAAACATCGATATTTCAACAGGTTGCATCTGAATAACAAGAAAGGAAAAGTGAAATGTCATATCACGATATTATTGTGCATTGTCTCGCGACTGTGATTTAGCAATGTTTAGTGAGCAACATGGAGGGAGTTATTATTCATTTCTTACAGGAGCAGAATTAGGCCATTCAACCCATCAAGCCTACTCCGCCATTGTATCATGGCTGATCTATCTTTCCCTTTCAACCTCATTCTCCTGCCTTCTTCCCATAACCCCTGACACCTGTACGAATCAAAATCTACCAATCTCCGCCTTAAAAATATCCATTGACTTCATTCTACGTTTATCTTTATGGCATAACTCTTTAGGATATTTTGGTCTGACAATGCATGCAGAAGAAAGTAAACTTGGTACTGTCCAGCAAAATAATGAACATTAACATTCATTGTTTAGGCTGGCACTTAAATAAGTAACGGAAGGAGTATTGTAGAATTATAGAACATTACATAAAGTTTTTAGATCTTTGGTATCACCTTTTCCATGTTTCTTAAAACATAAGAAGTAGGAGTAGGAATAGAAACATAGAAACATAGAAATTAGGTGCAGGAGTAGGCCATTCGGCCCTTCGAGCCTGCACCGCCATTCAATATGATCATGGCTGATCATCCAACTCAGTATCCCGTACCTGCCTTCTCTCCATACCCTCTGATCCCTTAGCCACAAGGGCCACATCTAGCTCCCTCTTAAAATAGGGCATCAAGCTGACTATCATTCATTATGATCAAGGTTGATCTTGTGCTTCAATGCAATATGGAACACAACAAAATACAAGAAACTAGATGAGGTGGACGGGTCCCTGTCACAGGAGGCTTGGTCCCCCAACGCAATATTCCACCACTCACCCATAGCCCCCAACTGCACAGGCGCAGCTCATTTCCCTCATCCCTAGCACTCTCTCCCCTCCTCTTCACCCTCCCTATTCTTTCCCCTCTCCTCCCCTCCCCAATCCCTCCTTCACCACTCTCTCCTCCTTTCCCCTACCCTCAGTCACTCCCTCCCTCCCTTCCCTCCCTCCCTCCCTGCCTCCCTCCCTCCCTCCCTCCCTCCCTCCCTCCCTCCCTCCCTCCCTCCCTACCTCCCTCCCCCACCCTCCGTAACTCCTCTCCCTACCCCCCTCCTATTCCTCTATCCCTCACCTCCCCCACTCCTCACCTCCCCCTAACCCCCCCCCCACTATCCCTCCTCACCTCCCCCACTGCCCTCCTCTCCCTCTATTCACCACAGGAGAAGAAACTGATCCGCGCGGTGTTGACTGGCAGGAGAGGAGATCGATCTGCGCACGCACAGTTTTTACGATTTTTAAACCTCGCTAACATACAATATACCACCGATCGAACGAACTTGTTGCACTCGCAGCACAGGAGAACGGTGAGTGAGCTGGCAAAAAATTGTAGCGCTATCGTGTACCATTTTTGCGCAAATAGATAAACTGCGCAAACCGGAAGAGCACATGATCAGAGCTTTAGTTATGTATAGATAGATTAGTAGCCCTACCAATAGTTGAATCTGCCCTACCAATTTTTGTTATGATCCTGGCTGAACTGCCCACAAGGTAGATCAATATCAATATCAATATCAATATCAGTTTTATTCGTCACTTGCACATAAAGTGCAAGTGAAATTAATGTGCCAGCAGCAGTACAATGAAAAAAGAACACACAAAAACACAATAAAGATAAAAGAATTATGACACAGAAGACAGATGACACTGGTGTGTGGAGCTAAAATATAAACCGTCGGAAGATCTATGGCTGGGCGGCACGATGGCGCAGCGGTAGAGTTGCCGCCTTATAGCGCCAGAGATCCGGGTTCAATCCTGACTACATTTGTTTGCAGTTGGATGCAGTTTGTATGTTCTCCCCGTGACCTGCGTGGGATTTCTCCGGAATCTCCGGTTTCCTCACACACTTCAAAGACATACAGGTTTGTAGGTTAATTGGCTTGGTATAATTTTAAATTGTCCCCAGTGTGTAGGATAGTGCTAGTGTGCGGGGATGACTGGTCGGCGTGGACTCAGTGGGCAGAAGGGCCTGTTTTCATGCTGTATCTCTAAACCAAACTAAACTAAACTCAGTCCTCATCTCATCTTCAGTGCCAATGTCCCATCATCTTCAATTGCCTGATCTTTCAAGCATTTATTTTCTCCCTCTTTAAACACCAGCAGTGATCACGTCTCCACAACCCTCGGGGTAGAAAATTCCCGAGGTATGTCTTCTCTGCGTGTTACACCATCGAAAAGCGCTTGTAAAGTAGTCAAACGCAATTTATATTTCATAACATGTTGACTTATTTTGACTTCATTGAGCTTCTCTAAATGGTTCCCTATTTCTTCCCTGATTACACACGCCAACACCTTGTCAACAACAGACGAGGAAACTATCTCCGTGGCCCTTGATTTCCTTGACAAATGGAGATCAGGTGATCTGTGTTTTGAATGCGTGCTACAAATAAGCCTCCACAGGCCTCCCGGGTAGAGAATTCCAAAGGTTCACCGCCCCCTCGGGAAATTTCTCCTCATCTCAGTCAGCTTTAAATGGCTCGCTTTTTATTCTGAAACTAGACTAGACCCCCTAGTTCTGCTCTCCTCAGCCCTCAGAAGCATCTTCTCTGCAACCAGCCTGTCAAACCTTTTAAGTTATTTAATGTTTTTATGCGATCTCCTCTCATTCTTTTAAGCTCCGGGGAATGCATTCACATTCTCCTCAATCTCTCTTCATACTGCAAACTCTCCATCACTGGAACCAGTCAAGTGAATCTTGGCACCCCCTCTGAGCCAAGTAAATCCTTGAGCCAAGGATACCATAATAGTACCCCCATACTGCAGGTGCGGTTTCATCTATGCCCTAGACAATTGCAATGGACTTCTGCATTAAATTCCTCTCATTATAAAGGGTAATATATATGGGTGGCACGGTGGCGTTTGGGGCCGATGTGGGTCGAGTGGAATGGGCCGCTGGAGGCCCTGCAGCAGCCTGGAGCTCCATTAGATCGGTCACCACCCCCAGTGGCCGAGCGTCTGGAACGGACACGGCCTGCAGCAGCATGGAACAGCGAGAGCAGCAGAGCAGGTCATCGACACATCCAGTGGCCAGGGTGACCTCTGCACTCTGACCCAGTGCTGCCACCTTGACAATTTAAAAACATAATTTCAGACATGAAGAGTACAAGATGGGGCCTGAAACGTGGCGACTCTTGTGTACGGTCTCAGTGCGATCTGCCATGTTACACCCTTATACTTAGTCTGATTATGCCGATTGTATAGTAGGATTGTCACTGAACCATGTACAACAAAAAAGGGATTTCACTGTACTTAGATACATGTCACAATAAAGTGTTATTGAATTGAACCATTGTGTTTCATCTGCTAGATTTTCATCTATTCATTCAGTTATCCATATCCCCATGAAGTCTCCACATCTCCTTGGTGTTCACCATTCCATTCGGTATAGTATCAGAAAACTTGAAAATATGACTTTTTGTTCCCTTAATGCATATTATATCTATATCAATGATTTACTTAAACAAGTATCTTGTTCTTACTTTATCTCTTTATAACTTAAAGACAGCTAATGATCATTTTTAAAATATATTTCTTGTCTCTACTTCCAAATTCAAATTTTAGAAAGCATTTTTCTTAAAAAAAATAATGTGATTTTTTAAATATTGATTCTACAGTTCTACTAGTATTATAGTTAATCTTGTACAATGTTTGATTTTTGATCAAGCAATCTTTGATAGTATGCAACCAATGAAACGTAGTATCTGAAACCACTGTCAAAATGGCGTTCATCAAAAATGAATATTAACTTTGGCCAGGTAGATGTACTAGAAAGTTTTAGAGGGATGTGGGCCAAACATGGCCAGATGGGACTAGTGTAGATGGGGTATCATGGCCAGCATGGACAAGTTGGGCTGAAGGGCCTGTTTATCCATGCTGCATGACTCCATCTATAACTCATTTGTATGGGGCGTTGCGGTTTTATTCAGTATTTCCTTGTTAAAAAAGAGATATTTTTAAAAGTATTTATAGTAGCTTAAGTACCTTTGGAGTATTTTGTGGCACATTGTTTGGCAAATCTTTTGTGAAATTTAAAATAATTGCATCATAAGTGTGGAAAGGAAATTGATAATCTGCTTGGAAACAGCCTGACAATGAACCTGTCGTTAAGATATGGATCAACTTTTTAACGTCTTCCAGTAACTGCTTGTCATAGAGTCATACAGCATGGAAACAGGCCCTGTCGCCCAACCTGCCCACACCGACCAACATGTCCTATCTACGCTGGTCCCACCTGCCTGCGTTTGGCCCAGATCCCTCTAAACCTGTCCAATCCATGTAGCTTTAGTTTGGTTTAGTTTAAAGATATATCGCAGAAACAGGCCCCTCGGCCCCCCGAGTCATTGCCGACCAGCGATCCCCGCACACTAATACTATCCTACACATACTAGGGACAATTTACAATTTTACCAGGCCAATTAGCTTACAAAACTGTACATCATTGGACTATGGGGGAAAACCGGAGATCCCGGAGAAAACCCACACAGGTCACGGGGAGAACATACAAACTCCGTACAGGCAGCACCCATAGTCAGGAACGAACCGGGGTCTCTAGTGCTGTAAGGCAGCAGCGTTACTGCTGCAACACCGTACCTGTGTAAATGTTTCTTAATCGTTGTGAGAGTGGGATGATCTGGCAGTAAAGACCCCTGTGTTAAAACAACCCACAAAATATCGTTGAGATCACACGTGAATAAAAGGCAAAATGTGGAATACTCCCTTGGAAGTACATTCTAGCTGGAAATCTGTACTTTCAGAGAGAGAGAGAGAGAGAGAGAGAGAGAGAGAGAGAGAGAGAGAGAGACTGTGAGTGAGGGACAGAATCAATAGCTATACAAATTACTTTGTTCCTTATTTTAATTTTAAAATGTGGTGTGGTGCTTTCAAGATGGCACCCAACTCTGACGACTAGTTACAGAAGTGGATCTGCAATCACACATTACAATTGCTCCACTCTTTTAAGTCTCTACTCCTACAGCAACATTTCACTAAGATCCCTTCTCATGTATCTGTACACCGTGGATGGCTCGATTGTAATCATGTATTGTCTTTCCGCTGACTGGTTAGCAGGCAACAAAGCTTTTAACTGTATCTCGGTATAGTAGGCTCCCCTCGGTCATGACTGACCGTGGGTGATGCATCCTAGTTGGATGCAAGCCTGGGTGATGTCATATGGAGGACAGACTGTTGCCCATGATCGATCTAAAGGAACAGCAGGGCCGTTACAGTTTGGCACCAGCGCCATCGCAGAAGCTGCCAGAGCGAGGTTGTAGACAACGACGAACTGTCTTTGGGGCTCCGACTCCGGATTTTCTTGAGGTTTACTCCTGGAGCCTTTTCCATGACTGGATATGGCAGTCGAGGTTTTAAATCAGAGTTTTCCATCTCCTAGATGGACTGCCTTCCCAGGCTGACGAGCCCCACCTGCCCCGGACTCGTGGGGGCGGGAGCGTCTACCTTCCCGTGCAGGTCTATAGCACCTGCCCACTTTCCTCGGTATACGTGACAATAAACTAAACTGAACTGAACTGGGTGTTTAAATCTATTCGAATGAAAGAAAAACAGTAGAACTTAGTGCATTTCTTTGATTTTCTGCAGAAAAATTACAAGGCAGGATTCAAAGAGGAATTAGAGGTGCATGCCAGGCTTTGATCTTTGATGTTACGATAACTAAGAAGTTAAATGAACACACTACTAAATGAAGTTGACTGCAAAGGTAACTATTTCAATATTTACTGATTTATCTTTGCTCCAATTATTCAATATTAGCCCTGGACAGTGCTTATAATTGGCTGTGTTCAAGAAGGAACTGCAGATGCTGGAAAATCGAAGGTAGACAAAAATGCTGGAGAAACTCAGCGTGTGCAGCAGCATCTATGGAGCGAAGGAAATGGGCAACGTTTCGGTCTGAAGAAGGGTTTTGGCCCGAAACGTTGCCTATTTCCTTCGCTCCATAGATGATGCCGCACACGCTGAGTTTCTCCAGCATTTTTGTCTACCTGCTTATAATTGGCCAGCAGGTACATAGCCAATTTAAAAAAGAAAATTGACACAAAATGCTGGAGTAACTCAGCAGGACAGGCAGCATCTCTGGATAGAAGGAATGGGTGACGTTTCGGGTCAAGACCCTTCTTTAGTGAGAGTCAGGGGAGAGGGAAACAAGAGAAATGGAAGGGTAAGGCGTGAAAACGAGAGATCAAAGGGGAAGAAGCTCACGGAAAATGTAGAATAGATCTTAGCTAGGGGACGGTGACAATGAGGTAGACAATGTTAAATTAATTTGTGGTACAAAAAGATTTGTGGTACATGTTTAGTAAATGTGTTGCTTATGTGTGCATTAGCACTGAAGTTCATTGGGTCTCAATTCTGGTGGTTCTCACTGACTTGCTGGGGTTGGTATTTTCCAGCACTGACGAAGGTTGGAAATATCATCATCAAGATATGCTTGCAACTTTGGACATTCCCTTTTCTCTCTTCAATCTTCTGGGAGAAGATACTGGAGCTTGCAAGCTCAAAGTCCAGACATAAGATACAGCGTTCTCCCCACTGCCGTCCGATTCTTGAGCCAGACACTCCTTTCACTCCCCATTCCCAGAGATGCTGCCACGTTCTCTTTCTCTCAACACTACCTCTTTTAGTTATTCCGTTTGATATTTTGATATTCTTTTGCACTATGATCTTGCACCATTTTTCTGGTTTGCCCTCATTGTTTTAGCTAACGTTACTGGATGTATACAGTTTGTTCGATGAGCTTCATGTGAACAAGGAATTTTATTGCACCCTACAATCAATTGAATCGGTGATAACATTTTTCAATTACTTCTTGAAAAAATTCTGTAATTTCAAAACCAGCTTCCACAATTGCCCATCTTTGTCATATCTGGGATCAGTTGGCACCCACAACGCTCTGTTTAAAAAAAAAAGCCCCACACATTTCCTTTAAATTCTGCCCCTCTCACCTTAAAACTATGCTCTCTAGTCTTTGTCATTTCTACCCTGGGAAGAAGGTTCTGACTGCATTCATCTTTTCCCATTAGGTGCATTACCAAGTGCAGCACAGTGGCACTGCGGTAGAGTTTGGATGAATGAGTGCTGGCAGGATTTCCACCCCCCCCCCCCCCCACCCCTTCCGATGAGGTGAGTGCATGTGTTTCGAGGTGTGGAGGGTCAATTTTGATCTTGCATGCACGATCAAGGCAAATTTGAAAAGCAGGAGTTAACAACAACCATACAGGAAAGTGAGCATGTTCAGATCAAAAGTCTGCAGTGGAGTGCAGACAAAAATACCAGACACATTTGTTCGAAATTCCAGGTCATAAGGTGGTGCACTTATGGAGAACGGGGTCCCTGTCTATGCTCGTGAGGTATGGGCTGACTGTAACACAAAGTAATGAGTAACATAATACAGCTGAGGAGAAAAAAAAGGTCTCGGGTCCCTGAGATCCTGGAAGGAACAGTAGTTCAACATCTTTCAGGCGACTGCATGATAAAGTTTATCAACTTCAGAGACGTTAATTAATCCGTACATTTCCCTAGGTTGTGGTCTCGTATGTCTATAAACTCTGAAGTGGAAATAGTTGTTAACACTGCTTTGAAAGATAAAACCACACGTGTTTGGTAGAAATTACAAGCCTTTGCATAGTTGTTTTTTATTCTGTGGGTTCATTACAAAAGGCTATCTTTCAGTGAATTAATAGAGGTAAGTTTCTTACAGGGGCTAATTGGAAAGAATGACATTTTTGCATTTTCTCCCACAGAGAGATTTATTGTCCTACCGTACACATTTAATATGTAGCGTGGCACATACAGGATCTCTTATTATATACAGATGTGTCACACTGAAACCACAGCATTGTGCATCAAGCACGTCAGGAGATTTTGTTTAGGATTATTAAAGAGCAACTTGTGTAGTTTGGTTCAGTTTAGTTTATTGTCACGTGTACAGTGAAAGGCTTTTGTAGCGTGCTACCCAGTCAGCAGAAAGGCAATACGTGATTACAATCGAGCCATTCGCAGTGTACAGAAGCATAATAAGGCAATAACGTTTAGTGCAAGGTAAAACCAGTAAAGTCTGATCAAAGATAGTCTGAAGGTCCCCGATGAGGTAGATAATAGTTCAGGACTGCTCTCTGGTTGCGGCAGGATGGTTCAGTTGCCACACTTATGACAAAAGCAGTGGGTGTATATGTAATGGGACAGAAGAAGAGAAGGTATCGCAGGAAGACAGATGGCAGAGTACAAATGTGAGTCATTGTAGGTTCTACATCTTAACCTCTTTCACAAGCACTATCAGGAATAATTTGTCATCTCAGTGGACATGAATCTGTCCTGACTACTTGTACCAATGGATTATCAAAAATCAAATGTTCCTGTAGTTAGGAAATGTGTACACCGATTTAAATTGTTACAAAAGAAGATATTATAAGGTAAGTGTTGATTACGGTCTTAAATATGAATAGTGTTTCTCTTTCCACAGAAGCTGGAGTATATCCCGTACTTTCTGTTTTTATTTCAGATTTCTGGCATGCAAAGTATTCTGTTGTTCAACCACCATTCAGTTCTTTACAAGGATGCCCACTTTGAAGACACTATTCCCTCCCTGCCTGATGAGATTTCTCTCCACCTGCTCATCCTCAATGATTTCTGCCTTTCTCCTTGGTTTAGACAGTGTTGTGTTCTGAAGAAAAGCCATAGACGTGTAATGTTCATTCTGTTTTTTATTTCCAGCGATACGTCCGAACCAGTAGTTTTATTTCATTTATACTCAAGTTCTATTCCACTAAAAAAGAGACAACGTGCTGGAGTAATTCAGCATGTTAGGCAGCATCTCTGGGAAACATGGATTAGGTAATTTCTTGGGGTCAGGAGCTTACGTCCTGATCCGAAATGTCACCTATCCATGTTCTCCGATAATGCTGATTGATCAGCTTAGATACTCCAACATGTTGTGTCTTTTTTTTAATAAACTAGCATCTGCAGTTCCTTGTTCCTTTTCCTCTAAGTGTTAGTAAAATAGTAAAAATCATCTAAAATTACTCCCTGCTTGACATTCAATATGTGGCTGGTTTCTAATTATTTGGTCTGGCACCTCAACCTTGGGTCTACTCAACTTGATAAATCAAAATGGTTAATCAGCGCTGTTCTATGGATACATTTAAAGTAATTTCTCTTAAAATCCTCTTTTTGTTTTAACCTGTTTTAGATGTTTAGCCTTTGATGACCCTTGCCCTAATTCATTATATTCTTGCATTTGCTGTTGAATTACGTGATTGCTAGATGTAAAGTACCTTCTCCTTTTATTTTCGAATCTAGAAATTCCCCAATTAGCTTTTTTTGTTTAACCCAGTGTTTATTCACAACACAGTTTCTGGGCATTTTAATTCAGATCTTGCATTATATTTAATGTCCTGCATAGGTTGAATTTCAATCAACAATCCATGCAGAAGGGTCACGACCCAAAACGTCACCCATTCCTTCTCTCCAGAGATGCTGCCTGACCCGCTGAGTTACTCCAGCATTTTGTGTCTACCATCTAAATTTTCTATCAGGCTTCCAAATAGTATTAATGATGAAGCTCATGATAAGATTAGAATTGAGAGGATTGATATCAAGTTTAGTTCTGGTACCAAAACATTCCTCCTACAGGAAAACTAGATTCAGCAATTTTATTACTCTTAATAATGGGCGGCACAGTGACGCAGCGGTAGAGTTGCTGCCTTACGGTGCTAGAGACCCGGTTTCAATCTTGACTATCTCTACGGAGTTTGTACCTGTGACCGCGTGGGTTTACTCCGGGTGCTCCAGTTTCCTCCCACACTCCAAAGATGTACAGGTTTGTTGATTAATTGACTTCGGTAAACATTGTAAATTGTCCCTAGTGTGTAGGATGGTGTTAAGTGGTCTCGGTGGGCCGAAGGATCTGTTTCTGCGCTGTATCTCCAGAGACTAAAGGATCTTTAATTGAGAAGATTTATTTGATTTTCGTAAGGTATTTAATTAGTCCCACCATTTTGGTTTCTATTTTGTTTAAGAAATAGTAACTGGGGATTCTTGAAATATTAAGCTTTGACAATAACTAGTTACAGGATGATTAGGAATGCAATTACCTACAAACACCTTTACCTATATTTCATTTTGGGCAAGAGCACACGGACCATTCTTTTAGTTCTCCAACTTAGAATTTCACATATTTTGATTTTCTAAAGGTGTTGAAACCAAGCTTTGGGACGCTTGCCTTAATCCTCTTAGGCGTATGTGCCTGGAAGTCAAAGATTGTATGGTTTAGGATTTAATGATCTGACATTGTTGGAATTTTAAGGTCAAGCCAGCTTTTTTTTTTGTTGAATCCACACAATTGCATTTTGGTTTTAATTTTGTTTTGGCACTTACAAACTTTAAGATGATCTTATGTAAACAGTATACTCTGGAAAATAGTATCACACCTGCATGTTGCTTTATTCGTTTTGCTTTTCTGCTCATTTTTTCAAATCCCTTTGAAGAACTCACATTGAACAGCTGTGAGAGTTTCTTTCGCAAAGGTTTGCAAACTCAATTAAAGAAACCCGCGTGGCAGAATGGAGGCCCCGACATTCCACAAATTGCTGTAAGATCGGGACAAATGCTCTTCCCGAGCATTGAGTTGGGACAGAAGCCCAGTTTTACTGACTTTCCATATGAAAGTCAGTCCCAAATGCTACGATTTACCAGCAAGTCCCTCGTCGCCTAATTATTCTTCATGACATGAGGGTCAACGGTGCTGTAGCCGAGAATTCCCACAAATTATACTCTCAATGCGCAAGGGGTAAGATTAGAATGAGAAATATAAGGTGCAGCTGCTGCCAACATCAGCTGCGACTGGTGGAAGGGGAAGGTTTCTGAGCCTGGAACGAGCAATTTCAGCAGCTGGGAATTACTTTTCGGAACAATGTTCTCCCATGCATGCAGCCTGTATGTTCTAAGACTTTTGATTGCCCGTGTGGGTGTGAGATTACCATGAAAGTTTGATCAGCTGTTCTCTTTCAAGTATCTTTCACCCCCCCCAACCCGAACACCAACATTCCCCTGAACATGTGCATGTGTACACATGCATGAACAGATATAATCGCGACGTTTAAGATATATTTAGACAGGTACATGGATGGGATGGGTTTAGAGGGATATGGGCCAAATGCAGGTAGGTGGGACTAGTGTAGATGGGACATGTTGTTCGGTGTGGGCACGTTGGGGTGAAGGTTACTGGCATGGAAATGGGAAATTCAGCTCAACAAGTCCATGTTGCCATTTTGTCCACCTTTTCGTGACTTTCCTTACCCAAATGTCTCATTACACCCACTTTCACTTTCTCCCTTCTATACTTGCCCACCTATCATTTCCAGTTTTTTTACAGTGGCATTAGGGAGATTGCTAGTAGTGTTTTTATGCCAAGAAAATCAACGCAGATGAATTTCGAGGACAACATGTTTAAAATGGGTTACATGGGTTGACTGAATGTTGGATGGGCAAGCTACCAGGAAGAAGCTAACATTTGGCAGAGAAAATATGAAATTGTGTGACATTGGGCACAGTCTGAGCTTGTTGGAGGTTGTGGAAGGGGATGATGTACCACTAAACATTAAAGCAGTAAAGAAAATCATTGTAAAAATTAATAAAATGTCAGAATTCAGCTCAAGAGAGTTAGAATTTAAAATGGAGTTGGAATAGACCCTTCATCAGACCTCAACTGATGGACTGCGTTCAGTTTTGGGAACCAACGTCAGGAAACATATGTGTAGGAAGGAACTGCAGATGCTGGTTTATACTGAGGATAGACACAATGTGGTGGAGTAACTCAGCGGGTCAGGCAAGGGGGTAGGGTGTTGACGTGGATAAAAAAATTGGTTGGCAGACCGGAAGCAAAGAGTAGGCGTGAACGGGTCCTTTTCAGAATGGCAGACAGTGGCGAATGGAGTGCCGCAAGGCTCGGTGTTGGGGCCGCAACTGTTTACCATACATATTAATGATTTGGAAGAGGGAATTAGGAGCAACACTAACAAGTTTGCGGATGACACAAAGCTGGGTGGCAGTGTTCTACTGTGAAGAGGATGTTAGGAGGTTGCAGGGTGACCTGTACAGGTTGAGTGAGTGGGCAAATGCGTGGCAGATGCAGTATAATATAGATAAATGTGAGTTTATCCACTTTGCCGGCAAAAACAAGGGGGCAGATTATTATCTCAATGGGGTTAGGTTAGGTAAGGGGGAGGTACAGAGAGACCTGGGTGTCCTTGTACACAAGTCACTGAAAGTTGGCGTGCAGGTACAGCAGGCAGTGAAGAAAGCTAATGGAATATTGGCCTTCATAAAAACAGGATTTCAGTATAGGAGTAAAGAGGTTCTTCTGCAGTTGTATAAGGCTCTGGTAAGACCACATCTGGAATATTGTGTACAGTTTTGGTCTCCTAATTTGAGGAAGGACATCCTTGTGATTGAGGCAGTGCAGCGTAGGTTCACGAGATTGATCCCTGGGATGAGATTGAAAAGACTAGGCTTGTATTCACTGGAGTTTAGAAGGATGAGGGGGGATCTTATAGAAACATATAAAATTATAAAAGGACTGGACAAGCTAGATGCAGGAAAAATGTTCCCAATGTTGGGCGAGTCCAGAACCAGGGGGCCACAGTCTTAGAATAAAGGGGAGGCCATTTAAGACTGAGGTGAGAAAAAACTTTTTCAGCCAGAGAGTTGTGAATTTGTGGAATTCCCTGCCACAGAGGACAGTGGAGGCCAAATCACTGGATGGATTTAAGAGAGAGTTAGATAGAGCTCTAGGGGCTAGTGGAATCAAGGGATATGGGGAGAAGGCAGGCATGGGTTATTGATTGGGGACGATCAGCCATGATCACAATGAATGGCGGTGTTGGCTCGAAGGGCCGAATGGCCTCCTCCTGCACCTATTTTCTATGTTTCTATGCATCTTTGGAGAAAAAGGATGGGTGACATTTCAGGTTGGAACCCTTCTTCAGAACAAGGATTCCGACCCAAAACGCCACCCATCCTTTTTCTCCAAAGGTGCTGCCTGACCCGCTGAGTTACTCCGCCACTTTGTGTCTATCTTTAGGAAAGATGTGTTGGTCTCAGAGGAAACAGAATGATTATGGGGCCTGAAGCATTAAATTGCAAAGGAGGATACATATTTCCTTTGAATTTATAAGACCGAGGGAAGATTCTAATTGAGGTAATTAAAATGATTAGATCCAGGAAAATTAGTGAGAAGCAGAAAAACTAATTTCTTCAGAGTAAACCACATAATAGGGAGAGAGAATCTTGATATTTCAGTTTTGCTGTGTAGGATAGCAATCAGGAAACACTTGCCTAGAAAGTAAATTAGATTGTGCAGATTTTTAAAGTATTTTTGATGATATTGGCTGCCTTTTTGAGGCAGTATTTTCTAATAATGCCTTCAGTGTTGGGGAAGATGGTATCTATGGTAGACTAGGCAGTGTCTACCTGCCAAAGCAGGTCATGATGCAACATCCCATTACCACAGTATAGGCCTGGTGGAGTTAGCTAATTTGCACTTAACTATTTGCAGGTACAAACTAAATCAATTATGAATCCGCTCATTCAATTGGAGTCATCGAGTCATAGAGTGATACAATGTGGAAACAGGCCGTTCGGCCTGACTTGCTCACACTGGCCAACATGTCCCAGCTACACTAGTCCCACCTGCCTGTGTTTGATCCATATCCCTCCAATCCTGTCCTATCCATGCTCCTGTCTAACTGTTTCTTAAATGTTGGGATAGTCCCTGCCTCCAAATACCTCCTCTGGCAGCTTGTTCCATACACCCACTACCTATTTGTGTGAAAAAGTTACCCCTCAGATTCCTATTAAATCTTTTCCCCTTCGCCTTAAACCTATGTCCTGTGGTCCTTATTCACCTACTCTGGGCAAGAGACTCTGTGCATCTACCCGATCTATTTCTCTCATGATTTTATACACCTCTATAAGATCACCCCTCATCCTCCTGCGCTCCAAGGAATAGAGTCTCAGCCTGCTCAACCTCTCCCTATAGCTCAGACCCTCAGACTGTTCTGTAATTGTTGATTCAAAATAATTATCTTCAAAACCGTGAATATACTGTTTGCGTACTTGACTGCATGTTTCTGGTCTCACCTGTTCGCACTGAACTGGCCACACGAAACAAAGGCTAATAATTCTCATCAATAACTATTGTAGTTACAAATGTACATGGGATTGTTACAATAGTGGACACCTTGACCTCCGATAAACAGTCTCTCCTCTGGCTGCTTCTTAAAGCTCTCCATCCTTGGGAGGCAGAACATTGAATGATGAGATGGGGCTCCAAACAGGAGATCCAAAGGGTTTTTGAACACACAGGTAGGGTGTGACATCAGATCACACGAGTGTGGGTAGGGTTGGCAAGACCAGTGGCAGTGATCATGATGAATGAGCGTCTCTATAAACAAGGCTTTCTGAATAAAGATCAACACCTGGATAGCCCCACCAGTTAACATAACCTTTCATTAAAATATGAACCACTGTATGTGACTTCCACCAACTCTCGACCTTGTATGTGGAGTAGAATTGAATATGTTATGCCAATAAATAAGATTGGCAAGTCTAGTAGGCACCATGTATATGCAGATGCCAAATCCAGATTGAATTTCCAGTAGTTAGCAATATTTACACAAAGAAGGCGTTTTATGTTAAATTCCCTCACACGACGCATGAAAATGTTGTGCTACACAGGAGAATGTCGAGCCCATCTGTTTTTAATGTGGTACATTATGGTAGCCTTGCAGATTCCTTCATAGTGGGGGCTGTGGTTCAATCACACTTGTATAAATGCAGGTTATTCATGGACTTTACACCATCTCAGGCTATAATTTACAAATAGCAGTGTTAATGGCTCTTTTCTTGCCTAGCCATATGCAGCCTTATCCATCATCCATCTACGTTTGGGTGATGTTTCTTTAACTGCTGTTTAAGTTGAAGTGCTTGCATATGGTCCATTCATGTGCCCTCAGGGGCGGCACGGTGGTGTCGCAGTAGAGTTGCTGCCTCACAGCGCCAGAGACCTGGGTTCGATCCTGACTACGGGTGCTGTCTGTATGGAGTTTGTACGTTCTCCCTGTGACCGCGTAGGTTTTCTCCGGGTGCTTCTGTTTCCATCCACACTCTAAAAATGTTAATGTTTGTAAGTTAATAAGCTTGGTATAATTGTACATTGTTCCTAGTGTGTCGATAGTGTTAGTGTGCAGGGCTGGCCGCTGGCCGGCGCGGACTCACTGGGCCGAAGGGCCTGTTCCCGCGCTATATCTAGTAATTTAGTCTAAAGTCATAAAGTCTAAAGTCATTTACCATCATTCGCAATCTCTTAATGTTTAAGAGCCATGCAAAATACAATTCAAGTGATATTTTAATTTTATGTTTATTCAGTGGTTTTTTGATGGAAGTACAGCATACTGGCACTTTTAAAATGGTAAAAATTGTTATTTAATTTTCCGACTATGTGACAGATATGTGTATTAATCATACATACCAGCACCTTTATGTTTACAACAACAGTACTGTTAACTACATTGTGCACAGGAAGTTGTTGGTGTATACAATTAATAAACAAACGTGTCATGTTGGAGAATGTTATCTCCTATCTGGAGAAAATCATGAAAAAGAATAATTAAAATTACATAGGATCATACAGCGTGGAAACAGGCCCTACACACCAACCAATATATCCCATCTACACTTGTCCCACCTGCCTGTATTTGGCCCATATCATCTCTAAAGCTGTCCTATCTATGTACCCGTCTAAATGTTTCTTAAACGTTGCGACAGTACCCGCTTCAACCACCTCCTCTGCCAGCTCATCCAATACACCCACCACCCTATGTGTGAACAGGTTACCCCTCAGGTTCCTATTAAATCCCTTCATCTTAAAAGCACTGATCATAGCCACAAGATGCTGGAGTAACTCAGCGATACAGGCAGCAACTCTGAATAGGTGACGTTTCGGGTCCAGAAACGTCACCCATTTCTTCTCCAGACCTTAAACGTCACCCATTCCTTCAATCTAGAGATGCTGCCTGTCCCACTGAGTTACTCCAGCATTTTGTGTCTATGTTTGGTGTAAACCAGCATCTGCAGGGCCGGCCTTAGGAGGTGCGGGGCCCAATTGGGAACAGTTTTGGTGAGCCCCAGGTTCCCAGCGAAGGTCTGTAGAATCATAGAAATATAAATAAGGTCTATTATAGACTTTATATCTCTATGGTAGAATGGAAAGTAATCAAAATGTGCGCTTAAAAAGTGCCTGCGAGTTAATGGACCAAACAGATCTAAACTACATTTTAATATCAAATTGCATACATGTAAGCCTACAAGTAACAAACAAAATGTGTAGATCACCTCTGAAAAGTACATAGTTACAATACCACTTGCTTTAGTGACTGTGAAATGAAAAAAAAAAGTAATTTAATTAACTAGATCCTGGAAAACCAATAACCATTGGTGAAAAACCAGTCCAGACATTAAATTTTGTGCTTCAGCCCCATCCTACCCTTTGGGCTTCTACCCCATCCTTAGGCATGGGGCCCAATTGGGAGCAATTGGTCCAATTGGCTTAAGGCCGGCCCTGAGCATCTGCATTACCTTCCTACACACCTCACAACTGATCATGTTGGCTGCAATTCTAAATTGCAGAGACTAATGGGCCTGTCCCACTTACGCGACTTTTTCAGCGACTGCCGGCACCCGTCATTGGTCGTTGCAAGTCGCCGAAAATTGTCAACATGTTGAAAATCCAGCGGCGACTCTTTGGACGACTACTCACGACCATACAGGCTTCACCACGCGACATGTCGCCTGTACGGTCATGAGTCGTCTCCTCAGTCGCCCAGAGTCTTAGCGTCTTTCTGGTCGTCGCTGGATTTTCAACATGTTGAACATTTTCGGCGACCTGCGACGACCTATGACGGGTACCAGCAGTCGCCGAAAAAGTCGCATAAGTGGGACAGGCCCATTATGGTATCCAAATTTGATGTATTTTGTTACGTAACGTGGGTGGTAATTGATTTATGATCTGACTGCTGTTTTTTAAGGCGGGGTTGTATAGGATCGGGAAGGGGTGGATCCTGGAATTATATTTAGCCATTAGTATACCAGTGAAGATCTGCTAACCTGTAGTTCACAAAGGGACTGACCCCTCACTGAATCCTTCCTAAACCAAGTGTTAAAATTTACCCCACCACTAGATTTCTGGTTGTATGCTACATAGATTAGATTTTCTCTTTTCGGACGTTACTAGCTTTATCTTGCACTAAACATTATTCATGTTATTCCCGTTATCATGTATCTGTACACTGTGGATGGCTTAATTGTAATCATGCATTGTCTTTGCGCTGACTGGTTAGTACACGACAAAAGCTTTCCACTGTACCTCGGTATATGTGACAATAAAGGAAACTAAACATTTCACTTGAGACGTTGCACTAAACTTTTGAAATGAACTGTTTTTCATGATGAAATCAAGCTAATAAAAACTTTTATAAATACCAAATGAAAATTTTAGCCAAAAATATTCCAAGGCAATACTGCCATTATTGAGCGTTATATAAATCTAAATAATTTATTTTTATTTTTACTTGTTCCTTATATAAGTAATCTGAAACTATTTGATGTTTAGTTTAGTTTAGAGATACAGTGCGAAAACAGGCCCTTCGGCCCACCGATTCCACGCCGACCAGTGCTCCACGTACACTAACACTGTCCTGTGCACACTAGGGACAATCTACAATTTTACCAAGCCAAATAACCTACAAACCTGCACGTCTTTGGAGTGTGGGAGGAAACTGGAGCACCCGGAGAATACCCACACAGGTCACAGGGAGAACGTACAAACTACATACAGACAGCACCCTATATTTGCATTTTGAATATTGAATTATTATGGCAGCTAAGAGAGCAAAATGCATATACTTGTTGCAAAAATTCTGAGAGGAGGAAAATATGATTACAACTATTAACAGCTCAGTGATATAGACAGCAATATTTTTAGTTGCACGTCAGTGGGACATTTTATTGTTCCACATCCTTTGATCTCTCAGCAGGAGCATAACGCCATCCATTAAGTTAAAAATGACTGCATAATTTAATGAAGGTTTGCACGGATTATAATTTCAGTGAAATATTTTGCTTCATTTTAAGACTGATGATGCAAAACATTTGTGGAAGACAAGTCATTTTCTTTCGCCGCACAATCCCCGGAAAGTTTTAGCACGGTCTACTGCTAGTAGTTCAGCAGCTTAGATCAAGAGATTATGTTCATCTTTTCTGTTGTGTGTGTCAAATATGGGCGGATGAAACGTCTCTTAGGTGACCTGCTGGGAGGAAGGGGTGTAGTATTTGTCAGGCAAATATGTCCTGCGATTTATATCTACGTGCAATCCTCATTATTCCCCTGACATGACAACCTTTGTGTGTTCAACAAGGGGGGGCAAAGCTTGAAGCACAGGGACAAGGTGTGGCTGATGTGACCCAGATAAACGCACAAAAAGCCTAGTGTGTTGCTGAGTGGATTCTCTCTGTCCTTCTTTTTTTAATTTCGCTTGGTGAAAACGCTTCGCCCCCTTTTTTTTCATCCTCCTGCCTTATCTCGACTGCTGATCTCAGTGAAGCCGCATCCTTTCAAATTGAACAAACCTTGTTTCAAAAAAATCTTCGGCTTCTGACAAGATGTACCTCATTTTCACTCGAAGCCTACAGCAAGGTCACACCTTTTTAATTTATTTTCTGTAAGGAAATCTACCAGGTTGATAGAACAACTGCCAAAGCTAGCTGGAGGTCAATCCCATGGCTTCTGATACAGGGAAAGGATAAAAACCAGTTAACTACAATGGATCGCAAAATGCAATGTTGCTACACATAGCCACGTCCATCATTTAAAGATACTGTTTATTGTTCCTATTTGTGGAATTATATGAATTGTACATGGAATTGGTTAAAACGTTCTGGGAAGTTGATGATATAGTTGAGTTATATTATGAGTTTAGTTTAAAATTTGGATTGACGATAGATTTAAAAAATGTCATGATTAAAAATTATAGCTACTTTTTTGAGATGTATGTTAACTATTAGATAATTGTTTAATAAGTGACTTCTCAGTTGGAAAATAACTGGCAATGAAATTCAGGCACGCCTTCTTATTTTTATAGGTTTGTGACTCATTAAGCAGATGAAATAAAAAAAATAAACAGACCAGTGTTACAAAACATGGGTGTTGTCCATGTTATTTGCTGTCTCGTTATAATGTAGGAATTTAACAGAGTCACTAAGGCAGAGCGAGCAATGCACTTCTATGTGTGGATATTCTTGAGCTAAAGAGAACAATTTTCCACCAGATGCATTTTGTTTTTTTATTTCGTCTGCTTATTGTGTCGCAAACCTATAAATATATGAAGGCGTGCCTGAATTTCATTGCCAGTTTTTATTTCCAACTGAGAAGTCACTTATTAAACAATTATCTAATAGTCAGCATACAAGTTCATCTCAAAAAAGAAGCTATAATTTAATCCTGACTTTTTATGAGTCACAGGGAAACCATGCAAACTCCTCACAGATCGAATCTGGGTCTGATGATTTGAGGCGGTTCGCAGGAAACCTATCTTTGAGATCAACATTGATTCTTTAACATTATAGTCATAGAGTGATACACCATGGAAATAGGACCTTTGGCCCAACACTAGCCAACGTGTCCCATCTACACTAGCCCCACCTGCCTGCATTTGTCAGATATTGATCCATTTGACAGTGCTGAGGGACTCCTTGAAGGTGCCAACCTCCATTTTATTATTGTCCTTCAAAAATACTTTATGGAATGACTTGTGCAGTTGTTAATTTTGTTTCAAGTACAAGTGCCAATTAATTGTGTTATACTGTTGTTTCTGCTTGTAAAACGAAAGCTATAAACATTGCATTACCTAAATATAATCTCTATCACCATTTTTATAGCCAAATGAGCTTGATTATATTGGAGTTTATAAATTTGGCAATAGCGCCTTTAGCCAGAAACGTAGTCAGTAATCCCCCACATGCGATACTGAGAAGATTTGCAAGTCCAGTACAGAATTATTGTGCAGTGCACGGCATGCTGGTAAACAGATTGTTTTTATTCTAACTTTCAATTTAGAGGTGGTTTGAGATATAATCATACAGTGTGGAAACAGGCCCTTTGGCCCAACTTGCCCACACTGACCAACATGCTTTTTTCCACGAGTTGTAGTTCTACTCAATATCCAAAAGTCTGTAGCCTCCTTTTGCTCCGGTATTGTATTTAATTCACATGTTTAAACTATGATGTTTTATTCTTAATGTTTTTAATGATTTATTCTTTATTGTTTACTGCATGTCGTGTTGTTACTTGCGAGCGGAGCACCAAGGCAAATTCCTTGTATGTGTACATACTTGGCCAATAAAGTTAAACTTATTCAACTTATTCATTTATTCATTATTCATGTCCCATCTACACTAGTCCCACCACCCTGCATTCGGCCCATAATCCCTCTACACCTGTCTTATCCATGTACCTGTCTAATTACTTCTTAAACGTTGCGGTAGCACCTGCCTCAGCTACCTCCTCCGGCAGCTCGTTCCATACACCCATCACCGTCTGTGTGAAAAGTTACTCCTCAGATTCCTATAAAATCCTTCCCCCTTCACCTATGCCCTCTAGTTCTCGATTCCCCTCCTCTGGGCAAGAGACTCTGTGCATCCACCTGATCTATTCCTCTCATGATTTTATAGAGCAATTATTATTGAGCAAAACACAAAGTCCTGGGGGAACTCAGCGGCTCAGGCACAAAATTAATAACCATAATACTAGGTAACCATAATATTGCTAGAAACAAAGTATGTAATGCAGCCAAAGACAGTCCATAGAAAATCATCATTGCTGAGGTTATGTCATAAGGTCTTAAGGAATAGGAGTAGAATTAGGCCATTCGGCCCATCGTCTACTCTGCCATTCAATCCTGGCTGATATATCTCTCCCTCCTAACCCCATTCTCCTGCCTTCTCCACATAACCCCTGACACCTGTACTAATCAAGAATCTGTCTATCTCATGGAGTTAGTCTCGTGTAGTGTTCAAGAACCTGATGGTTGCTGGGAAGAAGCTGCTCTTCAGCCCAGTTTACAGACTCCTGTACCTTCTTCCCGATGGTAGGAGTGAAAGAGGAGCATGGTGATACTGATGATATTGGCTACCTTTTATGAGGCAGCACCTCCTAATGATGCCTTTGATGGAGTGGTGGTCAGTTCATGTGATGGGCAGGGAGGCATCTACCTCACTCCTTCGCTCTTGGGCATTGGATTTCCCAAATCAGGTCGTGATGCGATTAGTCAACATGCTCTCCAATGTACATCTGTTTTGACAAGAGTTTTCATTGACATATCAAATGTCCTCAATCTTTTAAGGAAGTACTCACTGGAGAGCCTTGGATTATTTGTAAGATATTCCGAGGGTATCCAATGAGGTGGCTAGTCGTTCAGGACTGTTCACTAGATGTTGGTAGGACGGTTCAGTTGCCTGATAACAGCTGGGAAGATACTGTCTCTGAATCTGGAGGTGTGCGTTTCCACACTTCTGCACCTCTTGCCTTATGGGAGAGGGGAGACGAGGTTGTAGTTGTGGTAACACCCGTCCTTGATTATGCTGCTGGCTTGCCGAGGCATGAAGTGTAGATGGAGTCAATGGAAGGGAGCATGGTTTGCGTGATGGTCTGGGCTCCTGTGAGATATGCTACAGAGATATGTACATTACAGCAATAGCTAAATCTTTAAGCATAGCTTTCTTTAAGGTGGACAATGAGGAATGTGGTTTCAACATTTGATGTTTAATTTCCACTGTCTCACTTTTAATTTCCTTTTTTAATTAACTTTTCCCCTCATAATTTTATCATGTCACAATCTCGTTTGTATGTAGTTGTTCTCTTTTTAGAAAGTAGTTTTTAAAGGCCACTTTTGAAATGACAGCAAGTCTAATTTTTTAAAAATCACAATCTAGTTTGACTCCTTTACATTGCATTTCACAGTTAGACAGATGTCCCCTAATAAAACACGCTTTCGACAAATGTGTGAAATGCCTACAGGTAAATACTCCTGAAAATTGAACACAATTTGTGCTAAACCAGTTATTCTCATCTCTCGAATTGACTTCCAAATGAAGGCAGCCGTGCTTACAGATCATGATTACAAAGATATTTTCCATGAAAGTTTTAAGAAAACAAGGAAACTGGAACAACTGCCTCACTGTCTATCGTGAGTCCTTTGATCTGAAAAAAGCCTTTTGAGTACTAATGATAAGTTTCAGCTTGTCAATTAATGCAATTTTGGCAAATGATGTTTTTTTTTATTGCTTCAAAAGAATTTGGATCCAGCTGCTAAATTAACTGATTTATCTTAAAATAGCATGTCAATAAAATTAAAGCGCTTTTACCATTCTGTAAAAAAAACATCCATCCATTTATGTCTGTCAGTGATCTTATATTCTCAAAATAATCCTCACTGTGATAGACAAAATCATTTTGATATTAATCCTCATCCTTCAATGTGATAGACTAAATCATTTTGATATTAATTGCATTACATCTTGTCAGGAGTTACTAAAGTGATCACAAAAGGAGTATGCATGTGGTGCATCAAATTACATTCACAAAATAGATCTGTTACAAATAGGCAAAAGAATGACTTGCGTTACAGTTACGGAGAAAAACTCCAAGGTCTGCAATGAGGTAGGTTGGAAGATCAGGGCCACACCTTAGTCTATGGGAGTATGATGACAGTGGGGAAGATGCTGTTCCTGAATCTAGTGGTAGGTGCTTTCAAGCTTTTGTATCTTCTGCTCGATGGGAGAGGGGAGAATCAGGAATGACCAGAGTAAAAAAGTCCCCGGTGATGTTGGCTGCTTTCCAGTGGCCATGTGAAGTGTGGATGGAGTTGATGGTGGGGAGGCTGGTCTGAGTAATGGACTGAGCTATTTATCTGCAATTTCTTGTGGTCATGGGCAGAGCTGTTGGGCAAATTAAACTGTGATGCATCCCAACAGGATGCTTTCTATGGTGCAACTGTAGAAGTCACTAAGAGTCTTTGGAGACCTGATGAACTTCCTTTATCTTCTGAGAAAGTAGAGGTTGTGGTGTTTTCTTGGCTGTAGCTTCAACGTGGTTGGTCCAGGACAAATTGTTGGTGACATTTATGCCTGGGAATGTGAAGCTCTCAACCATCTACACTTCGATACTATTGATGCTGATTTAACACCCAAAAAAATCACATACTGTAAATTGCATTGGTCATATTTAACATTTACATTCAAAATGTTATTGTTAAAACTATAAATTGTACGATTAGCATAGACGGTGAAGACCATAACATCCACCGACCAAGTATGGTCAAAGGCCATGATGGGCCAGGGTCACCAGAAAATCATTTATTAGAGGATGATATGTATTTCCACTCTCACACAGTTTACGACCTGTCCGAGCATTTTAAGCCAATATAGATTTTTGGCTTGTGTAAATGCCAGGAACCTGACTTACATGGACCCAGCACTCTGCAATCATATTCAGGCAGGATTGTATTGCATGTCTGCTAGGCTGCAAGTGATGTTGTAAAATGTGCTTTCATTCTTAGATTTTTGCAATTTTTTCCCAGCTAATTGAATTGCACAATAGGATCTTTAAATAATCAGCCTATGACTCTATGATAGGAATGGCAATCGAAAAACAGCGTTACATTTCTTTGCAGTGGGGAAAAATGTCTTTACTTAGCTGGTTTCAAGGCCAAGTGCACCATGTCTAGCCATGCAAATGCACCATGAACACATACTTTCTCCACATTTACAAACATTGTGGTATTGGGACTGGGTTGCACAGGTGCTTCCAGATTCAACTAGTGAGCACTGCTTTGCATCAATATATAAAACCCAGAAGTTTGCAACAACAGGGAAGAATGAATACAGGGAATGTTTGGTCTCTGATTTCTGAAATCCTAACATAGAGGGATAAAATATTACAAGACATTGTCCATTTATGTCAGTAATTCACTTAAAATGGATCTCCTCTCTTCTGGAATAATGCAAGAATCTATCAATCTCCACCTTAAAAATACCCAATCACTTGCCGTCTGTGGCAATGAATTCCACAGATTCACTACCCTTTGACTAAAGAAATTCCTCCTCATCTCTTTTCTAAAGGTACTGTACATCCTTTTATTCTGAGGCCATGCCCTCTGGTTCTAGACTCTCCCACTAGTGGAAACATACTCTCCACACCCACTCTATCCAGGCCTTTCACTATTTGTTAAATTTCAATGAGGTCCCTCATCCTTCTAAACTCCAGCGAGTACAAGCCCAGTGCCGGCAAACGCTCATCAAACGTTCAGCGAATCATCCCCAGGATCATTCTGGTAAACCTCCTCTGGACCCTCTCCAACACCAGCACATCCTTTCTCAGATACGGGGCCCAAAACTGCTCACAATATTACAAATGCGGCCTGGGTACACCAAATGTGGCCTGAATACTCTAAATGCAGTCTGAATACTCCAAATGCAGTCTATAAAACCCCAGAAGTATGCAACAACAGGGAGGGATGAATGCAGAGAATGTTTAGTATCTGATTTTTGAAATCCTAACATCGAGGGATTAAAGATTACAAGACACTTCCATTTATATCAGTAATTCACTTAAGATGCATCGCCTCTCTGCTGGAATAATGCCACACTGAGGCGATAACAGAATGTCAATCCCATCTATAGTTTGTAGCAAAAGAAAACTACCTTATTTCCCTCAACAGAGCTGAAGGTGCTGGCTTAAAGCATAACCCCAAGACACATCTTAGCAGAGTATGTGTCTTTTGTGGTCTGTTGCTAAGTTTATAGTTCCAACAGAACTATGTTGTAACTTTGCCTCACATTGCACACAATTCAATCTTGTGTGTGAATTAATAACATTGGGTGCAGTATCTCATAAATAGTAGATTTAAAATAATTTGTATTGAGTAACCTGCTTCAGTTATTCAAAACATATTATAGGAAACTGTGATCTGGATTTTGTTGTGTATTAATTTGGAATTTTTGAGTAGCATTGCTAATTGTAGAAATCTTGCTGCAGGGAATATATTTAATTTACAAACAGTAATTAAAAAGAGTTCAAAGAGTTGGTTGCTGGCAGAGTTTTCAAAATGTTGCTACCTTTTCTTGAGGATACAGAGTGATATTAAATGATTTATTGCTTAAGGGGATTTACATGTAAATTGCATATCTGTTGTTGATTGATCAATCCTTTTGTGGAAACTGTACAGAATATGAAATATTTTGTCAGTATCCACTGCATGAGACTGAATATTCATGTACTGATACTGAAAAATTACTCGATTTACATCTTTCTGTTTATCATCTACAATAACTCTTTGCATCTGGTGTATGGACATGTAAAAGTGGTAGACATGTATGAATTTAGTAGATGCAGTGACCCTTGTATTGTTGAGGAGAAATTACCTATAACTTGAAAGTTCAATTAGTGCACTTTATTTCATTCATTCTAAATGGCATCTGTCCAGGCTTATTAAGGGGGCAACACACAGCATGTAATAAATGTTTACCTTGAGGGCACTCATTGCGTTGTCCATTACTGATTAGGTGTTACAGTTCTGAAAGGTTTTTTCCTTATCCGCTTAGCCAATGTGAAGCAAATGATGAAAAAAAACGGTGGCGCAGCGGTTGAGTTGTTGCCTTGCGGGTTCAATCCTGACTACGGGTGCTGTCTGTATGGAGTTTGTACGTTCTCTCCGTGATGCTGTGAGTTTTCCCCGGGTGCTCCGATTTCCTCCCACACTCCAAAGACGTACAGGTTTGTAGGTTAATTGACTTTGGTAAAAATTGTAAATTGTCCCCAGTGTGAAGTGTGCTGCTAGTGTACCGGGGTTCACTGGTCGGCGCGGACCCGGTGGGCCAAAGGTCCTGTTTCCACGCTGTATCTCTAAACTAAACTAAACTAAACGATACCATATCTGAAGTAGGGAAATAATTGATTGCAATGGGATATCTTGGAGGAGGCATTTGGGAGAGGGTAGTTGCAGGGGAGAGCATTGGCAATCAGTCAGGAATACCAGGACCTAGAGGTTTAGTCAGGGTCATCAGGCAAGGGGCGGGTGTCAAGATGAACTGGCAAAGATTAAGAGGGAAGTTGTGTAAGTATCAGCTGATGAGATGAGGTAAAACATCATGGTGAGGATAAATTGCGGGGGATCAGAACGGGATCTGGACACGAGGTCAGTCGGGGAGTGGAACAAGATCAGACTGCAGAATCTAAAATGAGGTGAAAATTAGAAGCCAGGGATTAATAGGAATGTTGGTTGAGGTTTGGGTCAGACATTGTGTTTTGGGTTGGGGGGTGTTTTTTGAAGTTAGACAATAGATTGACGATTGGTGCTCAGATGACAGATTGTAGGGGGTGGAACTCTTTGGTGAGATAATGCGTATACAGATGTTGGACCTGTGGGGATTTCAAGGGAGAGCTGCCTCTATGGACGTTATGTAAAAGGATCCAAACTGTCGCGGGTTCCCGGCCCTGGATGCCCTAGGTTTTGTGAGGTTTGCCTCACGTTATGTGAAAGCAAGCCTCAAAAGCAACGTGTGGTCTACATCTCCATGATCTCCACTCATCATCCCGGGATCATGACACAGCAAGCAGTATCCTTAAAGTGGCATTCAGAAATGCAAAGGATGCCACAATGCATGTCTGAATTGCTAGCATTGGCAATTGGATTCACACAACGTCTTTCATTTTGTTTTTGGCAAATGACTTTCACTTGGCATTGAATTGTGTGGTGCTTTGTCACCTGACACTTTGCGACTCAAATTTTCTAGGCTCTCACATTTCTGTTTATTTCAAAACCTGCAAGGAGACATTTTCTGCGGAGAATAAAAGTTGTGTCGGGACAATATTACTATGTTTTGGGATTACTATCACCAGCAATTTGTCCTGTACCAGCCATATGGAATCAATGGTCAGGAAAGCACACTAACATCTCTACTTCCTCCGAAAGCTGAGGATGTTCAGCATGTTTCCGCGCTGTATCTCTAAAACTAATATCCCCAACAACCCTCACCAGCTTCTACAGATGCGCAGTGGCAAACATTTTATTGAGATCACCATTGACCAGGATCTCAACTGGACCAGCCCCAGAAATAGTGTGGCTGCCATCGTCATGCAGTGATGTATAAATAATGGGGTTTGATCAGAGCTGCCAGCCTTCATTTCTGGGAAAATGTACCAAAAGTGGATGTTAACAGAAAAATCTGGTTGGACTCTTCCTGAATCCTTTAATTGATAATAGAGGGAAGTTGGGTGAGTTCTGTAACCAGCCTTTGATGCTTTCCCTATTCGCAATGTAAGTCATGCTTGAACAACTGACCACAGTTTTCTGATATTTATTTTACTTCCATATCATTCTCAGTAATTGTAATTTTGAATATTCTCTTGATTTTTGACTCAAAGGGTAAGATTGGCTCACTCACTTTTGCTTACTTCCAATAATTGGCATCTTTTGATAAATTTTGACAAAAATAATGATTGGGTGTAAAAGTGCAATCCAAACAGTGATAAATCTTTAACCTGCTTCACACCCTGCCTGATTTTGTTTTCTAATGTAATTTGCTGAGACAGTTTCACACATTTGTATTTTGACTCCAGCTGTGTCTATGAACATTTTAGGTGGTAATTTGTGGTAAATTTTATGCTGTTAAGGTTTTTAATTAGTCATGGATTTTTCCCCTACTTAGACGCTGTATCTTTTTCTTATCATGTTAGTGACAACATCCAACGTCGTTTGATGCATCTATGCACTGTAAATAGATCGATTGTAATCATGTATTGTCTTTCTGCTGACTGGTTAGCACGCAACAAAAAGCTTTTCACTGTACCTCGGTACACATGACCATAAACTAAACTGAACAAAACTAAACTGAACTGCTTGTTAAATACAGTCGAGAATAGTAGGCAGGCAATTTTTTTTTTAAACTCCGAGGTACATGGTGCCAAAATGGTAACAAAATGGTAAATATGCTTCTGTTGTGGTCTTGCAGCGAGCACTTCAATAGTGCTCTCTTGCTTGTAGCTTTCTGTCTATCTGGGCCAAATAAATTTTGGCTTTGCTACCAGTCCTTTAGATTGTGTGATTCCATTATTTTAACTCCAATTCGAGAAGTCAGCAGGTTATCTGGCATTGTGGTTTCATTGGCAGAAAAAAACATTATTTGTCCCTTGCCCATCCTTCTCGGGGAGGGAGGGGGGGGGGGGTGGGATTGGTGGGTTGGAATCATGCAAACATTCATGGTCCTCGAACACATCGTCAGCTTTGTCCCCCAGATGGGCCTCATTACGAACAATCAGCAGGCTGGAAAACATGGTTTCATTGTGCACATCAACTGCCAACTCTGTGGCCAGTCGATCCCAGGCTGGAAACATGAACTCACAGCTTGGAACTTCAAAACCTGTTCCAAAAATAAAATGCCAGCATAAATACACATTTCAACACAATACTAAGTTGATGTTTAGGTAAGTGCAAATCTATAATTCCAAAATAACAGATCTCCAGAAGGATTAAAGTGTTCATTTACTTTATCACCTTATAAAGGATGGTGATACAAGATAGGGTGGTAATGGGTAGACAGGGTGATCAAGAAGGCTTTTGATACATTGACTTCACTAGTCAGGATGGGGCATGATGGCTGATTTCTCTAACTTCAAGTAATCCTTGCATTCCCTCTCTCTCCATGCCTCCCCCACCCTAGTCCCCTAGCTAATTTCACCGTTTGTATCCCTTCGCTATCACCCCATCCCCAGCCAACAAATGACCATTGTGGGCTCCACCTTTCCTGAATCATTGATGCAGTCTCTGTTTTGTTCTGTACCTTTCCCTACCTCTGGTCAGTGCAGACTCTGTTGTCAGAAGGGCCTGTATCCGCGCTGTATCTCTAAACTAAACTAAACTAAGGGAATAGTTGTTTATTTTCTACTGCCTCTTTATGTTTCAAGAGTATATGATGACAGGATTGTGGAGGAAGCCCAATTATACTCCCGGCTAATATCCACGTTAAGAGGCTATAGCCAAGAGTGGTAACCCCAGTTCAATATCATCTTTCCGGAACTAAAAGCATCATGCCCCAATAACTCAAGCTAAAATTAGTGAAGGGACCAAGGACTAGAGGCATCCGTCCACATCTGAGTGGATGATATTGTAACATACTGGGCTACCTTGAGAGACTCCAAAAGCAGATTATCCAAATGCTGGAAATATAAAGTATGGGGAATATAGAGCAAATATATTCGAAATATAGAGCAAATATATTGAAGAGATAGAGCAAATATATGAGATGTGGAGAGAGAGAAACAGGGTTGACATTTCAAGGTAGACCACTCATTGCCTATTTTACATTTCATTAAAGAGTGTTATCCTTTTTCATAAAGTAGAATTATTGGTCTAGTAATCAGAAGTTTGAAGATGATGCATGAGACGTTGAGTTACAAAGACAGATGCCGGAGAAAACCTCAATCCCATGTAAATGTATTCGACTCTATTAAAAAAAAAAAAAAATTAAAACCCATAACATTCAACAAAAAAGCACCTGCTCAAAAGTATGTTCAATTAAAACTGTGGAAGTCCAGGTGACATTCTTAAAATTGCATAAAAGAAAAATATTTATTTTTTAATATATTGTGATTAAAGAGAATGCATTTGCTTAAGGTATTAAAATTACCATTAAGATGAACTTACATTTGTTTATATATCTCAAATATTTCCAAAATGCTTGAAGCTATTTTTCCTTCGTCTTGAAGCCTAATTTTAGTCTGTGAGAAATAATGCATATTTAAAAAAACAAATCTGTGTTTTATTCCTTGCATTTTCCATCTCAAAAATGTGTAGCCTCGTCAGAAGAGGAATGTACGCCAGATATTCAGTAATAAACTGCCAATTACGTGACCATTTTTTAATATGATTTAAAGAATGGCCGATTCAGCTAATATTGACCATTAAATGCAACGATTATCGTGAGCACCCTTGTGTTTCCACTGATCTCGCAAAGGTCAGAGGACAAGGTTAGTTTATGAGCTTATTCTGCCATGTATCACTGCAGGCAGCTCCGCTGAACAGCAGGATGGATAAACGCCACTCACCTCTCCATTTATTATCCCTGTCAACTCGTAAGGGATTTCTTATGTTGTGAAAAGCCCATCAACAATGAATCAGTGGAGTGAATACGACAGTTGATTTGTGAATTCAGATTATATGAAGTGACTAGATTTCAGTGGACTATGTAGATAAAGAAACTGTCATGATAAAATAGGATGTGCCGTTCAGCAAACAAAATTCATCACATATCTGAAAACGCTATTTCAATGTCATGAAATAATTTGAAAATGGAAGTTATTTGGCACTTCATTTCTTTATTCTTCTGTGTGGTGGACAAAGACTGTAAAACGTACCTTGACTCTAATTATGGTGCACATTAACATGTAGTATCATGCATAATCTGTGCATGGATCATCATTTGTTTCTTATTTTCTTCACACAGAGGTAATCATCTGAGTATGTAGTGTAGGGAGTTAATTCAACGAAAACCTCCCAAATCTTTTAAGGTGCCAGCATTATAATCGATAGATTAGCAGTGTTTACAAAAAAGATTATTTCAAATGAATGCACTATCCAGCAATTCTATTGAAATTTGGTTTTGTGCCAAAATATTTAAACTGAATATTAATCATCTACACCTGGATTAAAATCATTCCGAAATCTTTGCTTCCATTTGTGCAAACTGGTGTGCGTGTCTGTGCGTGTGTGTGTGCGTGTGGGTGTGTGTGTGTGTGGTGTGTGTGTGTGTGGTGTGCATGTGTGTGGGTGTATGTGTGTGTGGTGTGCATGTAAAAGTATGCATGAGATCCAGCAAATAACTACACATTACATCTAACCTGTTAATCAGAATTTAAATTTGAGGCCTTATTTTTGCATGGATTTTAGAAAAACGTACAGTTAACATGTACTCTACATTATATATTTTTTATTCATTGACCTTTAACCTCATTGATTCCACACGGAATTAACATTTGCTTATTTATTGTTATGTAATCTTATTTTCCTGCTCTCCGAAGTGAACCCGGAATAACTCAGAATTCTCTTTCTGCAAACTGACAGCTTTGAAAAGTGGCTTTAATGTGAATATCAGCTACTTTATTGCCTTGACTCGTGTGACCTCATCTACTCGAATGAAGTCATTCACCGAGCTAAGGAAGACAAACCTTCGTTCCAGGGAATTAATCAAGTCCATCAAGTGCCCTGCTTTACAGCCTTATCTTGAGCTGGTGAGAGAGTGAGCAGTTAGAAACTTGACAACCACCAGATAGCCTCCTGTCCTTCACGTTATGCCAACATCAAAGGGAAACAAAGAGGTTTCTAGAAGATGAAACTATCTCCGGATAAGTGCAGCTGACATAATTTCCAGCTTGGGGATTACATTGTTTTAGAACAAGGTATTTTAGGGAGAATGACTACAATACGTTGCAATGAACTTTTAACTTTTTGACGATTAACTTTACGGATCGGAATGCTCAGCGCATAATCGGCTGGCCTGCCTTTTCATCCCCAGCTATCACAGAAGCCATAAACATTCCAATTAGGTAGCCAATTAAAATGAGAAAGAACCTCCTGAATTATACAGCAGTTTGAAGCTGTTCTGCCTTTTAGTTGTCAGACTGTGAAAGGTTTTTATTGCATTTGAACTGAAGGAGGCAAAAGAATTAAGTGAAATAGTTCTGTTTGAAAGGATTGTATGAAAAGGCTGAGCAGCGATAATAGTTTTTAGCATTAGTGTTAGAGAGCCATTAGTCAATTGTGGGGGAAAAAGGGCATTGTTATGCTAAGGTATGGATATTGTAAAAGTTAGACAGATCCATGGACAAAATGAAACTAAAATCAAATTTTATTTTATCATTACCTTCCCCAGTAAAGGGCAGGACAAGGTAGCCATTTGCAAATTCCTGATAATAGCAACAATGGCCTTCAATAACATATTCTATTCCTGCAATTCGTCCCTGAAGGGGAAAAAAATAATCTTACTTTGGTGTTTTTCTTTGTATAATGGGTTTTAAATCAAAATGTCATAAGGAGCCAGCAGGCATTATCAAAAAGAGACACTTTCTTCCACATTGCATGGATTTCTTATTGTCATTCATTTAGTCATTGGTGGCATATTGGAAAGTTTAAACTAACGATACTACGAACGTAGCCGCCTTTGAAGTGCTGAAGTAACCACTTACAGTAATTAGGATATCCTTGAACAAGTGTTTCTGAAGTATTGGCTGGCTTCTTGGCATTTGCCTTCTTTCCTGCTTGCTAACTAGGAAGGCTTGATCTTAGATAATTATCCACCCACTGAGCCTCCAACCATGACAGTCAGTTCTCCAGGGATTCTGGGATGCCTGTACTGTTGACTGATGACTTCAAAATGTCAGAAGCATTAGGTCTGAATGTTAAGCACCAAAATGTTCTGTTTTCACTGCCTTCAATCAAAGTTATTATAGATTTTATAATTACTTAACGGTGGGAACAATTTCCCCTCCGTGAACAAATAACACAAAATGAAAAGCTTTCCTGTACAAAAGGCTTCATTATCTTATGCATTCAAATCAACTCTTAAAAAAGAAGTGCCTTTGCCACAGATGTACAGCATCATCGATATGATGTACATTTCTTTCCTCATTTATATTAAGCCTCCGATCAATCATCACTGACACTGCAGTGTCTTTGTGCGAAGGGCTGTAGGACAAATGTTTTAGCTTGTGAGGAGAAATTGTTTGCATTTGAAAAGAGAACAGAGCTGAGAGGATTAATGGGCCACTTTGATGGATTATAATGTAGGGAAATTGCTCAATATTGATATGAAAATGTTTGTGAATTGGCTGCGTGGAATTGCCAATGGAGAAGGAAGGCTGTTAATTTCATCTTGTCAACGTTATCAGCCGAGCTCAGCTCATGCCAAAGGCTGGTCAACAAAGACCGATGAGTGTGCTTGAAAAAACAGATGAATAGGGCTGTGCTGAAAATCGATGTAATCAAAATACTGAACTGCCCAGTGTTACAATGTCAATTATTTTGTGCTTTATGATAATATGCGTCATTATTATATGAAAGAACAGTTTTCTACTAAATACCAATTATGGAAAGCTATTTCAGGCTGCACTATTTGCTTGCCTGCAATATAATTGTAAATTCTGTATGCATTATTTATAAAGCACGGTAATTATAAAACTATATCCCAGTGATATGTACACATACTTACATTATTTGGATGTGAAAATGCCAATAATTGGGCTATAGTAATAAAGCAGCATAGTCTTTGTATATTCAGATATCACGTTTGGGCCAATTTATTTTTGTCACTTTAGATCTTTATGTCAGAGAGAGGAGGTTTTTTATTGTAAATCTACCCCATCAATTTAAATATCGCAGACAAACCAAAGATATGCGCTTAATGAAAAGTAGAGATTTATACTTGATGTTTATTCATCAGTGTTTGTCATAAATGCAAGCATTTCATTTAAATATTAGTTTTTAAAAAATATTTACATTATCAGATAAATTTAAATACATTCATTTTTCAAACTGTGTTTCTTAATCTCTTTATTAACAGAATTCCAAAATCTTTTCATTTTTGTAAACAATATTATTATTTTTAAATATATATATATCACACGATTAAATGAATTGAAGCAAACTGGGCTTCAGAATTAATTGCACAGCCATTAATCCTAAGAAAAGAATATGTGAAAACCTCAGTGTCTGAATACTTTTATCTTTTCACTTTCATCTATATTGTGACATTTCTTTATTATTTGACCTATATGCTCCACTTACATGTTTGTTTCTTGCTTATTTCTAGGCAATTTTTTTTTCTTTAACATTTTTTTTCATAATGCTCTTATATTTTTTGGTCTCTAAACAAAATTCTGGTCGGTTATAATCTGTTATTTACCATCTTTGCCCGGTGAGTAATGCATGATAATATGTGGTTACTTCAACAACAACGACTTGAATAAATAATTGCAATTTTTTAAAATAAAGAACTCGATTTTAAATTTCAATTAATCACTCCATAGTTTGTTACTATCTCAAAATAAACATTGTATTGAATCATAGAATGACGCAGCATAGGTGGAGTCTGAAGAATGGTCTCGACCCGAAACGCCACCTATTCCTTCGCTCCATAGATGCTGCCTCGCCCGCTGAGTTTCTCCAGCATTTTTATCTACCCAGCATAGGTGGAGGTCTTTTGTCCATTGCACGTTTTGAAAGAACAACCCAATTGATTCCATCATTTTATTTTTTTTAATTTTTTTTTATTTATTAGAAGTACATTACATTACAACCACATACATTAGTACTCGTCACTTATGTCTTCTTACAATTAATGTACTCCATTTATTTTTTACACTAGAAAAGGAAAAGATTGAAAGAAAGAAGAAAGTGAAGGAAAAAGTGAGAGTGTAGAAAATGTGACAACAAAAAAGGACGAAGACCCTATAAGAACAAAATTAAAAAGAAAAGAAAAAGAGTTAAGAAATAGACCCTAGAAAAGAAAGAGAAAGAGAAAGAGGAAAAAGTGAGAAACAAATATTTTTATGAGCATTACGCAAATGGGACATACCAACTCTTCAACTATCATCCCCCCTTACATGACCTCAATTTTTTTTTTAAAGGTACCTTTGCACCCTATATTTGTAATAATTCTATAAATGCAGACCACGTCAGGTGGAAGTGATCTGGTTTACCTGCTAGGAGATTCCATCATTTTATAAAAATCCTTCAAGTATTTACCAATTTACTTTTGAATGTTCTTATTGATCTATTTTCACCATTGTTACAGTCAGTGCATTCCATCACAACAGTTTGCTGTGTTTAGAACTCTTTCCTTATTTACCCTCTGGTTCTGTAACCAATTAACATCTGTTTGCACTATTTACTGATCATACAGTTATTGGATGCTGTTTAAGTTAAAGTCACAAAAGGGCAGCACAGTGGCGCAGCGGTAGAGTTGCTGCCTCACAGCGCCAGAGGCCCGGGTTTCAGATCCTGATTGCAGGTGCTCTCTGCACTGAGTCTGTACGTTCTCCATGTGACCATGTGTGTTTTCTCTGGGTGCTCCGGTTTCCTCCCACACTTCCTATGTTAGCTACTAATTCATTCTAATTTTCTTTTCCCTTGATCACACTTTTATGTTTCTTTGCGTTTTCTATATTAGTTGCATTATATTGCACATTGGAAGGTTGAATGTAAGGGGAAACTATACAATTAATGGCAAGACCATGAATAGAATAGATGTACAAAGGGATGTTGGGGTCCAAATCAATAACGCCCTGAAAGTGACACCACAAGTAGATAGAGTGATAAAGAAACCATATAGAATGCTTGCCTTCATTGGTTGGGGCATTGAGTTTAAAAGTCAGGAAGTCAAGATACAGCTTTATAGGACTTCACACAAAGGGTGGTGGGTGTATGGAACAAGCTGCCAGACCACGTAGTTGAGGCTGGGACTATCCCATCGTTTAAGAAACTGTTAGACGGGTACATGGATAGGACAGGTTTGGAGGGATATGGACCAAGCGCAGGCAAGTGGAACTAGTGTAGCTGGGGCATTGTTGGCCGGTTTGGGCAAGTTGGGCCGAAGGGCCTGTTTCCACACTGTATTACTCTCTGACTTTGGTTCAGCCACATTTGATGTATTGGGTGGAGTTCTGGTCAGTACATTACAACAAGAACGTGGAGGATTTGGAAAGGATGCAGAGGAAGTGTACCAGAATGATGCCTGTTTTAGGGGATATTAGCTGCAGGAAGAGGTTGGACAGACTTGGATTGTTGTCTCTGTAACATTGGAAGCAGAGGGGAGGTCCGATGGAAGTATATAAAATGAAGAGAGGCAAGGATAGGGTAGGTAGTCAGAACCTTTATCCCCAAGATGAAAACATCAAATATTGAAGGGCACAACTTTAATGTACGAGGTAGGTTTGTTACATTGAGGGTGGTGAGTGCCTGGAATGAGCTGCAGGGGGCGATGGTGGAGGCAGATATGATAGTAGCATTTAAGAGTTTTTTTGATAGGCACATGGATGTGCAGGGATTGGAAGGATATGGATTATGTGCAGGCAGATAAGACTTGGTCTTGGCATCATGTTTGGCATAACATTGTGGGCCGAAGGGCCTGTTCCCGTGCTATACTGTTCTATGTTCTATGGTTTTATAAGGTCATAAGGTCATGTGATTGGAGCAGAATTAGGCCATCCCCATTCGCCTGCCTACTCCCCATAACCCCTGACACCCGTACTAATAAAGAATCTGTCTATCTCTGCCTTAAAAATATCCATTGACTTGGCCTCCACAGCCTTCTGTGGCAAAGAATTCCACAAATTCATCACGTTCTGACTAAAGAAATTCCTCCTCATCTCCTTCCTAAAAGAACGTCATTTAATTCTGAGACTATGACCTCCAGTCCTAGACTCTCCCACTAGTGGAAACATCCTCTCCATATCCACTCTATCCATGCCTTTCACTATTCAGTAAGTTTCAATGAGGTACCCCCTCATCCTTCTAAACTCCAGCGAGTAGAGGCCCAGTGCTGTCAAATGCTCATCACTCTGATGATTAATTTGTCAGGGAGCCCTTTTTGCAGTCTCCTGCTAGTTTCTATATTCAACCTGAAGACTCTGGATTTGGAATGTATCTGTGCTGAACCATATCCCCCTTAAACACCATGCATTTTTCAAATACTGTTTTGCCACCAATTTTTCATTTCAATCTACCTGAGCCAGATCCCTTTTCAACACACTGAAGTTAATCCTCTTTCTGCTAAGTACTTTCACACATGTATTGCCCTTTGCACCTTGCCTATTGCCATGACTATTCTAAATCCGAAGTTACTATAATCGGTGTTCTGAAGATTAGCTCCACTACCTTCGGGAAGTTCGATGGAGGTGAGAGGCTACAGTGCGGCAAGACATACAGTGCGGTTAGTTAGTTGTTTTGTTTTTTAGGATTTCTATTCTTTTTTATGTGAGGGAGGGAGGGGGGGTAGGGGGAAACTACTTTCCAGGGTCCCTACCTGGTCGGAGAGGCAGCTTTTCTCCGGGCTGCACTGTCGACCCGTCCTCGCGGCTTACCAGCGGGCCTGGAGCGGCGTTTCCTGAGGGGACTGCCCAGGACCTCGGCTTCGGCGGCGGCACAGCGCTGGAGCGCTATCGCGGAGCGGAGCGGGCGATGCCTTGCCCGGGTCGCCGCGCTGGAACTCCGGTGAGCTGGGACCGCCGGTGAACATCGTGGAGCTGCGGGTCTGTGAAGCGGCCAGCTGCGGGCAGCGGCGCTGAACTTTACATCGGGAGCCTGGGATCTCTCGCCGAGATCGCCAGTGGTGGAGCTCCATCCAGCGCTTCGGAAGCCGCGGACTCTGGTAAGGAAGCGGCCGCTCCAGGTGTCCCAAGCCGCTGAGAGGGTTCTCCCGACGCCGGAGCACCATCACCCAGCGAAGAAGGGCCTGTAACATCGGCCCCCGTAGCGGCGACTGTGGAGGCCTCAATAGGCCCGACTATGGGTGGACATGGGGATAGGGACTGGACTTTGTGCCTTCCCCCACAGTGGGAACCATTGTGGGGGGGGGGGTTTATGTTTTATGTTATATTTCTTTAATGTTGTGTCTATTTGTGCTGCATGGCAAGACAAATTTCACTACACCATTTGGTGTATGTGACAATAAATGTCCTTTGTCCTTTGTCTTTGTCCTTTGTCCATAATGGGATGGAAGGAACTGCAGATGCTGGTTTAAACTGAAGATAGACACAAAATGCTGGAGTAACTCAGCGGGTCAGGCAGCATCAGGAAGACCCTCCTCGAGAGTCAGGCGAGAGGGAAAAGAGTGGTGTGAAAAGGTACAGAACAAATCAGAGCCAGCATTGATGATCCGAGCCCAGAAAGGTCCATTGTTAGCTGTGGAGGAGGTGATAATGAAAGGATACAAACAATGAAACTAGTAGGATGACTAGTGGGGGAGGGATGGAGAGAGGGGGAATGCAAGGGTTTCTTTAAATTAGAGAAATCAATATTCATACCGCTGGGTTGTAAGCAGCCCAGGTGAAATATGAGATGCTGTTCCTCAAATTTGCGTTTGGCCTCACTATGGCAGTGGAGGAGACCCAGGACAGAAAGGTCAGTATGGGAATGGGAATGGGACTGGGACGAGGAGTTAAAATATCCCCGCTGAAATCCCCGCTGAAATTCTTGATTAGTACGGGAGAAGGTGGGAGAATGGGGTTGAGGGGGAAAGATAAAGTAGCCATGATTGAATGGCAGAGTAAACACTAAGGGGCAGAAAACGCTGGTGGGTGTTGTGTACAGGCCACCTAGCAGTAGTAGTGAAGTTGGGGATGGCATCAAACAGGAAATTAGAGATGCGTGCAACAAAGGCAAAACAGTTATAATGGGTGACTTCAATCTACATATAGATTGGGTGAATCAAATTGGCAGGGGTGCTGAGAAAGAGGATTTCTTGGAATGTATGAGGGATAGTTATCTAAACCAACATGTAGAGGAACCAACGAGAGAGCAGGCTATTCTAGACTGGGTATTGAGTAATGAGGAAGGGTTAGTTAGCAGACTTGTTGTGCGTGCCCCCTTGGGCAAGAGTGACCATAATATGGTTGAGTTCTTCATTAGGATGGAGAGTGACATTGTTAATTCAGAAACAACGGTTCTGAACTTAAAGAAAGGTAACTTTGAGGGTATGAGACGTGAATTGGCCAAGATTGACTGGCAATTAGTTCTAAAAGGGTTGACGGTGGATATGCAATGGAAGGCATTTAAAGACTGCATGGATGAACTACAAAAAATGTTCATCCCAGTTTGGCAAAAGAATAAATCAGGGAAGGTAGTGCATCCGTGCATAACAAGGGAAATCAGGGATAGTATCAAAGCAAAAGATGTTGCGTACAAATTAGCCAGAAAAAGCAGCATAGCAGAGGACTGGGAGAAATTCAGAGACCAGCAGAGGAGGACAAAGGGCTTAATTAGGAAAGGGAAAATAGATTATGAATGGAAACTGGCAGGGAACATAAAAACTGACTGCAAAAGTTTTTATAGATATGTGAAGAGAAAGAGATTAGTTAAAACAAATGTAGGTCCCTTGCAGTCAGAAACAGGTGAATTGATCATGGGGAACAAGGATATGGCGGACCAATTGAATAACTACTTTGGTTCCGTCTTCACTAAGGAAGACATAAATAATCTGCCGGAAATAGCAGGGGGCCGCGGGTCAAAGGAGATGGAGGAACTGAGTGAAATCCAGGTTAGTCGGGAAGTGGTGTTGGGTAAATTGAATGGATTAAAGGCCGATAAATCACCAGGGCCAGATAGGCTGCATCCCAGAGTACTTAAGGAAGTAGCTCCAGAAATAGTGGATGCATTAGTGATAATTTTTCAAAATTCTTTAGATTCTGGTGTAGTTCCTGAGGATTGGAGGGTAGCAAACGTAACCCCACTTTTTAAGAAGGGAGGGAGAGAGAAAACGGGGAATTACAGACCAGTTAGTCTAACATCGGTAGTGGGGTAACTGCTAGAGTCAGTTATTAAAGATGGGATAGCAGCACATTTGGAAAGTGGTGAAATCATTGGACAAAGTCAGCATGGATTTACGAAAGGTAAATCGTGTCTGACGAATCTTATAGAATTTTTCGAGGATGTAACTAGTAGAGTGGATAGGGGAGAACCAGTGGATGTGTTGTATCTGGACTTTCAGAAGGCTTTCGACAAGGTACCACATAAGAGATTAGGATACAAACTTAAATCACACGGTATTGGGGGTTCAGTATTGATGTGGATAGAGAACTGGCTGGCAAACAGGAAGCAAAGTGTAGGAGTAAACGGGTCCTTTTCACAATGGCAGGCAGTGACTAGTGGGGTACCGCAAGGCTCAGTGCTGGGACCCCAGCTATTTACAATTTATATTAATGATCTGGACGAGGGAATTGAAAACAACATCTCCAAGTTTGCGGATGACACTAAGCTGGGGGGCAGTATTAGCTGTGAGGAGGATGCTAGGAGACTGCAAGGTGACTTGGATAGGCTGGGTGAGTGGGCAAATGTTTGGCAGATGCAGTATAATGTGGATAAATGTGAGGTTATCCACTTTGGTGGCAAAAACGGGAAGGCAGACTATTATCTAAATGGTGGCCGATTAGGAAATGGGGAGGTGCAGCGAGACCTGGGTGTCATGGTACACCAGTCATTGAAAGTAGGCATGCAGGTGCAGCAGGCAGTGAAGAAAGCGAATGGTATGTTGGCCTTCATAGCAAGAGGATTTGAGTATAGGAGCAGGGAGGTTCTACTGCAGTTGTACAGGGTCCTGGTGAGACCACACCTGGAGTATTGCGTACAGTTTTGGTCTCCAAATCTGAGGAAGGACATTATAGCCATAGAGGGAGTGCAGAGAAGGTTCACCAGACTGATTCCTGGGATGTCAGGACTTTCATATGAAGAAAGACTGGATAGACTTGGCTTATACTCGCTAGAATTTAGGAGATTGAGAGGGGATCTTATAGAAACGTACAAAATTCTTATGGGGTTGGACAGGCTAGATGCAGGAAGATTGTTCCCGATGTTGGGGAAGTCCAGGACAAGGGGTCACAGCGTAAGGATAAGGGGGAAATCCTTTAAGACCGAGATGAGGAAAAACTTTTTCACACAGAGAGTGGTGAATCTCTGGAACTCTCTGCCACAGAGGGTAGTTGAGGCCAGTTCATTGGCTATATTTAAGAGGGAGTTAGATGTGGCCCTTGTGGCTAAAGGGATCAGGGGGTATGGAGAGAAGGCAGGTACGGGATACTGAGTTGGATGATCAGCCATGATCATATTGAATGGCGGTGCAGGCTCGAAGGGCCGAATGGCCTACTCCTGCACCTATTTTCTATGTATCTATGTATCTATGATGGGCCGAATTACCCAATTCTGTTCCTATCTTACGAACATATGAAACGCTAAACCCTCAGCAGTGAAGAACTTTTGCCGCGAATCCACATTCTTTTTGTCCAGACCTGGGAGAAGGAGGATAGTCCAAGGAATCTCAACAATGATCATGACCATCTGACTGTGATAACTAAAGAGAGATCTCCCTGGAGAATGCCACAAGGGGAAGTCATGCTAGACCCTGCTTGACCACCTCTCTCTCAGGGCTGAAGAGCTACAAATCACTGTTCAGTGGACATCTGAAGCACTGGAGCAAAAAGCTGGAGTAACTCAGCGGGACAGGCAGCATCTCTGGAGAGAAGGAATGGGTCACATTGTCTGAAGAAGGGTCTCGACCCGAAACGTCACCCGTTCCTCTCTCCAGAGACGTTGCCTATCCCGTTGAGTTACTCCCGCTTTTTGTGTCTATTTTCTTTTCACTTCTAACTGGGATCTGGATAGAGCGGATGTGGAGAAGATGTTTCCACTAGTGGGAAGGCATAGCTTCAAAGAAAAAGGATGTACTGTTAGAAAGAAGGTGAGAAGGAATTTCTTTAGTCAGAGGGTGGCGAATCTGTGGAATTCATTACCACAGAAGGCTATGGAGGCCAAGTCGATGGATATTTTTAAGACAGAGATTGACAGATTCCTGATAAATACGGGTGTCAGGGGTTATGGGGAGAAGGCAGGGGACTGGAGTTGAGCGAAAGATAGATCAGCTATGATTGAATGGTGGAGGAGACTTGATGGGCCAAATGGCCTAATTCTACCCTATAACATATGAACGTATGAACTTATGAATGCTAGGAGAACTTGAAGGCCTGAAAGGAAGGACATTCTTGCTATTGAGGGTGCAGCGTAGGTTTACAAGGTTAATTCCCGGGATGGCGGGACTATCATATGCTGAGAGAATGGAGCAGCTGGGCTTGTACACTCTGGAGTTTAGAAGGACGATAGGGGATCTCATTGAAACATATAAGATTGTTAAGGGTTTGGACACGCTAGAGGCAGGAAACATGTTCCCGATGTTGGGGGAGTCCAGAACCAGGGGCCACAGTTTAAGAATAAGGGGTAAGCCATTTAGAACGGAGATGAGGAAACACTTTTTCTCACAGAGAGTGGTGAGTCTGTGGAATTCTCTGCCTCAGAGGGCGGTGGAGGCGGGTTCTCTGGATGCTTTCAAGGGAGAGCTAGATAAGGCTCTTAAAAATAGCGGAGTCAGGGAATATGGGGATAAGGCAGGAACGGGGTACTGATTGGGGATGATCAGCTATGATCACATTGAATGGCGGTGCTGGCTCGAAGGGATGAATGGCCTCCTCCTGCACCTATTGTCTATTGTCTATTGAAACAAGCTGCAGGGAAGTTCAAAAGTCAAGAGTGTTTAACTGGCATATGCACTGAATTGGATAGTGAAACGATTGCAAAAATGAAAGTTTTCCATTGTGAGGGTACACTGGTGAAACTGGCATCATTTTCTGCAGTGAAGTAGGTTGGGAGGAGATTGAGTAGAGATGTACAAGATAACGACAGATCTAGATAGGGAGAAACCGTTCCTATTTGTGCAGGTTCAAGGTCATAAGGTCATAAGTGATAGGAGTAGAATTAGGTCATTCGGCCCATCAAGTCTACTCTGCCATTCAATCATGGCTGAGCTATCTCTCCCTCCTAACCCCATTCTCTTGCCTTCTTCCCCATAAGGGAAAGAGGTCATAGATTTGTGATACAATGAAATGCAGATGCTGGATTCTTGAGCAAAACATAAAGTGCTAGAGGAACTCAGCACGTCAGGCAGCATTTGTCCTTACCCAAAACATCGTCTATCCATTCCCTCCACGGATGCTGCCCGACTCACTGATTTACTCCAGAGATTTGTGTTTTGCTCAAGATTTCAGCATCTGCATTTTAGTGTGTCTATTTTGGAGATAGTAAGTTGCATTGGCTTGCCCTGTCTTTTGTGAACATGGCATGCCAGGATGTCCCTCACATCCCTCTTGTATATCTTGCCTGAAGCCTCTGACCCCTGGGCTTTGAACCATCCATTAGTGTGAAAAGTTTCCTTATCACTTCTCCCTTCTAACCATCTAACAGAAAGAGATCCTGCACTCCATTTCACTTTGCCATAAAAGGCAACAATACTTTAGCCTGAATATAGACATAAAAAACTGGAGTAACTCAACGGGACAGGCAGCATCTCTGGAGAGAAGGAATGGGTGATGTTTTGGGTCGAGAGCCTTGTGATCATCACCCATTCCTTCTCCCCAGAGATGCTGCCTGTCCCGCTGAGTTACTCCAGCATTTTGTATCTATCTTTGGTTTAAACCAGTTCCTTCCTGCAGATAACATTAGCCTACCTAATTGCTTGCAATGACAGGGTGTCAACCACTGCTGATTTATCTGCAAGGATACCTGAGTCCCTCTGAATACCTTTCTTGCACTCACTTCTTTCGTTGTCTTACTATGATTTGTTGTGCCATATTTTAAAAGATTGTTTTTCACCGAGTGTCCAAGGCGTTGCTAGGCTTAAACTGTTTCCAATAATTTACGTTGATTTATGTTCAAGCATAGCGTCAAGATAGTTGCAGGAAATTTCCAAGTAACAACATGGTTAAGATCATTGCGTTTCCTTAGTTGTGCTTTAAAAGGAAACTCGGGCCCATTTTGGTTCACCTCTGTAAGAATAGTTTAGTTTCGTTTCGAGATACAGCGCCGAAACAGGCCCTTCGGCCCACGGAGTTGGCACCGACCAGCGATCCCCGCACACTAACACTATCCTACACATGCTAGGGCCAATTTATACCAAAACCAATTAACCTACAAACCTGTACGTCTTTGGAGTGTGGGAGGAATCTGAAGATCTCGGAGGAAAAGAATCACGCAGGTCACGGGGAGAACGTACAAACTCTGTACAGACAGCACCCGTAGTCGGGATCAAACCCGTGTCTCTGGCGCTGTAAGGGAGCAACTCTACCGCTGCGCCACCGTGCCGCACAAGTCGGTCAGTTACTTTGAGCAACTTATATATTTTTATGCAGAATCTTGCCCCATTCTCCACCTTCTACCTCAACCTAAACCAAGCACATTCTCTCCACATTTCCCCTCTCTTAAGGGCCTGTCCTATTTACATGACTTTTTTGGCGACTGCCGGCACCCGTCATAGGTCGTTACAGGTCGCTGAAAATGTTCAACATGTTGAAAATCCAGCGGCGACCGGAACAAGGTACGACTCTTTGGGCAACTACTCACGACCATACAGGCTTCACCCCGCGACATGTCGCCAGGTTGTCGCCTGTATGGCCGTGAGTAGTCTCCCAGTCACCCAAGAGTCATAGTGTCTTTCTGGTCGCCGCTGAATTTTCAACATGTTGAACATTTTCAGCGACCTATGACTGGTGCCGGCAGTCGCCGAAAAAGTCGCGTAAGTGGGACAGGCCCTTCAGAACACACAACTACCAGACACACTTTGTGGTACGGATGCTGACTTCGAATCTTTAAATTAGGCACAGCCATCAACACCAAAACAGTGTCAGGGAGACTTTTGAAATAAAAGGTTTCCTCCCACACGCCAGAAACATACAAGTTTGCAGGCTAATTGGCTTAGTATAATTGTAAATTGTCCCTAGTGTGTGTAGGATAGTGTTAATGTATGGGTATCGCTGGTCAGCGCAGACTCGGTGGGCTGAAGGGCCTGTATCTCTAAAACTCTAAACTAAACTTAAATGACCTGGAGGTTTTCAGTGTTTCAAAAAGTTTTTCACTAAGTGCTGCACAGCGAGCTTCTAAATGTACTTGCATCTGTCGGGATTAGTGGTCAGATTGCAACTGGGTATTGAATAGCTTGCATTAAGATAGGTAGGAATGGTTAATAATAATAACAGCTTTGAATGGGTCCGTGCTACTCATGGAGTCTTGAGGGCAGGATTAATACCGTTGCCGAGACATTTAATTGCATAAAGCTGTTTTGTTTTCATTCACATTATTCAATTGAAAACTGATTTATATGTTTTAGAGTGGAATGAGGGGTCCTTTTGCATTACTAGAACAATTTAACTGTTGTCAGTTCCCCTTGTAAATCCAACCCATGTCTTCACCAGGGATTAATGGGATGCCATTGTTTCCTTCTGCAGTGTTGCAGCAGGATATGGATCTCCGTAATCTGGCTGTGCACATCATTTGCCAATCCTGGGATTACATGGTCTTCAACCGCAGACCTTTGAGGTCTGTGATCCCAGGAATGAGTGGGTTCTCATATGATGAGCGTTTGACGACACTGGGCCTGTACTCGCTGGAGTTTAGAAGGATGAGGCGGGACCTCATTGAAACTTACCGAATAGTGAAAGGCTTGAATAGAGTGGATGTGCAGGGGATGTTTCCGCTAGTGTGAGAGTCTAGGACCAGAGGTCATAGCCTCAGAATTAAAGGACGTTCCTTTAGGATAGAGATGAGGAAGAATTTCTTTGGTCAGAGTGTGGTGAATCTGTGGAATTCATTGCCACAGAAGGCTGTGGAGGCCAAGTCAATGGACATTTTTAAGACAGAGATAGATATATTCTTGATTTGTACGGGTGTGTGGGGCTATGGGGAGAAAGCAGGAGAATGGGGTTGAGAGGGAAAGATAGATCAGCCATGATTGAATGGTGGGATAGACCTGATGGGCTGAATGGCCTAATTCTGCTCCTATCACTTATAAACGTAGGAGGCCCACAAGGTAAGTCATTGTCTTTATTATTTCATCTCCCCATTCTCAAACTCAAATGACGTCCCTTGATCTTCCCTGATTTCCCTTCGCATTCTTCTAGCCTCCTGCTCCCATCCATCCTCTCAACTCCCAATCAGAAATACAAGGCTCAAGGATAGGTTGGACAAACCTATGTCTGGAAGGCCTGAGTTTGAGGTGAGACCTGATAGAGGTATGTCCTGTACAATTATAAGTGGCTGCGTTAAGGGCCTGTCCCACTTAGGCAACCTCTTAAGCGAGTTTAGGAGACTCTGCGCTTGCCACAAGATCGCAGCATGGGCGCCATATGGTCGCAGGTGGTCTCCCTCGTGGTCGCGAGGAGTTCCCGCATTCTGGGACCTCAGTATGGTCGCAGCAAATTTTTCAACATGTCAACATTGGTCGCCATGGAGAAAATCGATCCTTTTGAAGTCGTAGGTGCAGTGGTAGTGGGGTCGCCATGTCGTTGTAGCTACTCGAGGTAGTCGTAGGTAGGTTTAGTTAATCTCCTTTGCTGACCGGGCAATTTCATTGGCTCATTGGGGGGAAAAAAACGTAAGCTCGAGTTTTCAGAACCAAGGAAAACCGACCGGTAATGTTAAATGCCCGCTAAACTTCACAGCTGTGTATCTCTGGCTTATTAAAAGTTGTCTGGCTTCTTAAAAGTGTCTCCACTCCTTCTCCCCCCCTTCTCCCCCATTCTCCCCCCTTCTTTCCCCCCCCCCCCTCCCCGCTCTTTTAAAGGACTTACCGTACACTGTGCTATCTGTCTTTAACCTTCCTGTTCATCGCGGGTATCACCTTGGCTTTGCACTGTGTGAATTTCAGACAGCGCTCCCCCGCTTTCCCTGGCCCCCGCCTTTGTGATGTGTTTGTGTGAGTGTGTGCGTGTTCCGCTCTGATGGTCGTTCCAGCTCGCAGTTTTTCTGATACACAGCTGTGAAGTTTAGCGGCCATTTAACATTACCGGTCGGTTTTCCTTGGTTCTGAAAACTCGAGCTTACGTTTTTTTCCCCCCAATGAGCCAATGAAATTGCCCAGTCAGCAAAGGAGATTAACTAAAACTACCTACGACTACCTCGAGTGCCCCGAGCTTGAAGGTCGCAGACAGTCCGCTGAAAAGTCACGTATGTGGGACAGGCCCTTTTGTGTAAGCACTCAGAACCATTTTCACTGGGTGGAAATGTCCAAATGAGGGAGACCTTATGGAAACTTACCAAATAGTGAAAGGCCTGGATAGAGTGGATGTGGAGAGGATGTTTCCACTAGTGGGAGAGTCGACCAGAGGCCATAGCCTCAGAATAGAAGTACGTACCTTTAGAAAGATAAGGAGGAATTTATTTTGTCAGAGGGTGGTGAATCTGTGGAATTCATGGCCTCCACAGCCATCTGCGGCAAAGTCAATGGATATTTTCAAGGTGGAAACTGAGAGATTCTTGATTAGTATGGGTGTCAGGGGTTGTGGGAAGAAGGCAGGAGAGTGGGCTTGAGAGGGAAAGATAGATCAGCCATGATTGAATGGTGGTGTCGACGATAGGCCAAATGGCCTAATTCTGCTCCTTTAAATGAAGTTATGAAAATCTAGAGGCCATAGCTTTGAGGTGAGTGGGGCAAGAGATACACGGGATAAGTGTTTTACACACAGGGTGGTGGGTGCCCAGAGAATGCTGCCATGGATGGTGGTGGAGGCAGCAGATTTGATTGTGGCTTTTAGTTGGACCTGCAGGAAAAGTTCAAGTTCAAGTTCAAGTGAGTTTATTGTCATGTGTCCCTGATAGGACAATGAAATTCTTGCTTTGCTTCAGCACAACAGAACATAGAAGGCATTGACTACAAAACAGATCAGTGTGTCCATATACCATTATATAAATATATACACACATGAATAAATAAACTGATAAAGTGCAAATAACAGATAATGGGCTATTAATGTTCATAGTTTTGTCCGAGCCAAGTTTAATAGCCTGATGGCTGTGGGGAAGTAGCTATTCCTGAACCTGGTCGTTGAAGTCTTCAGGCTCCTGTACCTTCTACCTGAAGGTAGCAGGGAGATGAGTGTCTTCCCTAGCAGGGAAACAGAGGGATATGGATCATGTGCAGGCAGATTAGATTAGATTTACTTTATTAATCCCCTTATTCAGGAGAAATTCAGATGTCCTTGCAGCACACTAATAAAAATACAACATAGCATTAAAGAAGTTTAACATTAAAACATAAAAACATCCCCCCACAATGGTTCCCACTGTGGGGGAAGGCACAAAATCCAGTCCCCATCCCCATGTCCACCCATAGTCGGGCCTATTGAGGCCTCCACAGTCGCCACTACGGAGGCTCGATGTTCCTGGCCGTTCTCGCCGGGTGATGGTACTCCGGCGTCGGGAGAACCCTCTCAGCGGCTTGGGGTGCCAGGAACGGCCGCCTCCTTACCGGAGACCGCGGCTTCCAAGCCAACAGGCCGCCACAGGCTGGACGGAGCTCCACATACTGGCGATCTCGGCGAGAGATCCCAGGCTCCGCGATGTTAAAGTCAGCGCTGCCGCCCGCAGCTGGCCGCTCCACAGACCCGCGGCTCCGCGATGTTTTTATCGGCGGTCCCAGCATACCGGAGTTCCAGCGTGGTGACCCAGACAAGGCATCGCCCACTCCGCGATAGTGCTCCAGCGCTGTGCCGCCGCCGAAGCCGAGGTACTGGCCAGGTCCCCTCAGGAAACGCCGCTCCAGGCCCCGCTGGTAGGCCGCGAGGACGGGTCGAAGGTGCTGCTCGGAGGAAAGCAGCCTCTCCGACCAGGTAGGGACTTGAAAAAGCAGTTACCCCCTTCTCTCCCACCACCCCCCACACATAAAAAGATTAGACCCCCCACTACACACTTTAACGTACTAAAAATAATAAAAAAGAAGTGAAAAAAACGGACAGCTGCAGGACTGGCAGCCGTTCAGGACAGCGCCCCCACATCTTGGCATCTTGTTCGGCACAGAAATTGTGGGCCAAAGGGCCTGTTTTTGTGCTGCACTGTTTTCTGTTCAATGTTGTCTGATGCCCCTGGGTCCATAACCATCAAACTTCTAAGTCTCTCCTCCAGATAGGATGAGGAAGCATCACATTTTCTGGCTACAAACGAAAACCAAAGGCCTCAGGCATAGCAGAAGGTTTATGTAGCGCGTTAACAGTCAAAAAGCATCATTGGCGCCCAGCTTCTCCACTATTCTTGTCAGTCTGGAATTTCTAAGCACGCAACATTTTACCACCTTGGTCAGTGATTTGAATGAAGGCTTCGGGTGGCAATCCTAGTTAGAACATTAGATGAATCATGCTGCTCAGAACCAGAGGACATAGGTTTAAGCCTCTAATCAGCGCCACTACTTCCTGAGAAGATTACGGAGAGTCGGTATGTAGAGGAGGACTCTCTCGAACTTCTACAGGTGCACAGTAGAGAGCTTGCTGACCGGTTGCATCGTGGCTTGGTTCGGCAACTTGTGCGTCCAGGAGCGGAAAAGACTGCAAAAAGTTGTAAACACTGCCCAGTCCATCATTGGCTCTGATCTCCCTACCATCGAGGGGATCTATCGCAGTCGCTGCCTCAAAAAGGCTGGCAGCATCATCAAGGACCCACACCATCCTGGCCACACACTCATCTCTCCACTGCCTTCAGGTAGAAGGTAAAGGAGCCTGAAATCTGCAATAACCAGGTTCAGGAACAGCTCTTCCCCACAGCCATCAGGCTATTAAACTCAACTCAAACAAAATCTGAACTTTAATTTGCCTACTGCACTTTATATGTTTATTTATGTGTGTATATATATATTCAATGGTATATGGACACACTGATCTGTTCTGTATTATTTATGCCTACAATATTCTGTTGTGCTGAAAGCAAAGCAAGAATTTCATTGTCCTATCTGGGACACATGACAATAAACTCGCTTGAATCTTGAAGGTGAAAGGGGAAAGATTTAATAGGAATCTGAGGGGTAACTTTTTCACACAAAGGGTAGTGAATACAAGGAATGAGCTGCCAGAGGAGGTAGTTGAGGCAGGGACTATTGAAACGTCCCTGCCTAAACAATTAGACAGATACATGGATATGACCATGTACGATTTGGATGGATATGGGCCAAACGCAGGCAGGTGGGACTAGTGTAGAAGGGACATGTTGATCGGTGTGGGCAAGTAGGGCTTAAAGGCCTGTTTCCACACTGTATGTCTCAGAACAAATTCATTAAATGAGTCAGAGTGTGACAAAAAATATTATTGGTCTTATTTCACGTTTTTACACTAATGTATGGCAAATGTATGTGCAAGCTTTATTCTGTATATATTGGAGGGATATATGTGGAAACCTATATCATTGCACTTTCAGGAAACTACAGGTTTATGCTAGATCAGACTGACCTGAGAGAGTGAATAATGACTTAAATTGGATATCTACCAAGAAAAAGCAAAGTATTTTAAACTTTTCCTTGCTGTCCATTCTTATCATTAATAACAGAGTAATAAATTCTGACTGTCTTGAGAGGTGGACAGTTTATTGAGCAGCATTGTTACGAAAACAACCAAGAAAATGCCGACTCAGCTTTAATTTATTTTTTGAACATGTAAAACAGAAATTTATTTTATTTAGAGAATTGGAAAGATTACTCCTAATTGTGTTTTAAGAGCAAATCACACACAGTTCCATTACCAATATATTTACTTTACAAAGCATACATGTGCTTTGGTAATTAGTTTGAAGTCATTAATTTGGAGTTTCACAGAAACTTAAAGAGGGTGTTGATTTTTTGTTGCATTGGTGCAGAGACGTCAGATGTCCACAATTAGCTTCATTTTAATGATAGGAAGTTACAATTGAAGGTATTTCAATGAACCAATACAGGACTGAGTGGGTGGCATGGTGGTGCAGCGGTAGAGTTGCTGCCTTACTGGGCCAGAGACCCGGGTTCAATCCTGACTACGGGTGCTGTCCGTACGGAGTTTGTACGTTCTCCCCATGACCTGCGCTGGTTTTCTCCGGGTGCTACGGTTTACTCCCGCATTCTATAGATGTACAGGTTTGTAGATTAATTGGCTTGAGTAACAAAATGGTAAATTGTCCCTAGTGTGTAGGATAGTGTTAGTGTGTGGGGATCGCTGGTCGACATGGACTCAGTGGGCCGAAGGGCCTGTTTCCGCGCTGTATCTATAAACTAAAGTAAACCAAACCATGGCACAGTGCTGCCGGTGACTGCCAAGGTCATTCCAGCCCCAAACTCTATGGATTTGATTCATTCTAGACTGCCGGAAAGAACATAGTGAACACCAATGAGGTCCCATTGCACACGGATATCAGGCGGGTGACTATTGAGTGTTAAACCGGCTAGCAAATTCATCAATATTCTCACGACGAAGTAGCAACAGGATAAAAATGCTACAGTTTAGTTTAGTTCAGAGATACAGGCCCTTCGGCCCACCGGGTCCGTGCTGACCAGCGTTCCCCGCACATTAACACTATCCTACACCCACTAGGGGGGACAATTTTTTTTTTACATTTACCAAACCAATTAACCTACAAACCTGTACGTCTTTGGAGTGTGGGAGGAAACCGAAGATCTTGGAGAAAACCCACGTAGGTCACGGGGAGAACGTACAAACTCCGACCAGACAGCACCCGTAGTCTGGATTGAACCCTGGTCTCCGGCGCTGCATTCGCTGTAAGGCAGCACCTCTACCGCTGCGTCACCGTGCCCGTGTTTGCAATAAAAATATTTTGTCACAAATACCTGACTGCCATATAAAATAGAACCTTCATTGACTTTAGACACTCAGGCATCTAGATCATCTGGGTGGAGCAGGTACTGATTCAGTGACATTGTACTTACATATCTAAAATGATTCATATGTTTCTGTTACATTTAGTGCTGTCATTTCCTCCTGCTTGTTGCACAACAGCAATTACTTTATAGATTTGCAACCAAGCTGAAATTGTTCCCTAATTCCTCGATCATGCATTGACCCAATACTATCATTTACTTTTAGCGTTTGAAATCATGGGTATCGAAGTAGAATAGCCATCAAATTAGCCCTGATGGAATTTGGAGTGTCTCTTTGAAGTAAATATGAATGTGGATTCACATTTTCCTCTGTGGCTGTGTAGGTGGCATGGTGACGCAGCAGTAGAATTGCTGCTTTACAGCTCCAGAGACCCGGGTTCGTTCCTGACTACGGGTGCCGCTTGTACAGAGTTTGTACGTTCCCCCTGTGACCGCACGGGTTATCTCAAGGTTCTCCGGTTTCCTCCCACATTCCAAAGATGTGCAGGTTTGTCGGTTATGCGGCTTCTGTGAATTGCCTTCCGTGTGTAGGGTAGAACTGGTGTACGGGTGATCGTTGGTTGGTGCAGACTCGATGGGCCAAAGGGCCTGTTTCCACTCTGTATCTCTAAACTAAACTAAACTAAACTAAACTAAACTGATGGTTCTAAAGGAGGCTGCTGTTGTCCATTCATTGAATGGAAGGAAGACCCAGACTCTCACACCCTTTGAAGACCTCATATTCCGCTTGGGTAGCTTACAACCTAACGGTATGAGCATTGAATTCAACTTTCTAGGTTGGTAACTAATCTACCCTTCTTTCCACCTCTGCCTCCCCCCAGCTTCCCTCCCCCCCCCCCCCCCACTTCCCTGTGTCCCACATGGACTTGCACCCTTTTCTCCCCCTTCCCATCCCCATCCACCTACATTGCTTCCTCTGGCTTCTCAATTCACATCTATCCTTATCTCACATGCCTTTTGTCTTTTCATCTCTGGCCTTTGTCCAACCATCTGTAGCCAATGAACCAACAAATCTGCACGTCTTTTTGGAGTGTGGGAGAAAACTCACGCTGTCACAGGGAGAAGGTGCAAACTCCGTGTAGACAGCACCCGTAGTCAGGATCGAACCCGTGTCTCTGGTGCTATAAGGCAGCAACTCCACTGCCTGTGCTGGGTAGAGACTCCTACAATTCAGTCTTGTTAATCAGCTGCAAAAAAAAGACCAAGTGCTCGGGTAACTCAGCGGGTCAGGCAGCATCTCCAGAGAACATTGATAGTTGACATTTTGGAGACGGACACATCATCAGACTTATTGTGGTGGGGTGAGGGGGGAAAGCTGGAGAGGACAAAGTCTGACGAGTGATTGGTGGATACAGGAGAGGGGGGTGTGAGGGGGGGGGGGTTTAGATGATCAGATTGTTAGACTAAGGCCTGAGATGAAAAGACATAAAGATAGAAGGGATACGGAGATAGACACAAAATGCTGGAGTAGCTTAGCGGATCAGGCAGCTTCTCTGGAGTAAAGGAATAGGTGAAGTTTCGGGTCCAGACCCTTCTTCAGACGGAGAGTCAGATAAAATCTGAATTGTGCAGCTGGAGGATCGAATATAGGTAGAAGGGAACAGGATGGGGGAGAAATGGGTGTGAGTCCAGGTGGGACATTTGGAAGAGAGGGGGAGAAAAGGGAGGGCGAAATGGGGTGTGTGTAGGTTGGATACCTAAAATTGGAGAATTCAATGTTCATACTGTTGGGTTGTAAGCTATCCAAGCTATTTCCTTCGCTCCATAGATGCTGCTGCACCCGCTGAGTTTCGCCAGCATTTTTGTGTACCTTCGATTTTCCAGCATCTGCAGTTCCTTCCTAAACAGCTATCCAAGCTGAATATGAGGTGCTGTTCCTCCAGTTTGCATGTGGCCTAACTCTAGCAATGGAGGAGGTCCAGGACAGAAAGGTTAAGGTAACTGTTGCACAATAGCTAAAATACATGTGCCACAAATGAATATACATTCACCACAACGCGTCATCTTTTGAAGGAAACAACCATGGACAAATAGATGAATGCATTGACATTAACTCAGGCACAGTGTTAAATGAACACTCGTCCATCATGGACGTTTAACCCCCGCGATTATCCAACTAGTGCAGGTATGTTCAGCGCTCTCCACACATCTGCTTCACATGTTGGGACAGCACCAGGGTCATCTTCCCAGAACCTCTCGTGGCAACTCTTTGATTCTGTCTCAGTTTCACTCTGACTTGACTCCTGCTCTACAGGCAATATTCCCTCAGGATCTTCCTGCTACTTACACATCCGATCATCATCCGTTTCATGTTCACTTACACTCTGGCAGACACATTATGCCTTTGGTTCTCAATGAACAAACCTGCACACTGACTTTATTGTGGAGTTGGCCTTTATACTCATATTTAGAGTCATAGTCATGCAGTGTAGAAACGGTCCCTTCAGCCCAACTTGCCCACACCAACCAACATGTCCCATCTACATGGGGCCCATATCCCTCTAGACCTGCCCTATCCATGTACCTGTCCAAATGTTACTTAATACAACCTGCCACAACTACCTCCTCCAGCAGCTCGTTCCTTACACCCACCACCCTCTGTGTGAAAAAGTTACCCCTCAGGTTCCTATTAAATCTTTCCCCCCCCTCACCTTAAACCTATGTCCTCTGGTTCTTGAGTCCCCTAATCTGGGCAAGAGACTCTGTGCATCTACCAGATCTATTCCTCTCATGATGTTGTGCATATCTATCAGATCAGTCCTCAGCCTCCTGCGCTCCAAGGAATAGAGTCCCTATAGCTCAGGCCCTCGAGTTCTGGCAACATCCTCGTAAATCTTCTCTGCAATCTCTCCAGCTTGACAACAATATACCCTTTATACTCTTATTGCTGCTACTTCTTGTTCTTGTGATGCTTCTTCACCATTATCTTCACTAGAGCTCATTAAGGCCGGTTCTGCCTTTGTGTGAGTGGCTGCTTTCCCCTTTTCTCCCCATCCCATTTCACCTATATTCCTCCCTCTGGCTTCACATTTCATGCCACTTCTATTCTTATCTCTTTATTTCAAAATGTTTTCTTTGTCTTTTCATCTCTGGTCTTTGTCCAACCATCTGCGACTCAAAACCCCCCCACCCTCATCTATATCCACCTCTCACTTGTCAGACATTGTCCGTCCCCACCTCTCTTCCAGCTTTCTCCCCGCCTCCCTCTCTACGAGCAGTCTGAAGAACGGTGCCAAAGTGAAATGTCGCCTATCCATGATCTCCAGGTTCAGGAAAAGCTTCTTCCCTACAGCCATCAGACTATTGAGCACTGCAACCTCCAAATAAGCTCTGAACTACATAGACTAGGGGGCATTGGTTTTATCTTTTGCACTATTATTGTTTGTTTATTTTTATGTGTATGTGTGTGTCTCTACTTTTTTTCTCGTTTATTATATTCATAAGTTCATAATTGATAGGACAGAAGTAGGCCATTCAGGCCATCAAATCTACTCTGTGATTCAATCATGGCTGATCTATCTCTCCCTCTCGACCCCATTCTCCTGCCTTCTCCCCATAACCCCTGTTCTAATCGAGAAGCTATCAATCTCTGCCTTAAAAATATCCATTGATTTGGCCTCCACAGCCTTCTGTTTACAGTATTGCTTACAGAGTTTTGCATATTCTGTTGCGCTGCAGCAAGTAAGAATTGTATTCTGTCTGGGACATATGACAATAAAACCCTCTTGACTCTTGTATCTCACTCTCTTTAAGTAGTAAGGTTCTGATGATGGGAATATTACATTTAGGAACATACTGTGCCTACTTAAATTCGACTAGGTCCTAGAAAATGCACTAATCTCAGATACGTCGGAGCTGTGAAGGGTAATGTCTGTAGCTCTCATTTGTACTATGAAAATACATGAAGGAGTTTATGCTTCAAATCAAGGAGTAGGACAAAGAAGCAGTTAAGGGAATGTGGCAAAACAAAGCAGGGATTCAACATTGAGAACAATGAGTTTTCTATTTCTGCTGTTTCTGAAGTTTAGCCTAAGTAAACTGGCAGCAAGGGAATGATTCTCATTGAGGTGGCAGGATACATTTGCTGTCTTAACAGAGCCAGTTCTACTTCACCGAGTGACCTCTTTTGTCTTTTTTTAAACCAAAATTGTTTCCTTTGACCTCTGGACATTGCCGAAGACAAACTGTGGGAAAATGTGTAACTGTGCACCAAGTGTCATTTCCAGTGCCAGGAATAAGAAGAATTTTGTGCATATTGACACTGAGTTGTGAACCATGAAAAGTAATAGCTCTGCCAGTTTCCAGTTTGCTCGCAGTATTCCCTTCCGTTTCTGGTTAAAGAATCTCTGTAACAAAACCCAATCTGTTTAGCCCGGACAGAAAGCCTTCGCTGTCCTTCCTGTGCTACCGCAGAGAGAATGAGAAATGAAGGCTGAGGGCCTAGACAGCTCGCGAGGGGGAAATGCACACAAGGTCAGGATAAGAAACGAGAACTTGTTCGCTTTTTGCTCCCCGGGTGATATCCAATAACCCTTTCAGCTTTCAAACTGTAAAACGCGGACTCATTTTCCCAATTCAGAGACACAGGACAGATTCTGTCACTAAGTTAGCTGGGGTTGTAGATGACGGAGCCTCACATAGCTGAAGAAACCTTTTCTTTATCTAAGCAACAGGGGGGCCCATGGAAATGTAAGCACTTGGAAGAAACAACATAAATTCAGTGTTCTGCCGATCTGACCCAGACCGGTTGGAAGGTATGCCTCGTTTTCCTTTGACGTTCCGATTTCCTGACTGACGTTTGAGAAGTTGTCTTGCCTGGCCACTAAAGAAAGTCCACATCAATTACTTAAAAGGAAACCAGCCTTGTCTCTGAAAGGCTGGCAGTAGAAGTGGTTATTGTTGAGCGTGAGTTAATGAACTTACTTTCTTTTTGTGTTTTCAAAGCCTTAATTATTTGTCTTAAGGTCACGAGACCCTTGAGAAGTTGAAACACAGCCTGCTATGGAACTGGAATCTCATTAGATCAGATAAATCACAGCACACTCCTCATGATGCACTATGAAGCATTCTTTCCTCCAGTTTTACCACTTTTAAGATTTTCTTTTAATTGCCGTCAACTATTCACATTTCTCTGTGGCTCATGCATTTAAATTTAAACGCTGCTCCAAAATTGAAAGCTAAATCAATTTATAAACTATTTTGTTTATTTCAAAGAAGGAAAATTGTTTTAATTGATGGCACAGATTCACGAATGCATTTAAAAATAACAACTTGTACCTATAAAGCATCTTCAAATCATTAAAAAGGTTTAATCAAAGCTGTTTCTGAGGAAAAAAATTGGCATTGGGGAAAGGAAGCCTTCAGTGCGAGTAATGAAAATCTCAGTCCATGAGTTGGGCTTTAATGAGAGGGGGGAAAATAGTGGTTTATAGGGAAAATTGCATACTTTAGGTTTAGATTGCTGAAGGATCAGTTGTTAATAGTTAGCAAGAAGTTGGAGAATGTAGAGTCATGAGAAATATGTAGGAAGGAACTGCAGATGCTGGTTTAAACCAAAGATAAACACAAATTGCTGGAGGAACTCAACGGACAGGCAGCTTCTCTGGAGAGAAGGAATGGGTGACATTTCAGGTCGAAAAGGGTCCCACACCTTGGGTATGCAAAACAAAGAATTTCATTGTGACTTGTCACACATGACAATAAAGTATTCATTCATGTTTGGTGAGGTGCCACCTCACTGGGAAAGTGGCAGTGGTCCCTTGGACCTCTGAGTTTCTCAGGTTGACGACTATTATGAATCCTCCACTGCCAGCCGACTGCTGCTAGTTGCTGGCTCAGACTGCTGCTGCCCACACTGGGATGTCCAATTCACACCCTACCTTCTAAGCTCCTACCTAAGTCCGTCATGATCACCGTGCTACAGTCATTTCCAGCCTGAGACAAAAGTCTTCCGTAAGCCGTGGTGCAATCTCTGTTTGACAATAGACAATAGGTGCAGGAGTAGGCCATTTGGCCCTTCGAGCCAGCACCACCATTCAATGTGATTATGGCTGATCATCCCCAATCAGTACCCCGTTCCTGCCTTCTCCCCATATCCCCTGACTCTGCTATTTTTAAGAGCCCTATCTAGCCCTCTCTTGAAAGCATCCAGAGAACCCGCCTCCACCGCCCTCTGAGGCAGAGAATTCCACAGACGGGCACTTCAATGATTCAATGATACTTTATTGCCACATGTACCTAGGTGCAGTGAAGTTCTTTGTTTCTGCATGGAACCCGGATAAAATCATACAGCAAACCTCACCTGGGCAGTACACAAAGAGTCGCCACGTTTCTGGCGCTGAAGAGTGATCGGTTCATACTTGCGTGTATTGTGGCAGAATTAATATATCTGGTTGTAATATTTATTTGGTGTCGACGTTTCCTATTTACATTGTGGGTATGTTTTGATGGTTAATGATCGAGGGCAGATAAGGTATGCAACTCATAGGAACTCGCATTATAATTGGGTCTCACATTTGAATCAGTTTGAGAGAACGGGTAGGTGAAGAAGTGTTTGCCTAGGTTGCTGCCTCTTTGTTTTCTTCCCCAGTTTCCTCCTCTCCGCGCTCCTAACCCTCCTTTGCTCATCGTGTAGCTGGTGGCAGTGAATACAAGCCGGCAGCTGACTCCCGTACACCGCGCTGTCTCCTCTGTCAAGAACTGCCATATGGAGCAGGCGGCAGAAGTGCCTGTTCCATCAGATTTCATGCAGCAATATGGTGTGCAGTACGTTGATGCCACAAACCTGTGCATCAGCTGAGCATCAGAATGACCAGCCATGACATCAGTGGGTAGCTCAGCAGCCACACTGGTTTTCTGTGATGGCTGAAATACCACAGGTTAGGAGCCAAGACGTAATGAGCCACGATGTTACCAGAGCATAGCGACCACTTACGTGAGAGTCCCAGAAGAGGATCTACTATCGCCCGATACAGTCGCTCCACTCTTTTAAATCTCTCTTTTCCGCTTGTAAATCTATCACTATTTCACGCTGGTATTTTTGCCTTCATTCTACCAGGTTACTTGTGTAAAGCCTGAGTGTATTAGTGTATGGTATTATCTGATTTAATTGGGTCGCCGTCAATGAATGAATGAATGAATACTTTATTGTCACATGTGACAATTAACAGTGAAATCCTGTTTTGCACACCCAAGGTATGCAAAGAGTCGCTACATAAAGGACGCAGACAAAGTTACAAGTATCCCACTTTCTTCTTTCCCCTCCCCATCCCTACGATGGGTCCTCCTTTGTCCTCCCCCCTCCTCACAGCGGTTCCATTTTGTGAAAGAAAAGCTTTTCACTGCATCCCGGTGCACGTAACAATAATAAACCAATACCAATATCAGTGGAAAGTGAAAACAATATGCCTGCTGCTGAGATACTGGGCTCTGACTCACATATTTGATTGCGTGTGATCATGTACCGTTGGAATATTGACGATGAGAAATCCCTTTTGATTTGATATTAGACAGAGTTGATACGTGTTACCCATAAAAAAACAATGTACATGCATGCAATGCCATTCTGGGGAAATTCTATGGGGATGTCTGCAGTTTCAACTAAACAATGTAGTCTATGGCTTTTGAGACTGTGACCTAGGCAGCACAGTGGGGCAGTGGCAGAGTTGCTGCCTGACAGCACCAGAGGCCCGGGTTTGATCCTGACTACGGGTGCTGTCTGTACAGAGTTTGTACGTTCTCCCCGTGACCGCGTGGGTGTTCTCCGGGTTCTCCAGTTTCCTGCCACACTCCAATGACATACAGGTTTGTAGGTTAATTGGCTTGGTATAATTGGAAATTGTCCCTAGTGTGTGTAGGATAGTGTTAGTGTGCGGGGATCGCTGGTCGGCGCGGACTCTGGGCCGAAGGGCCTGTATCTCTAAACTGAACTAGACTCAAAAATGAAACATAGCTTGTTTCTTTTGAATAGAATGTTTCAGCATCATCTCTTGCATAATAGAGTGCGACAAACGGCAACATATCATCACCAATTCTTGCTCCAATGTGTTATGAGCCAAACGCACAAACATTCTTCTTCATGTTGATGTTTATCTTCATTCATAGGTGGTGGCATTGCAGTCCTTGCCTCGCTCCTAGATTGCATTCACGGGTGGATTAGACCAGCCCACTGTGCAATCCTGCCTGGGTGAAGAAACCTTCAATCTGTCAAAATTGTCCTTCAACATCCACCACCTCACTCCCGCTAGACTTTGAGGAACAAGTATGGGCAAGATCGAACACTTAGCAGGAGATATTAATAACAACAAACCAGTAAGTACTAATGATCATATAAATAACTGTTTCAATTGGTGGTGGACAAAAATGCTGGAGAAACTCAGCGGGTGAGGCAGCATCTATGGAGCGAAGGAATAGGTGGCGTTTCGGGTCGAGACCCTTCTTCAGACTGATGTGGAGGTGGGGAGGGGGGGGGCGGGAAGAAGAAAGGAAGAGGCGGAGACTGTAGGCTGTGGGAGAGCTGGGAAGGGGAGGGGAAGGAGGGAGAAAGCAAGGACTACCTGAAATGGAGAAGTTTAAATTGGTGATTGTTTTCACTGCTGCTTGTCAAGGAATGTAGGTAAGAATGATTGGACTCCGAGCTCTAAAATGGCAGTGGTTGGGTCCAATCATTGTTCCTTGCTGATTAGAGATACTAGCATGGAATTAGGCCCTTGCCCACCGAGTCCGTGTCGACCAGCGATCCCCAAACATTAACACTATCCTGCACACCAGGGACAATATTACAATTTTTACCAGAACCAGTTAACCTACAAATCTGCACGTCTTTGGAATGTGGGAAGAAACCGGAGCTCCCAGAGAAACCCCACGCAATCATGGGGAGAACATACAAGCTCCGCACAGACGGCACCTGTAGTCAGGATCGAACCCGGGACTTATGATTGACATTATGGCCTGCCTGGACACATGCAAAATTCGAACTGCCAGACACATCTTATTTAAGGAAGCATCTACTATTACAATGTCTAACACGATCTGTTTTACAAGTGTGGATGCACATGCCATGTACTCCATTTTGGAGCCTCAGGGACACTTGTATTCCCACTATAGGGCAGCTTTTTGATATAGTCATAGAGTCATACAGTGTGGAAATAGGCCCAACTTGCCCACACCGACCAACATGTCCCATCTACACTAGTCCCAGTTGCCTGCGTTTAACCCATATCACTCAAAGCCTGTCCTATCCATGTACCTGTCTAATTGCTTCATAAACGTTGCGATACTACCTGCCTCAGCTACCTCCTCTGGCAGCTCATTCAATACACCCACTACGCTTTGTGTGAAAAAGCTACCCCTCAGATTCCTATCAAATCTTTTCCCCTTCACCTTGAACCTATGTCCTCTGGGCAAGAGACTGTGCAACTACCTGATCTATTCCTCTCATAATTTTACAATTCCTCTCATGATTTTATAATCTGTTTTAAAGTTTTTGTCCAGTGACAAAACCTATTTTCATATTGCTATTCATAATGAGTGAAAGGTGTCTGGATCCTGATGAGGCTTCATAACCCTGGTGGGCTTGGCAAGGGAGCTAGAGTCATGGAGTCATACTACACCGAAACAGGTGCTTCGGTCCAACTTGTCCATGCTGTCCAATAGACAATAGACAATAGACAATAGGTGCAGAAGTAGGCAGCACCGCCATTCAATGTGATCATGGCTGATCATCCCCAATCAGTACACCGTTCCTGCCTTCTCACCATATCCCCTGACTTCGCTATTTTTAAGAGCCCTATCTAGCTCTCTCTTGAAACCATCCAGAGAACCTGCCTCCACCGCCCTCTGAGGCAGAGAATTCCACAGACTCACCACTCTCTGTGAGAAAAAGTGTTTCCTCGTCTCCGTTCTGCAAAAGTGTTTCCTCGTCTCCGTTCCAAGATGCCCCATCTACGCTAGTCTCACCTGCCCGCGTTTGGCCCACATCCTTTCCTATCCAGTTCATGGGGATTAAGAGAGATAACAAAAGCTTTGTGAGAAGAAGATTTCAAAGAGTCTTTTCCATGGTAGAGATAAAGTTTTATAAAGGACTATGTTTGCAGAGAAAAAGTGGCACAAATCAATTTGGCTTCATTTTGGCGGGGGGAAGTCAAGATTTCTTAACTGATGCTCGTGGAAAAAGTTGAGTTATTGCTAAGAAATATTTTGTACAGGATTAGACAATAGGACTTTAAAGGTTGTTCTATGCCAAGCTAGGTAAATAATCACAATCTTTTACAAGGCTGCTATCGTTGTTAATACAGTAGGTTGTTGGAATTCAAGTGATGTGCTCACCAGAATTTGCTTGTTGTTGCTAAGTTCTCACCTAATATCCTTCTTGCAAGCAGGAAGAAATAAAATGAAAGCTCTGTGGTATCTTTTCTAAAGTTGTCAGCAGCAACATTTAACTTTATTAACATTTGAGAATAAGGGACATCGGTCACGTTTAGGTCTAAACGAATTTAAAAAAATTATTTGGGTCCCAAATTTATCCAAATTGGTTGCATAATGGAAATTATTAACTGGTTTAACTATACCCTTTAGCTTTCTTGGTCAAGCCTTATAAATATAATTTTATCCTTACTTTTTCTATTCTTAAGCTTGGCACTTCCAGGCTTTTTGTGCGAAATGTCAAACTGTTCAAGACAGGACATAGAGTTTAGGTGGCGAAGAATGCAAAGTGTAAGGACTGACAGAATTTAAATGCTTTAAATTAAATGCCTAATAAATAAATAGGTTTACAATATGCAGCTGTTGTCAGTGCAAAGTATTATGTATACGAGAAAGAATGTAAGAAACATCGGCAAACAATATAGCCACAGTGAGTTAAAAGGCTGTCTAGTCTCCAATGGATTCCCCATGATGATCATTGTCTGAGATTACTTTTTTCCTCCAATTCATTTGCATTTGTGGGACAAAGAGCTTCTGTTAGGCACCCAGAGCAGCACTTCACATTTTATCTCTCAAGGAACAGGGGCATCCAGAGGGTGGGTAGTTTTCATTGCTTCCCTCCTTGTGAGTCCACACTAGCCGATACAAGTCTGCCTTTTTAACACAACAGAGAACACAAGAGTAGCATTTCCCCAAGAATAAAGACGGCTGGTTTGAAAAGCCGGCCTCGAGAATAGAGGCCTTCGCCGTGAAAAGGTTGGGGACAGAGAAGGATGGTCAGGATAGTTCAAATTGCTTACACAAACAGCATTGTTAGCGGGGCTATTCAGGCTGTCTGCTGCCTGGTTTGTACTGTAAGGAAGCTGTGACTTCTGGAATGGCAACAGAGGATTCCCAGCTTCCGATGCTTGCATGTGTTAAACGTCCATGAATTATGTATGCGGTTTCTTATTAAAACTCTGCAACAAGCTCTGTGCTAAGCATACCTTGTACTTGGCAGCAAATCAGCAAATATATACGTGTAACTTCTCCCATTTGTGAATGGGCAGAATTAGTTGTTCGCCCTTTGAATAGCTTTAATGTGTTGAGTGGAACTGTTAGGTCATGATTTTTGTTTCACGCTGGCGGGCTTTATTTGCAGAAACATAGTAATTGCTTTTTAAAATTTGTACCATTAGGGAGCTCATTAATCCAGGAGTTTAAAAACCTTTAAACTGTATATTGATGCTACTTTCAATTTTGAACTCAGACCGTAAAAGTGTTGGCTCGGACGCTATTTGAATAATCTTGTGCATGCAAATTTCTATTATTGACTTATTCTTCGAGTTCGCTATTGCTTGGGGGCTCTGTTAGTGGACGGATGCTTCCTTTGTCATGTACTTTAAAATTTATTTCTGATCCCTTATTAGCAAACCTTCCAACTTTAGAAAGGTTGTCAGACTGAACGTCAAACTTTTTGTTGGAGCTCTGGAGCATAAAAGGAATTTGATGACTTGAGAGAGTTTGAAGAAGGGCCTCGACCCGAAACGTCACCCATTCCTTCTCTCCAGCGATGCTGCCTGTCCCGCTGAGTTACTCCAGCTTTTTGCGCCTATCTTTGACGATTTGAAGGGGTACTTTTAGACTCCCGGTAGCCGTGAATAGTTAAAATCCTTCATCCCACCCCCCCACCCACCTCCCCTTCTCCATTGTTGTGTACTACAGCAGTAAACGAAGGAATGGCTTTATGTAAGAAATGAAACGTGAGGCGATTGTTCAGAAATAAGGGTTATTAGCGAATTTAATGAATGCATTGATGGTCCCTGTAAGACCATACTGCACTGTGAGGTTCTTCTGATGTCACCTGTAACCAGGCAAGAACTTTGACACATGCACAGCTTGAAGCTACTTAAATCAGGGCCTCATTTACAGGACGCTGCTGCCAGTAAAATGGTCCTAATGGCATTATCCCCAGGCCTGAGGGCCAAGTTGAATAACAAAACCCAAAAGGCTCTGTTATGTAGAAAAATAAAGCTAATCTCTGATAGTATAACCTAATCTCTTCTTGATCTGCTCTCCAGCACTGAAGTTAAGCTAAAAACAGAGTTTAAAAAAAGACTGTTTTACATCTGTGGGGTAATTTTTGGTGAGCATTTCTATTATAGGAGTAATTTTAAATCTTTGAAAACTCTTATTCTTAGTCAGCTGCACACCATTCCTAAACTCAATGGTTCACTTTGAAGATTAAACATTTATATTCTCTGCGACGGTGGCGCAGCAGTAGAGATGCTGCCATACAGCGAATGCAGCGCCGGAGACCCGGGTTCGATCCCGACAACGGGTGCTGTCTGTACGGAGTTTGTATGTTCTCCACGTGATCTGCGTGGGTCTTCTCCGAGATCTTCTGTTTCCTCCCACACTCCAAAGACGTACAGGTTTGTAGGTTAATTGGCTTGGTAAATGTAAAAATTGTCCCTAGTGGTTGTAGGATAATGTTAATAAGCGGGAATCGCTGGTCGGCGCGGACCTGGTGGGCCGAAGGGCCTGTTTCCGCGCTGTATCTATAAACTAAATTAGCACAGCAGATCCAACTCCTTTGAAGTGCTAGTTTTCTAATGCTACCCTAAATTATGATTAAATCATGATTTGGATGGCATGGAGCATACTTTACATCAAAATATATAGACAGCTGTGCAGGAAGGAACTGCAGATGATGGTTTAAACCGAAGATAGACACAAAATGCTGGAGTAACTCAGTGGGACAGGTAGCATCTCTGGAGGGAAGGAATGGATGACTTTTCGGGTCGAGACCCTTCATCAGGCTGCTTGTGTCACTTGCAGTTATATACAAGTTATCAAGGCATATGCAACCTCGTCTGTTAATATCACAACACATTTTTAATAGCCACATTTGCCTGCAGTTATCCACGGCACTGCTTATGATCCCAGCAATAAAATTTTATTAAGTATCCACCTGACCTCAAATTGGAAATTTGTGTTGGAACCAATCTAACCAACTATTATAGTTCTCGACTGTTGTTAATTTTACATTTGACTAATAAAACCCAGCAGGAGCTACTGTAGTTCCCTGCAATAGGCACTTTTAACACAGCTTGTTTTGGGCTAATTTCTGAACTTATTAGTACCATTTTTTTGTGAAGCAAACATAACAGCACTCCAGTTGTCAACGGCATCGATGTAATTTATTTAGTTGGGGTTTTTTTCATTTTGTGAAAGGAGGAAACTACATCTTTTTGATGGTATACTTTTAAGAGAATTGCACACTGTGGAAATTCCAGTTAGAATGATCCAGACAAGAAAATTGTATACTTTCTACAAGAAGAAAATGAAATTCTATTAAAGTAAGGGGTGGCAGGTAGAGCAGCAGTAGAGTTGCTGCCTTACAGCGCCAGAGACACGGGTTTGATCCCGACTACGGGTGCTGGCTGTACGGAGTTTGTACACCACGTGACCACGTGGGTTTTCTCCGATATATTCGGTTTCCTCCCACACTCCAAGGACGTACAGGTTTGTAGGTTAATTGGCTTGGTATAAATGTAAAATTGTCCCTAGTGTGTGTAGGATAGTGTTAGTGCGCGGGGATCGTTGGTCGGTGTGGACTCGGTAGGCCTCAGGGCCTGTTTCCACGCTGTATTTTTAAACTAATGCATGTGTGTTTTTCTGAAAGTGGTTGAATGTCAGCTTTTATCCTAATCAAATGGATATGAACCAAGAAGTGATACCAGCCTGTAATTTGTTCAAAGGCTTCAAAACTCCCATAATTAAATACAATAATTCAACCAAGGTTCACAACCTTTTGAGAAGAATATTAATTCAACAAGGTGATATTGGCAATATTTTAAACTGTTTCATTATCATTCTAAAAATAAATGGCAACGCACAGTTCAATTAAATTGACATAGTTGCAAACCGTAAGATATTTTCTCCTCTTAAGTGCAATTTATAGCAGAAGATATTGAAGACACCCTAAATTCATTAATGTAGTCCTGCTGTAAAATCAACGGTAAAATGAGACATTCAAAAGGTAGTAAATGGTTTTCCTCCAACATAAACCTGAATTGATGCTATTTTTTATCAGTTTCTTCATTTGTAATATACAATGAACCCTGATTTTTGCTATGCTTATAAAAAATAGTTTCCAGTTTCTTGATCAAACAGTTTAACATTAAACCTAAGATGGACACAAAAAGACTTAGCGGGTCAGACAGCATCTCTGGAGAAAAGGAATCTGGTCTAAATCATCCTTTACATTGAACCATTTTCACTGTACCTATGTACACGTGACAATAATAAACCTTTCCCCTGACTCTCAGCCTGAAGAAGGGTCTCGACACGAAACATCACCTATTCCTTTTCTCCAAAGATGCTGTCTGATTCGCTGAGCTACTCCAGCTTTTTGTGTCTATCTTCGGTTTAAACCAGCATCTGCAGTTCCTTCCTGCACCTATACAAATGTATTTGTGTATGACCTCACCATAGTATTTTGCAGACATACTTTTGTTTTATACAGTGGTTGATAATACACTAATTTGTTAAGCGCAGTTGAGCTTTCTATATCTTTATGCAGTGCCGAATAACAGTTGAAAGCTGCAGAGAGCATGTCATAATAGGTTTGCAAAGTAAAACAAAATGACCACTGATAATGTAGGAAAAAAACAAGCCATTCCAAGCTAATTTTTCTTTACCTGCGCAATGAGTTTGAAACATATATTCATAACAAAATGCCTGAGGATTTTCTTGGCTCAGACAGGATTGATGTGTTTGTGTGCTTAATTTTCATTAACAGTTCTTTATCATTCAACAAATCGAGTACAGGAACAATGATAGCCTTGAGAGTTCTCTGGGTTGTTAATGACATGGAATCGCTCACTCAATTTTGTGTGCCTGCTCCTATGAAAACTGATCTCGCAGTGAAGCGCTGATGAAAAAAGTGACCTTGTAATATAATTCAAAATTCTGCTATTTATCATCATTAGTGTGTGAAAGTGTCTTTGGATTCAGTTTCCCTGATACTGCGAAGAATGCAGTCAACATTAAGAAGGGGGAACTATTCAACTTAGAGGGACAGACATTTGACGAGAATTGATCCTTAAATGGATGACAGCATTAATACTGAACTGGGGCAACATAGCCCAGAGTTAAAAGTTCCCCTACTTGAGTTTCTGCACATGGATGTGTGTTTAAAAGGAAGACTGATTTTTTTTTTAAATATTGATTTTTGCCACATATTGTCATCATCAATCATGTTCTATTTGTTGACCTAGCAACATGTTGTCAGTATTTATTTCATGCATGTTTCTAATAGGCTGCTGAACAAAGAGCTCTTCTCCAAGCAAGCATTTGATGTTAACACCTCGTTTATTAAATCATTAGTCCTCTTGTTTCTTAATGACAAAATTAGTTCATTAAGCTTCAACCAGAAAATCATAGTTCTTTTTTTGTCTGGATTATATTGTATCTCAAGTGATTTAAATAAACAATTTAAAAACAGGATACACAATTTTTCATTTAATGGCAGGAGAACTGACATTAACTCTTCAGGAATCAGCCAAGACATTCATTGGAAGCTACTATCTTTATAGATATGTTTTCAAGTATTCATTCATCGAAAGAACACTTTTAAATGTCAGCGCTGCATAGTCTAGAGTATTGCATGTCACCGTTAGATAACTAATTTTATTGAATGAGCAGACCCTTTCACCATGGAGTTGAAGAAGCTAAATTGTGTATATTTCAAAGATCAGCACAAAACGCTGGAGTTCATCTTTTTATTTTAATAGAGGTGTTTGAAAAACGTATTTGATGTATGAGGAAAAAATGCTTGTCTGTTAAATATATACAACCAAAGATCTGTGCATTGAAAATAATTGTGTCAGTTCCTAATGATGAGGAAATCTTCTGATCTGAACTCTTGATGTAAGAGAAATGAATATCAATGCAATATGCAAAAATTCATTGATGTATTTATGTTTTTAAATATATAAGTAGAAATTGCTTCTATTTTCAATACTTATGCACTTCCAATACTTGTATAATGTACTAATATATGTGCACTTTCAATACTTGTTCCTAAATGTTGTTTTTTTAAATAGGTAGAACTTTTTCTATTTTCAAGGCTTGTGCACTTTCAATACTTGTAAAATATATTAATATATGGGCACTTTCAATACTTGGTTCTAAATGTGATTACTATTTCTATTTTCACTGCTTGGGTGCTTTTGGGATGTGTTGTACCAGATCATACATCTCCCCGTATTTTGATTTGTCAAGTTTTTTAAATCCCTTGCCATATCTCTATGTTAGCAAGTTGTGCCTCTAACAAGTTGTACCTCTAACAAGTTGTACCTCTAACAAGTTGTACCTCTAACAAGTTGTACCTCTAACAAGTTGTACCACGATCAAAAAAAAGGGCACTATTATTACATATCAAAAGTAACATTCAACCAAGCATTGCATCCTCAATAGCTGTACAGATGTGGTCTTGTGTTCTGTTAGTCTGCTCTAACTTGCTGTCCATTATATTTTTATAGGTTTGTTCTGCATTCCTTTGAGTCAACCCTTAGGAGATGGAGGCCTGTTAGCTTATTACTTACATATGTTTGAGCCCCTTTACCTCAGCAGGGAAAGACAAAATATGAAGGAGTAACTGTAGATTTGGGACGGTCGACTAATCTTTCTCCACCTTGAACTAATCGACAAGCCTATGTGTTATTGCGCTGAATGTTGCTCTGCAGTACATAGCCAGTGGGGTTTCAATTTGTAGAAGCATAAACAGATACTAAACTAGAAGAAATGGTGCAGTGATTTATTAACAGAGCACAGATCAAATTATCACAGCAGTTCCCTGCTGTCAAACCAACAATTGCCTCCTTATTCCAGTTGCTACAGAGTTTTTTCTACATTATTGTCTGATTTTCTTCTGCAAGACTAAATCATTTGACCTGTGCACCGGATCATTAGAATTAACTTCAACATTTGTTTCCACTCTTTTCTTCCCTCTCCTTTTCCCAACCCTTGACTTTCTCCCTCTTGTAGTTACATTTGTACATTTCTTACAGTTCTTCTGGGACTGATTTATCATCATTTGTGAACATATATGTCTCAAAATCATGGCTTTGATCATGTTGTATTTTATAACTTGTGTCTGTTGTAGGTTTAACCTTCTGTTATGCTATTTTTAACATCCATCTTCTAAGACATGAAAGAATTATTTAGTTGGAAACAATGAAATTCTGTCCTGAAGAAATTTATCACTCCATGTCTTCCCCCTCTTCATCCGCCGTTATCATTCTTGCTGGAATTCTATTTACATCTTGTTTTTCTTCATTGATCTTTAAGTGGCTTAACTCTTGTCACCTTCCAACTTCTCTTAAATCTTTAAACTTCATGCTCCCAATCCCCAGCCCTTTTCAAATGCTTACAGTTTGATCCATTGAATCATTTTACTGCTCCTAGAAACACAGCTGTTTTGACTAACCTTTTGCTTCAGAGTACAGCCCTCGCCTGGAGAAAGGTAAGATTTCGAGAATGGAAATTCAATTAGCTGTTATCTGTGTCTCAAAATTATTCCAAGGTCCCATGAGGTATGTCGACATTCTTTTAAACATATTTACCGTGTGAATTGTAAAGAACAATTAAAACAACATCAACTGGAATGTATAATCCCTGCAAATAATATTTCCAAGATTTATTCCTGGATGGGATTGACGAAAGTATACAGTATCTTCAGAGTATCGGTATAAAATATTTGATGCCAAAATGATAATTCTTTAATGGATACATTGTTCGTTTTCCATTAATTTAAATTATTTGTTGGATTTTTTTTTCACTTTGGACCAAGATAAAGCATTTTCCAATGAAATACACTAAATCTATTTATCTTCATAAATGTGGTTTATGGAGATTATGTTGTCGGAGTAGCAAAGAATACTCTCCTTTTTAATGATACTTACACTTATGCTTTATATCTAGATATTTTGCATTTTGTTCTTGAGTCTATGAAGAAACTTACGTTGAACAGGGAGGAAAAAAATGGCTCCATTTTCAATGCATTTTTTAGAGTTGCTGACTTACAGTGACCCAGGTTTGATCCTGACTATGGGTGCTGTCTGTATGGAGTTTGTACGTTCTCCCTGTGACCGTGTGAGTTTTCTCTGGGTGCTCCGGTTTCCTCACACAGTCCAAAGAAGTACAGGTTTGTCGATTAATTGGCTTCAGTAAAAATTGTGACATGTCCCTAGTGTGTAGTATACGGGTTGATGGCTGGTTGGCATAGACTCGGTGGGCCGAAGGGCCTGTTTCTGCGCTGTATCCCTAATGTCTAAAGTCGAACCTGAAAAAAACAGGGATTATTCCATTGTAAAGTTATGTAAACGGGGATGAATTTTAAATATTGAATCTGAAGTCAGAAAATACTGGTAAAGGTTATGTCGATCATAAATTCACACACAATAACATGTAACTAAAAACTTGCCTTTTCTTTATTACCCACCTATATACATATATAAGTAATAAAATAATTTTAACCTTTGTAAAATATAAAATGGATAGCGATCCATGTGGAATAAATAGTTTTATGTGACTCAAAGGTGCATATAAGGAACCAAAAATACCAATCTGTAGAGAATAGTTAGTTTACTTTTCATATGTTAGAGAAATTTGAGTATACTATGAAGCTGTATCTCCATTTTTTTAATCACACAAAATAAAACACAGTATTTATTCTGTAGGAAGGAACTGCAGATGCTGGTTTAAAATGCTGCGTTTTGTGTCTATTTCAGGGATTTATTCTGTTGGTTGTTTGTATACAAATGGAGAAAGGAGTTCTTCAATGCCATGTTTTCTTTCGTGAAGCCGGTCCCCCTTTCATGTTTAATCCAACGAACAAACAAGGTGTATTTTAGATTAGTGTTTGATGGGGGCTCAGGTGTTGAGATCATCAAGATATCATATTTGTACAAATAATTTAAGTGACAGACATGTTGATTGTATTATCTATAAGGGGAAGAAGCTTTGAACGTGCCGCTTAGAGCTGCCCACTTGTACTTTCTCAAATCAGTAAAGGCTCTGGTCAGTAGATAAGGACTCCTGACCACTAAAGGGTAACTGGCTGCCTTTCATCTTCCATTTCAATGTGTAAGCGCGATGTTTGCTTATCCTAGCCTTGGTTTGGCAAGGGGATTTTTTAAAGTCACCTCCGTTATTTAGCTTTTATGCACGATATTCCAAAGAAATTAGCTAAAACTGTTCTGAATGTTTAAAAATTGCCTCGAAGCATCAACTTTTGCTGAACAAGTTCGACCTTAATGTATTAAGTGCCACAGTAGATAATAATGATAAATGTCAACTACAAGCTATATAAATGAAAGATAGAATATTTAGAGCTACTGATATGCATTATATTGGTAAGATGGGCCTTTATTCATGGTGTAAGCATGGAAAGCTTTTGGTTTTAACGTTCATCTCATCATTGTAAGAATAATTGAATAGTCACATCTGTTTCACCTTTGCACACTTAAGCAACTTGACATTAAAGGGGGCAGCGTTCCCAATTGGCATTAGTATTAATTTAAAACAAAATAATTATTTGATATATTATTCACAATGAAGAGACCAATATAAATAATTGGCAGCATTTGTACAGACGGTGGTCTTTTTATTTTGCCAAAAGGGGAAAGAAAGATTATTTCTATGAAGCTAAATTGCGTTGGGCAGCATTATCAGCGGAAAGACCCTACATTTTGACAGGCTGCACAGTATAATGATTAATTACTTCTCAGCTTCATTGGACTTTTCTAATTTGCTTTTGCCATTTGCTGGAGGCTACAAGCGATAACTGCTGCTCTTAATACGTTGTGCAAAAGGAGAATGTCTCTTACTGCCTTCATTCTACAAGTGTGCAGAATGAAATGCTGGTTCCTGCGAAATAGGCTCCTGGCCCATAATTATTATCCCTCCCTGCTGAAGAATCTCTTTCGCATCGGATGTCAAGTTTATGAACTCAAATCAAACTTGTCATGTACAATAGATGCTGCCTGTCCCGCTGAGGTACTCCAGCATTTTATGTCTACCTTCGATTTAAACCAGCATCTGCATTTCTTTCCTACACATGTACAAATAGAACATAGAGTCATACAGCGTGGAAACTGGCACTTCGGCCCAACTTGCCCATACCGACCAACACGTCCCATCTACACTAGATCCACCTGCCTGCGTGCGCCCCATATCTCTCTAAACCTGTCCTATCCATGTATCTCTCTAAATGTTTCCTAAATGTTGCAATAGTCCCTGCCTCAACTACATCCTCTGGCAGCTCGTTCCATACATCCACCACCCTTTGTGTGAAAAAGTTACTCCTCAGATTCCTATTAAATCTCTCCTCCTTCACCTTAAACCTGTCCTCTGGTCCTTGATTCCCCTACTCTGGGCAAGAGACTCTGTGTATCTACCCAATCTATTCCTGTATGACTCTAACTTTAAGCAGTATGTTTGTCATGAAGAATAAAATGATTTAGTGGTGATGGTGCCCGCATGCTGCGGTCAAATCATTGTCCAATGGTAATTGTCAAGGTTAATACTTAGAGTCATAGGGCAATACAGCGTGGAAACACGCCCTTCGGCCCCAACTTGCCCACATCGACCAACATGTCCCATCTACACTAGTCCCACCTGCCTGCATTTGGCCCATATCCCTTTAAACCTATCCTTTCCATGTACCTGTCTAAATAGTTCTTCAACGTTGTGACAGTGGAACAGTACAGCACAAATAAACATGTCCTTTGGCCCCCTATGATGTCAATCTAAACTGTTCCCATCTCCCTACACATGCGTTGTGTTCCTCTATTCCCTGCCTGTCCATGTGCCTGTCCCAATGCTTCTTAAATTACCCTCTCATAACTACTCCTTCTATCTCTCCTGAAGGTGGGTTCCATGCACCCACCACTCACAGTGTTCAACAAAACCTCCTAAATCTCCTTTAAACTTTTTGCCCACTCATCTGAACGTCTGCCCTCTAGCAATTGACATTGAGAAAAAAGATCTGACTATCCACCTTAGTTATGCTTCTCGTCATTTTATATACTTCTCTCTGGTCGTTTCTGATGATCCCATAAAAACAGTCCATGTTTGTCCAACCTCTCCATGTGGATGCTACGCTGCAAACCAGACAACATCCTGGTGAACTTCTTCTGCACCCTCTCCAAAGCCTTCACATCCTTCCCACAGTATGGCGATCAGAACTGTATACAATACTCCAAATGTGCTCCAACGATGAAACAACTAATGTGACGTTTCATACTGTTGCAACACTACTTTCTAACTTTTATACACAATGACCTGACCAATGAAGGAAAGCATGCTGTAAGCCTTCTTTTTTTTCTCACCCTGGCCGCTTGTATTGTCGCTTTCAGGGAGCTATGGACTTATACTTCACATAATTCCTCTGGGCATTAGTGCTCCTAACAATTCTGCCATTTACTATATACTTTCTTCTTGCACTTGACTTCCCAAAATGTATTTCCTCACATCAGCTGGATTGATTTCCACAATCTGCCATTTCTCTGTCTAAATTTTCACCTGATCTATACCCTGCTGCATCATTTGACAACCTTCCTTACTATCTACAACTCTGCAATGTGGTTACTTAACCCAATGCAGAAGAGGTTGGCTGCTCAGAACACATCTTTTCTGAATGTGTAGGAAGGAACTGCGGATGCTGGTTTACACCGAAGATAGACACAAAATGCGGTGGATCTGTGGAATTCATTGCTGGAGAAGGCTATGGAGGCCAGGTCAATGGATACTTTTAAGCCAGAGGTACTGTAGATAGAATCTTGATTAGTACAGGTGTCAGGGGTTATTGGGACAAGGCTGGAGAATGGGGTTAAGAGGGAAGATAGATCAGCCATGATTGAATGGTGGAATAGACTTAATGTGCCGAATGGCCTGATTCTGATTCTATCACTTATGAACATGAAAATGCTGGAGTAACCCAGCGGGACAGGCAACATCTCTGGAGAGAAGGAATGGGTGACGTTTCAGGTCGAGACCCTTCTTCAGACTCCGAAGTCTCTTTTCCACCACTACATTTACTAATCACTTTCCATGTTCAGATAACAATGACAACAACAAATTGTGTCTCACTTTTGCTTTTGTAAAATGTCTGAGACTCTTCCTCAGACAATATCAAGCAAAATTTAATCCTAAATCCCTTAAAAAAAATATTAGGCAAACCTGTAGAACATAGTAAAAATCTCACTCTTCTAAATGTTTACATTCATAACAATTTGCATCATATAAATGGAAGTTCAAACAGTATCAAGCATTTATTGAAATTATTGGAGCTATCATTAATATTTTAACAAAATTCAATTTTTAGTCTAGTTGCTGTAGATTACTTCACGTCATTCTGATTAAATGTGCAATTAGCATGGATTTTCAATTTCAGATATGAAATTATTGGAAAGAAGCTTTCTATCTTTTACAGGGAAATGGAATGATTCCAAGGTGACAACGTGTCCAGTGCTTGACAGAAAAAAAAACAATTGACAATAGATTCATATTCCCAGAATTTGTCCACTTTATAACTATATTTTAAATCATGTTCAGTAAAAGCTCAAACAATTGTCTAATTAAAATGAAGTGTGTTTAGTTTGGTTTAGTTTAGAGATATAGCATGGAAACACACTCACCAGCACCCCTATACACTAACACTATCCTACACACTAGGGACACTTTACAATGTTTACCAAAGCCAATTAACCTACAAACCCCAATGTCTTTGGAGTGTGGGGGGAAACCAGAGCACCCGGGGAAAACCCACGCAGGTTACGGGGAGAACGTACAAACTCCGTACAGACAGCATCCGTAGTCAGGATTGAACCCAGGTCTCTGGGGCTGTAAGGCAGCAACTCTACCGCTGCGCCATTATGCCGCCCCCTTCTGTATTTGGTATTGAAGTGTACCTTTAAAATATTATGCTAAAGATCAACATTTAAAATAAATTACAATAGATTTGAAGTTTGAGCTTAATCAGAATTCTAATTTAGATTTAACTGTATGGAAGATATATTTATTTCAAAAACAAAGACGACAGCAGTAATAAAAGCGGATAAGATCTCTGAAAAGATCACAGGTCAGGCAGCATCTACAAAGACATTAATAGAATTAACATTTCAAGATAACTACTTTGAATGGTTTTATTAATATGTCTAGCCTATGTTATGATGTGCAGTCAACCCTCGTTATAATGAACCATGGGGGAGGGGGGGGGGAGGGTGAATGGTGTCCGTTATTGCCGATTGACTGCTATAACAGAGTAAGGGATTATTAACGTGTAAGTAGTAGAAACAATCAACTGCAGATGCTGGTTAATACATAAAAGGATACAAAGTGCTGGAGGCACAGATCAGGCAACATCTCTGGAGAACATGGATCGGTGACGTTTCTGGTCGAGACCATTCTTCACACTCTCGGTCTGGAACTGGGCCTGGAATCCAGGTTAGTTGACTGCCCGGCCTGCTGGTGGCCGGAGGAGAGGCAAGGGTCGGCGGAGTCGATGGTCACGGCCCGCAGGCGGCCGGAGTGTGGGTAAAGGGTTGGCGATGGTGTTGGTGGTGACCGGCGCAGCCTGGAAGTGGCCGAGGGAGCTGTGTGGGCCGGTCACCAATTTAGCCCAATATACGGGATGACCCGGCTAATACAGGACAGTTGGCAATCCTAATTGTAAGTAGCATGTATATAGGAAACAGGCTCAGTAGTTCTGGTGGTGCCACCGAATACATGTATTGATCTGGTCAATAACAACGTCAATACACGACTCTCTGGCATGTCCTTTACATTGCACATCGTTTTAAACACTGCTCATTAACTTTGATCCTGACGCCATTGATATCCAGTAATACAGGCCTTTTTGAGCTAACTGCTCTTAATAATTAAAAAACGTCGTCAAACTCAACAGAATTGTCTTATGGGGAGGGGGGGGGTGTTCGAATCATGAACAACAGTGATAGAAGTCCTTGTATGCGTGGGGTGCACTCCAGAATCACAGAACATATAACAGTACAGTACAGGAAAAGGCCCTTCGGCCGACAATGTCCATGCTGAACATGATGCCAATCAGCGCATACAACAAGTTTATCTTTCTTATATAGGACCATTGAGACCTGTGGGCAGTAGATATGATCCTATGACTAGGAAGGAACTGCAGATGCTGGGGTTTACACCGAAGATAGATGCAAAATGCTGGAGAAACTCAGCCGGGCAGGCAGCATCTCTGGAGAGAAGGAATGGGTGATGTTTCGGGTCGAGAACCCTTTTTCTGAAACGTCACCCATTTCTTCTCTCCGGAGTTGCTACCGGTCCCACTGAGTTACTCCAGTATTTTGTATCTTCCTTAGATATGATCCTACCTTTGGCAATTGGATGTAAACCAGTCAATGGATGGGGCAGTGGATAGATTTTGTTTGTGTCGGTTTGCTCAACAAGGGTGACTATGAGTACATTTGGGTGAATGTTGACTGCTTTTCTGTGGCACTGTGAAGTGTAGATGAATCAAGAAACCCAAGTTCCTCAGGTTCCTACAACTAAATAAAACATTGTCATAATGTTTCAGTATCCAAGACATCTACAAGGTCTTGTTATCTAATCACCTTTCTCCCCTTCGCTAACTCATTCAATATGCTTTACCAGCTGATACATGCTTAGAAATGATTTTAGTATATTTCATAAACATTAGACTTTAGAGATACAGCGTGGAAACAGGCCCTTCAGCCCTACTGGGTCCACACCAAACAGTGATCACCCCATACACTAACACTTTCCTCTACACAAGGGACATTTTATAATTTTACCAAAGCCAATTAACCCACAAACCTGCATGTCTATGGAGTGTGGAGGAAACCAGAGCACCAGGAGAAAACCCACGCGGCCACAGGGAGAATGTACAAACTCTGTACAGACAGCTCCCCCCCCACCCCCCCACCCCCTCCCGACGTAGTCAGGATGGAACCCGGATCTCTGCGCTGTAAGGCAGCAACTCTACTGCTGTGCCACCATGACGCCCTGCTTGACACCAGCAACCATTGGACATTTTGCCTTGTCGCTTGCCTTGATAAAAAAAAAAAGCAAATAGACGATTTTGCCCTTTATATATCAATCAGACGTTGACAGAAGAGGCAGTGATCCAGCACAACGGTTTTCCTATGTTTACTTGGGAGATCCCTGCAAGTCTGCCACTGAATTAAAAGGAGGACTTGCATGGAATATCCCGGCAAAGCTCGTAATGAGAAAAGCAAAGTGTACTACAGTGGAAGTATGCTATGGTGAATATGTTGTAGATGCTTTCATAAGAGTACTAAAAATTAAAGCATTTATTTTAGGAAGTGTTACAGCGGCAGTCAGCAGGAATGAAAAATAATAATCTGGTGCTGAAATTCAGCAGGGGTTGTCTTGATCTCCTGCTGAAGCTGCTGAAGTTATAACAGGAGATTGAGGGAACCCCTGTGGAATTTCAGGCCCTTTATGTTTAGGTGCTAAAGGCTTTGAAGACTCGAGTTTGTAGATTTCAAATACTGACAGTCCGCATTCTACACGTGCATTACTTTTGTGCGACGCGTTTTCTGATGTGAGTCGAGAACTAAGTGTTGTATTTAACAATTTTTTTTACTGTTGTAATAAAAACATTTTTTTTTTTGATTCATGCACATAAACCAAGGTCTCATTCTGAAAGATATCCGTGTGGAATAGAAAGACTTGTATTAGGTCCAAAGTGGAAGATTACTCAACTTCATTGATATGGAACACAATCGTATGGAAAAGGTAACTTCACTACATATACCATTAAATAAGGCTCTCTGTTCAATCTTATAGGCTTTTCATTTGATGGCCAGTTGCTTCTTGAATTTTACAAACAATCACAGAAGGCAGGCCACCATCGAAGGGATT
>CM075978.1:189734269-189756769 GCA_038087875.1 Malacoraja senta
TCTTCAAAGAGACTTGGTAGCTAAAACTTTTCACACAGAGCTGACAAATCTGATGTTCTCAACAGGAATTAATTGCAATCTCCTTATTTTACCTGTTCCCTCTTTGTCAATGAGCACAAGGGCTATCTTAAATTATCTCTTACTTCCAGAACAAAGGGTGGAAAATCGGTGTCATTGTCACAGACGGTGGGAGAGGCAAAGTCATTCAGTACTTTTAAAGTGGAGATTGCAAGGTTCTTGATTTGTAGGGTGTCAAAGGTTACGGGGAGAAGGCAGGAGAATGGGTCTGAGAGGGAGAAATAGATCAGCCATGATGGGAAGGCAGATTGGACTTGATGGGCCGAATGGCCTAATTCTCTTCCTTCTGATTTTGTGAAACAGTTACCAGCATCTTGCTTCATGATTCAGAAGACAAACACCATATCTCTAAATTAAATTACATAAAGGCAGAAACAAAAAGTCAACTCAAAAATAGCATTCAAAACGGTCTCGCCTGAAATAGTTACTAATTCATTGTAATTTTAATTCCAGTCACCAGAGAGGACATCCTTATATGGCAGTAATGTTAGCCTACCTGCTAGATTAGAGTAGAACTAGTGTTACTTGAGAAATAGTATATAATAGCTGATATAAGTAATTATTTTCTGAAGAGATTTTGACAGTATTTAATGTTCGTAAGTAATTGCATTGGTCTAAATTTAAGGGACGTCTAAATTTGAATTTCCATGGTTATTGAAGAACCATCTCCCTTCTCTGTGTGTAGTTTCAAAATGAACACTTAATCTGCCGTTGACTTCGTTGTCATTCCCTCTCCCTCATAAGGTACTGGAGCACTTGAGATATCATCATTAGTGAGATATTGGCTGTGTTCTCTTCACTCGAGGGCTGCTGAGTGAACTGAGAACAGCCTCTAATGTCCCAGAATCTGTCCTGCTTGTTAATTTGACGATTTGTGTGATTTTTGGTACAGAAATGAAGGGATATGATGAGATCATGATATTTTAAGTCAATATTTATTAAAAAATCAATCTGGATGAAAATCTGCTCATCCCTCTAATTACAGTAGATGAGGCAAGGAGAGGTCAATGTTTAATTGCAAAAGTAATTACATGGAGCAGATCGCCAGTGACATTTGATTATCTAGTTGATTGATTAAAAACCCCACCTCATGGAGCATATTGTCAGCTATGGGATTCGAGACAATAGACCAAATAAGAAAGTTGTCCTGTTAGCAATCATGAATTTCAAGGATGAAATTAAAGGAACTAAACACCTACAATCTTTTTAAACCACAGACATGTGTGGATTAGGCCGCTGCTTGACTGAGATACAAAAGGCTTGGGTTTAGATATTTCAGGGAATGATGAATTGGGAAATGGAGGGAAAGATACATTAGTCCGTATTGAATGTAGACAAAAGATAGACACAAAAGGCTGGAGTAACTCACCAGGTCAGCCAGCATCTCTGGAGAAAAGGAATAGGCGACGTTTCGACGTGGTCGAGATGCCTCTTCGATTGTAGACATCCTGGATTTTCTGCTTTCATGTGTCCCTAACCAATGTCCCCTCTTCATCTAAGATAGGCACAAAAAGCTGGAGTAACTCGGCGGGTCAGGCTGCATCTCTGGAGAAAAGCAGCTTCCCTCCAGAGATGCTGCCTGTCCCGCTGAGTTACTCCAGCATTTTATGCCTCTCTTCGGTATAAACCAGCATCTGCTGTTCCTTCCTATGCATTTCGTCTCCACTCTTTCTGCCATGTTAGAAACATAGAAACATAGAAAATAGGTGCAGGAGTAGGCCATTCGGCCCTTCGAGCCTGCACCGCCATTCAATATGATCATGGCTGACCATCCAACTCAGTATCCTGTACCTGCTTTCTCTCCATACCCCCTGAACATGAAGATACCCCATGTTCATTTGTTTCTTCCCACCAACCAAATAATGAGATGCATTTCATGCACACACACAGTTTTTAAACAAAGAACACCCATCTTATTAATTAACTAAAGTCTGCCTTTTTAGTTTAATTTATGCTCATAAGTTATATGAGCAGAATTAGGACTTTTGGCTCATCAAGTCTACTCTGCCACTCAACCATTGCTAATCTATCTCTCCATACTAACCCCATTCTCCTGCCTTCTCTCCATAACCCCTGACACCCATACGAATCAAGAATCTGTCAATCTCTGCCTTATAAATATCCATTGACTTGGCCTCCACGGCCGTCTGTGGCAATGATTTCCACAGATTCACCACCGTATCACTAAGGGAACTCCTCCTTATCTCCTTTCTTTTCTAGTTTAGGTAAGTTTAGAGATACAGCATGGAAACAGGCCCTTCGGCCCACCGAGTCTGTGCCATCCAAGGATCACGTAGACTAGCTCTGTCTTGCACACTAGGGACAACTTACAGAAGTCAATTAACCTACAAACCTGCACATTTTGGGGAATATGGGAGGAAACCGGAGCACCCGGATAAAACCCACGCAGCCACGGGGAGAACGTATAAACTCCGTACAGACAGCACCCTTAATCAGGATCGAACCCGGGACTCTGGCACTATAAGGCGGCAACTCTACCGCTACATCACTGTGTTATTGGGTGCAACTACATATTTGATAGCAGTACCCTGAGGCCAACTCCTTTATCTGCTCATCTAATTCATAGGATATAAGGCCAGTTAAAAGACTTGAATCCCTGTGCTGTTGTGGAAGACTAGACTGCGATGCTGAGAGTTGTTTGTTGTAAAATTGATGTTAAAGCACATATGTTTCACAAAATAATGCAGCTTTCATAAGAAACAGGTAAGTGTTTTGAAAAAAATGTAATTGTCTTGATGTATTGTTTATTACAGGAGTTTGAGGGGAGATACAGGACTTTTAGTACCAGCGACCCGGCTTCGATTCCAACTACGGGCGCCTGTCTGTAAGGAGTTTGTACTTTCTCCTCGTGACTTGCGTGGATTTTCTCCAGGAACCTCTGATTTCCTCCCACACTCCAAAGACGTACAGGTTCGTAGGTCAATTGGCTTAGTATAAATGTAGATTGTCCCTAGTGTGTGTGGGATAGTGTTAGTGTGTGGGGGATCGCTGGTCGGTGTGGACTCGGTGGGCCGAAGGGGCTGTTTCCGCGCTGTATCTCTGAGTTGGTCTTGGCATCATGTTCGACACAGACATTGTGGGCCGAATGGCCTGTCCCTGTGCTGCACTGTGCCGCGTTCTATGTCCGTATTGGCTTCAGCTGCAGAGGGCCCCAGGCCTCTGCAACCACTGTAAATTTCCAAAATGCTTGTAAATTATCACATATGTGCCTCACAGCATCAGGCAGTTCCCTCTGCAGGCAAGCACAAAGCAGCGGGACTTAATACATTTCTATGAAGTTTACCAAATTTGCAGGATCAGTGGGGAGGACCCAACAGGGAGATGCTCCCACTGCCTCCAGCACCTTTGAAGCTGCGGATGGTGCCGATACTTAGCATTCTGCTGATAATGCACCACCAAAACCCATCCAGTTAATCTCTGCTGCAAAGATTAGTTTATTCGATTAATGCTATTCCACAGGGACCTTCTGGTTACTCCCTGGAAGCCCACGAGTGTATCTTATTCTAACCTTTTCCTGGCTAAGAGGGTTCAGAACAACATTTTTCTTTTGCTTCCCTTTTATATATTGGAAAATAAATTGAAAATGTATCCTCAAAGTCAAGGTTTTAAATATGAGATAAAGGTCAGCACCCGAAGGACTTCTTTTTTTGTTTAAACAATTAAAAAAAAACACAAATGTGTTTCTTGTAAACTCTCATGCTAATCCCAGACTTTTGCCAATCCTACCTATCTGTTACCAAGGAACCACAGACCTTTGAAGTAAGGTTATTTTTTTTCATTCTGAAGAGGGCAAACTCAGCTTCAGAAAATTATCTCATTCAATAAAATATCTTCCATGTTTCTACTCAATGCAATGCAACGCAACGTTTTTCATGGTGCATTTTAAGCTGTTCATGGCACAGATTTTGTACCATCAAGAAATCACCAGAAAGATAGTTACAGATGGTTACAGTTAGTATCATTCACCAAGGAAGGATTCAAGCTGAGCTATTGAATGTTGACCTTCTGTGCTTTTATCTAAAGCCACTTTCCCACACAAAACAAGCCTTCCAAAACGCACCATTCCACTTTTTTTTTGCTAATTGAAATTTTTAGTTTTCATTTTAGAGATGCAGCGCGGAAACTGGCGCTGCGGCCCACCGAGTCCGCACCGACCTGCAATCCTCACACGTTAACACTACCCTACACACACACACACACAGACGGGACAATTTTTAAAAACATTTATACCAAGCCAATTAACCTACAAACCTGTACGTCTTTGGAGTGTGGGAGGAAACCGGAGATCTCGGAGAAAACACATGCAGGTCACAGGGAGAACGTACAAACTCCGTACAGACAGCACCCGTAGTCAGGATCGAGCCCGGGTCTCCAGCGCTGTAAGGGCAGTAATCATAGGAATAGGATCTTGGACTCCAACGGAAACAACAGCAAGTTACAAAGAACAGAAATGAGACGTAGTTACTACATTCTTCCTTTCTTCTTCCCACCCCCCACCCCCACATCAGGCCGAAGAAGGGTCTCGACTCGAAACATCACCTATTTCTTCGCTCCATAGATGCTGCCTCACCTGCTGAGTTTCTCCAGCATTTTTATCTACATTCGTAAACACACATGTTTGTCCAATATCAGTATTTTGCCATGTGTTAGGAATCTGTTCATTGATTAAAATACTCCTGCTGTATTAATGATTTAAGCTTTATGACTAATAAATGTGAAATTAAAGCGTTAGACTTTTAGAGACACAGCGCGGAACCAGGCCTTTCGGCCCACCGAGTGCGTGCCGACCAGCGATCACCCTGTACACTAACACTATCCTACACAAACTAGGGACAATTTATAACTTACAGAAGACAATCAACCTTCAAACCTGCACCTCTTTGGAGTTTGGGAGGTAACCAGAGCACCCGGAGAAAACCCACGTGGTCACAGGGAGAACGTACAAACTCCAGACAGCACCCTTAGTCAGGATCAAACCCAGGTTTCTGGCGCTGTAAGGCAGCAATTCTACCACTGCACCACCGTGCTGCCACTGTGCTTGTAGATCATTTACAGATTATATTCCCTTTGGTGTCAATTCAACAATATTTCTGCCATATTGAAAATGTATATTTTTCAAATATCATTCATATTTTCATCACCGTAACAATTTAAAATTGAAGGACTTTAAGTTCATTTAATTAGACATAACTACCTGATTCTCCTAATAATATTTTGTAAGGTCCATAACAAATTTTTGCAACATTGAATGTAGTTACATTTCAATAATAATGCAAATTATTTTAAGAAAATGCTATCAGCGTAGTATTTATGGTATATTTCTTAATGCACTATTAGACTATAAAAGGACAGGCAAGCAGTCTAATCATATTCCAAAGTGGGTTCCTAAAGTTAATTAACAAATGTTCAGCATATTATGGAATATTAAGCCTTAAGGTACTCGGAACAAGAAGGAAATGAGTTGGAAAGTAATTGGGACCTGATGTATATTGAAATGGAATATATAGAAGTTGCAATGAAACATGATATTTGACCCGACGAGACTGCATTATAATCGCAATCTGGAGGGCAACTTGCAGTAAGCAGATGGTTGGGAACTTGAAAGGGAGGGATCTGAAAGAGAAGGTCAGATGGGACACTCAGTGAAATGCTCAGCATCGATAAGAAAGATTAAACGGAAGTGGCTGCAGAGGAACAACGTTAGAATGAATGAATGAATGGCCAAAGATAGGCGTTCATCTGCTGTCCGTGTGGAAGCTACGGATCACAAGGGGAGCTTGGCACTGGCCAGATGTGCTACAGAGCCTCCACAAGGCATTCCAGGAAGACTGCAGCTGTACCATGTTGATATCTGCGCAGTCAAACAAGATGGGTTGTGAAATCTACAATCTGCCAAGAAAATAATGCCCCAGGCATCAGCAAGGGAACTCTGCAATGACGGTGGACCAAAATCCAAGCACTGATTCTCCCGTGAATGCTGTTTCTTCGTAGTCGCAAAAAGCTGGAGTAACTCAGCGGGTCAGACAGCATTTCTGGAGAAAAGGAATATGTGATGTTTCGGGTCGAGACCCTTCTTTATACCCTTCTCGACCCGAAACGTCGTCGATTCCTTTTCTCCAGAGATGCCGTCTGACTTCTCCTGAGATGCTATTTTTGTGTCTATCTTCGGTTTAAAACAGCATCTGCAGTTCTTTCCTCCACCATGGGCTCTAAATTGGACAAAGCCCTCTATTCTGCCTTTATGGGTATAGTTTAAGGAAAGGAATTAATGGCTCACTCCCACTCTAGAAGTGTTTGTCCATGGTTTGCTCAAACAGATCTCGAGCCAGCTTTAAAGGGGAAACTCAACAGATTAGGCAGCATCTTTTGGAGAACATGGATAGGTGACGTTTCCGCGTCTTTCTTCAGACCCGTCTCGACCTGAAAGGTCAGCTATCCATGTTGTCCTGAGATGCTACCCGACCTGTTGAGTTGCTTCATCACTTTGACTGCAGAATTGTCCATTTATTATGTGCCGCACCACCTTAAGGCTGTAAGGCGGCAGGCAGCCAGCACTGCACAGAGCATCCAGACTGTGGCATTTTCATCCTGTTGCTACTTCGCCGTGAGAATATTGATGAATTTGCTAGCCGGTTTAACACTCATTAGTCACCCGCCTGATATCCGCGTGCAATGGGACCTGACTGATGTTCACTATGTTCTTTCCGGCAGTCTAGAATGAATCAAATCCGTAGAGGTTGGGGTTGGAATGACCTTGGCAGTCACCGGCAGCACTGCGCATGGTTTTGTTTACTTTAGTTTAGTGATACAGCACGGAAACAGGCCTTTCGGCCCACCGAGTCCGCGCCAACCAGCGATCCCCACACACTTTCACTATCCTACGCACTCAACGGACAATTTTTTACATCCATACCAAGCCCAATTAACCTACAAACCTATACGTTTTTGGTGTGTGGGAGGAAATTGAAGCTCCCAGAAAAAACCCACATGGTCACAGGGAGAACGTACAAACTCTGTGCAGACAGCACCCGTAGTCAGGATCGAACCCGTGACTCTGCGCTGTGAGGCAGCAACTCTACTGCCACCGTGCTACGTGCTGCTCTAAAGCATTTGTGAGGCATAGTTTGCAGCATGTGAGATTTCACTGCAACACATGGGTGCAGTGGCAGAGTTGCTGCCTTACAGCGCATACAGCGCCTGAGACCCAGGTTCGATCCCGACCATGTGATATGTACGGTCTCCCCGTAACCGCATGGGTTTCCTCCGAGATCTCCTGTTTCCTCCCACACTCCAAAGACGTAGAGGCTAGTAGGTTAATTGGCTTGGTATAAATGCAATTTGTCCCTAGTCTGTGTAGGATAAGTGTTAGCGTGCGGGGATCGCTGGTCGGCGTGGACTCGGTGGGCCGAAGAGCCTGTCTCCGCGCTGTATCTCTAAACTAAACAAAACATCCCTGATGATACCTTCACTCACAGATTTCATTGCACAATCAATCTCAAGTCACTTCCTATCCTTTGTTAAAACGGTGCAAATTCAAAGGTGGAGACAATCCCATACGGATATTTCCATTGCAGTTCATGCTCCCAGCCACTATGTTGGCTCAATAGAAAGTATTGAAGTCCATTAAAAGAACACAGACTCACTTACTCACGCCAGACACATATATAAATCTCACAGTGTTTCTTGAAAGCAGAGACCAATAACCCCGTACGGGCATTGACATCCATACATAAGCCAGAATTATGAAACCGTGTGCTTCTCGTGCCAAGGTGGAGAAATGTTATCAATATGTAAATCACACCATATTGTAATGAAGTCTGGCCTATTTCTGGTGAAAGAAGTGTACAAGATTCATGTTATGTGTGAAGATTAAATACAACTGATCTCCATCTCTATTTCTGTTCTGTTACGCACAATTGCATTCATTTACGGGTGTAAGAGGAACCACATTTGGTTCATATACTCTCATTATTTGTATCTTTCTAGTTTAGTTTAGAGATACAGCGCGGAAACAGGCCCTTCAGCCCACCCAGTCCGCGTCGACCATTGATCACCCGTACACTAACACTGCCCTTGGGGCAATTTACAATTTTACCGAAGCCAATTAACCTACAAACCTGTACGTCCTTGGAGTGTGGGTGGAAACCCTGAAAAGACTCATGAAGGTCACGGGGAGAGCGTACAAACGTTGTACGGACAGCACCCGTGGTCAGGATTGAATCCGGGTCTCTGGCACCGTGAGGCAGCAACTCTACCGCTGCGCCACTGTCTCTCATACACATTCGTTATTCTTACCTTTTTATTCCCAGTTTGTTCGTTGTAGCGATTGTACGTGGTCCATACGGTTGATACTGAGAAAACCAAGAGAGCAAACCATTGGGTTTTTTGCTACTTTTTTCCATATCTTTCATTCATTTGGTCTATATCTCTCTACATCACCTTCTATATCTCTTGTTTGCTTCAGTTTGAAGAAGGGTCTCGACCCAAAATGTCACCTATCCCTTTTCTCCAGAGATGCTGTGTAACCCGCTGAGTTACTCCAGCATTTTGTGTCTCTAAACCATTGGTCAAAATGGTGGGAGTAACAGTGAGATTTTTTTTTAAACGAGAAAGAGTATTTTCGATGAGTACACTCAGCAACTGCAGACTCATGAACTGATTGTGGAAAATCCCCTGTGCAGGAAGGAACTGCAGATGGTGGTTTAAACCGAAGATAGACATAAAATGCTGGAGTAACTCAGCGGGACAGGTAGCATCTCTGGAGAGAAGGAATGGGTGACGTTTCGTGTTGACCCTTCTCTGAGTTACTCCAGCATTTTGTGGAAAACCTCCTGGCTTCTCTTTTGGGGTCTGAAGGATCGTTATCTGTTGTTAAGGTTGTTCTGGTAATGATTTTCTCACCCTCCATACTGTAGCCTGCAAAACCAGACATAATATCACTAGCCTCTTGATTACATTAGTGAGGCATTACTACAGGGTCAAGTTCCACTTGAGATTAACCTTCCATGTTCTTCAGTCTCTTCCAGTTAGTGTAGAACAGTTTTGAAAAATTGTTTGCTGTTAATCCCAGACAAAAATAATTTCATTACAATGAGGAAGTTTCAGTTAAGGTTGTGAATGATTTAGTATAATTACAAAAAGATGCGTTTCACTGTAAAATGACCACATGATACCTTCAATCTGGGTAGAAAGCAGGATGGGACTGACAGATGAAATGCAAGACAAAAGCTCTATTTGGGGTCCCGGTGAGCACTTAAAAGGTTAAATCAATAATCAGGTAATCTATGATTGTAGTACAAATGGAAGATTGGATTTGTCTACCTCTGATTTATTTTAATTTGTCATAGATGAATATAAGTGGCCTCCTCCTGTGGAAAGGCACTTTGTATCTTGGTGGCCTTGGTCTTTTGTTTTCTACCTCAGCTCATCCTGCTATGATACACAAGTCATTGTCCATTAAACCAAATCAATTACATCTTGTCCTTTCTCTTTTTTTCTGTTTCCCTCCTTGCTGCCTCTCTCCACAATGGTGTTTGGGAAAACTACTAATCCCTTCACAATGTGCTCCTAGGACTCCAAATCTGTAAGTACCAGTGGGATAAAGCCACGCTCAGTGAAACCTCCCTCTCAGACTAACTCAGCTAAGCTGATTGTTGCAGAAGGAAAAGTCAAAAAATCCACAAGGGTCTGCCTGATCATGTTGCATTTTATATTTCCTTCACGTTTTTCTCCATGTTAACTCTAAAAATCTTGTGTAAAATGATGTTTGTATTTTTGATGAGAGTAATTGGGCGGGACGGAAGCCAAGTCAAGTGTCAGGAGAGTCAAGAGTGTTTTATTGTCGAATGTCCCAGATGGAACAATGAAATTCTTACTTGCAGCAGCACAACTGAATATGTAAACACTGTAAACAATATAATAAACGAGAAAAAAAACCTCACGGTGTAAATTGAAAGATTCTAGGGAGAATAAGCAGAGATCAGGTTTAGGTTTATTATTGTCTGGTGTTCTGAGGTTTAGTTTAGTTTAGTTTATTGTCACATGCACTGAGGGTACAGTGAAAAATGTGTGCTGCGTGCTAACCAGTCAGCGGAAAGACAATACATGATTACAATCGAGCCGTCCACAGTGTTCAGATGCATGATAAGGGAATGAGGTTTATTGTAAGATAAAGTCCGATTAAAGAGAGTCCGAGGGTCTCCAATGAGGTAGATAGTAGCTCAGGGCTGCTCTCCAGTTGTTGGTAGGATGGTTCAGTTGCCTGATAACTGCTTGGAAGAAACTGTCCCTAAATCTGGAGGTGTGCGTTTTCACATTTCTGTACCTCTTGCCTGATGGCAGAGGGGAGAAGGGGGAATAGCCAGGGTGCGACTGGTCCTTGATTATGCTGGTGGTCTTGCCGAGGCAGCGTGAGCTGTAAGTGGAGTGCAGAGGAAAGCTGTTTTTGACTTTAGGTGTAATACCATACCTAAAGTCAAACATGGGTACTATAGTTCGAACAAAGGGGGAAATACAGAGTGGAGATACGAAGGTGTGGATTGAATGTTGAACATAGATAAGTTGAAAGTAATATTTTTGGTGGAAGGAAGGGGATGAAAGGTTTGGTCTATCGGTAGGCAGATCGGGTGAGACAACCGCTAATGGAAGGTAAAGACCCAAATTAGTTTTATTTTGCGTTCCAGTCTCCCACCACCCTCTGTGTAATAAAACTTGCCCCGCACATCTCCATTGAACTTTCCCCCTCTCATCTCGTAACTATGCCCTTGTGTGTGGGGACATTTCCACCCTGGGAAAATGAAGGGGGGGTTGTGGTGGGGAAAGCTGGATAAGAGAAGGGGGAGCGGGACGAAGCCTATCAAGTGATAGGTGGGAAGGAACTGCACATGCTGGTCAATTACTTTCCCTCTCTCTCTGTCCCTGCCCAAACTAGTTCTTCTGGTTTCACTGGCCTCCTGGTTAATTTCTCTGTTTGTATGCCTTGTTACCTGCCCCACAACCAATAATCATTGTACAATTCACTGGGCAGTGGGCAGGTGCTATAGACCTGCACAGGAAGGTAGACGCTCCCGCCCCCACGAGTCTCGGGCAGATGGGGCTCGTCGGCCTGGGAAGGCAGTCCATCTAGGAGAGGGAAAACTCTGATTTAAAACCTCCATTGCCTTGTGGCCATATCCAGTCATGGAAAAGGCTCCAGGAGTAAACCTCAAGAAAATCCGGAGTCGGAGCCCCTAAGGCAGTTCGTGGTTGTCTACAACCTCGCTCTGGCACCTCCTGCGACGGCGCTGGTGCCAAACTGTAACGGCCCTGCTGTTCCTTTGGATCGCTCAGCAACGTGGAGAGGGGGGACGTGCTGCATGGGGAACAGCCTGTCCTCCATATGACATCGCCCAGGCTTGCATCCAACCAGGATGCATCACCCATGGTCAGTCATGACCGATGGGGGCCTACTAAATTCACATGTTCACAAGTTATAGGAGTAGAATTAGGCCATTCAGCTTATCAAGTCCACTCCACCATTCAATCATGCCATTCCTAATTCCATTTTCCATAACCCTTGACACCCATTCTTCATCGGCGTCTGCTTTGATCTTCCTTTTCACACCTTACCCTTCCATGACTCTACATCTCCCTCTCCCCTGACTCTCGCGGTCTGAAGAAGGGCCTATGCCTGAAACGTCACCCATTCCTTCCCTCCTGAGATGCTGCCTGGCCCGCTGAGTTTCCCCAGCATTTTGTGTCTATCTTAAGTGATAGGTGGGTACAGGTGTGGGGGGGGGGGGGTGAGGGGGGTGGGGGTTGATTACTAGGCCGGTGGAGTAAGTGACATCGGCTTGATGTGAAAAGGAGACAAAAAGGTGCCGGATAAGGAAAGAAGAGGAAGGGTGAGAAGTAAAATCAAAGGAAAGGATATGGGTGGAGGGGGACAGGAGGGTTGGGGGGGGGGGGGGGAACGAGGGGGGAATAAAATGGAAACGGGAGACCCGGGATAGGAGATGAGTGTATGGAGGAGGGAAAAAAAGTAGCAAGTTGATTGAGTGAGGGAGAAATGTATCCACACTAAAATGGTGGAGGGCGGTGGGAGGGGCAGGGCAAAGAGACCCAAAACAATACCAGTCCATTGCCTCCACGGATGCTGCCTGACCTGCTGAGTTCCTCCAGTGCTTTTGCTGAAGATTCCAGCAGTGGGGCAGCTCCGATGTTGAAGTAGCAGGCTCAACACTCCAGAGCTTCCACGGCGATCCCAGGTAAGGCATCGCCCGCTCCGCGATGTATCCAGCGCTGCGCCGCCGCTGCTGAAGCTCTGGTCCGGTCCCCGGCAGGAAAGGCCGCTCCAATCCAGGTGGTAGGCCGCGAGGAGGGGGGCAAGGGCGCGACTCGGAGAATAGTCGCGTCCTCACCAGGAAGTGACTGGGAAACGGTTTCACCCTTACCCTACCCCCCTCCCCCACATAGAAAAGCTAGAGAAACTGAAGAAACATACTTTTAAAACTAACCAAAAATTTAAAAAAAGATGGAAAAACAAACAGACTGTGGGCAGAGGCTGCCTTCAATGCAGTGTCCCTAGTGGCGCTGCATTGAAGGGGTTATGGGGGAAGGCAGGAGAATGGGGTTAGGAGGGAGAGACAGATCAGCCATGATTGAATGGCGGAGTAGATTTGATGGGCCGAATGGCCTAATTCTGCTCCTATCATTTATGAACATGAACTAATGACCTTCAGCCCACCAAAAAAATGGGATGATTTTATTTTGCTGCATTCAGGTCAATTGTAGAATGTTTATGGAAGAACTTAATTCTGACTTCATGATTTTAGTCCTGTCTAAGATTAAGGATAAAAGAAAGATCATTCTTTGAGCATTTCCTGAGAGTTTAGTTTTAAAGGGAGTGCAGTGGTAAACCTATCCATGAAGCTGCTTGCAATCATTCCAGGAGAACAGGAGTGAGTGAAGTTGATCCTTTCTCGTTGAAATTCAATCAAGGGCATTAAAGTGTAAACCAGTTGGAAAAACAAAGAGCTTAGGGAAATCAGATGTGTAAACAACAACAAACATGTACTTTGTAATCTTCTTAGAGAAATTAATGAAGGGAAAAACCCCTTGTGCTTGAACGGATAATGATCCACTGCGACCATGTAACAGCCCTGGGAGGATCAGTGTGGAGGTGAGAACGAAGCAGACTAGATTAAAATATAACCTCACGGGAATAAAAGAAAAATTAGGAGAAAGGATCGCAGCCAACTCATTCACACATCCAAAAAAAAAAAAAATGCTGGATTCGGCAGCAGAGACCGTTTATTTATACTGGAATTCACAACAGAGACTGTAACACTGACACAGTCAGCTTCATAGGTCTGCTAGATTTTACTATTTAAACAAGAACGGTTCCTTGGAGTTTGACTGCAACGTAAATAAAGGATTTATCCAGTGCAAATATCTCCCTCTCATAGGAATTAAGCCTTTGGGTTGAAAATGTAGTTACCTTATAGCATTTCCCTTTGTTTTTGCTCCAAGCCACTTGCATTCCCCTGACATCTAGTGATATTGCACGTCCTGGTGGACAAGCGGAGGCTACGATGCAAGATTCACTCTCTCACGAATCACGCAAACAAAGGAGGTAAGGTCGTGTTTTTCTAATGATGATGTCTTTAATCTGCCTTTTGATCTAACAGGCTGCGTCCCAAAAAAAAGTTTGATGCGGGCCGGTGGAAGTGCTGAGAGATCAGTGTTACAAGGAAATAAATGTTGATTTTTGATTATAAGGCCTCAGATAAGAAACAGCGATTTGTTATTCCACGAGAAGCCTCTGCAAGGAGGTCTTCGTTAGTTCTAGTTATCAAGTAATTGTTTCAATCCCGACCCAAATTATTTACAGACCAGTTGGGGCGGCATGGTGGTGCAGCGATAGAGTTGCTGCCTTGCAGCGCCAGATCCTGACTATGGGTGCTGTCTGTACGGAGTTTGTACGTCCTTCCTGTGACCGCGTGGGTTTCCTCCGGGTGCTCCGGTTTTCTCCCACATCCCAAAGACGTACTGGTTTGTCGGTTAGTTGGTTTCGGTATAATTGTAAATTGTCTCTACTGTGTAGGATAGTGCTAGTGTACGGGCTGATCACTGGCCCGCACGGACTCGATGGGCCGAAGGGCCTGTTTCCGTTCTGTATCTCTAAAGTTTAAAGTCGGTCGCGGTTATTTCTGTCAGCAAAATGCATTTAGCCAAGACTGAACAGGATGAAGAAAGCTTTTGACCCGAAACGTTGAATATCCATGTTCTCCATAGATGCTGCCTGACCCTCTGAGTTACTCCAACACTTTGTGTCCTATAGTGTATTAGCCAACATCTGCAGTTTCCTGTTTCTAGAAATATAGTCAGATAACTTAGTACAATTCATACCATTGCCCTGCTTTTCTGAAATGATAAATGCGTATTTATGATCGAAGGTTGTCATTTCATTGTATTTAAGAAGGAACTGCAGATGCTGGAAAATCGAAGGTAGACAAAAGTGCTGGAGAAACTCAGCGGGTGCAGCAGCATCTATGGAGCGAAGGAAATAGGCAACGTTTATTTAAAACAAGACTGATACCCAAAGCAGAATGGATTATCTTCGGAATAACGGAAGATGATCCAGAACTAAATGTGTTTCAAAAGAAATTAATGGATTATGGGTTAATAACTGGAAAAAAGCTAATTCTAAAATTTTGGAAGAAGGCTCCAATACCAACTATAAATATGTGGATTTCAAATATGTTTGAAACACTACACCTTGAAGAGATAAGACTCCTCCTAGCAGGTAAACCAGATCACTTCCACCTGACGTGGTCTGCATTTATAGAATTATTACAAACATAGGGTGCAAAAGTACTTTAAAAAAATAAAAAATTGAGGTCGGGTAAGGGGGGATGATAGTTGAAGAGTTGGTATGTCCTATTTACGTGATGCTCAAAAAAAAACATTTGTTTTTCTTTTTTTCTCTTTCTCTTTTCTTTTCTTAGGGCCTATTTCTTAACTCTTTTTCTTTTTGTTTTTAATTTCGCTCTCATAGGGTCTTCGTCCTTTTTTGTTGTTACATTTTCTACACTTTTCTACACTTGCACTTTTTCCTTCACTTTCTTCTCTCTTTCAATCTTTTCTTTTTTTAGTGTAAAAAAATAAATAAAGGGAGTACATTAATTGTAAGAAGATATAAATGACGAGTATTAATGTATGTGGCTGTGATGTAATGTACTTCTAATAAATAAAAATTTAAAAAAAAAATAAAAAAAAAAAAAAAAAAAGGAAATAGGCAACGTTTCGGGCCGAAACGTTGCCTATTTCCTTCGCTCCATAGATGCTGCTGCACCCGCTGAGTTTCTCTGGCACTTTTGTCATTTCATTGTACCTCAGTACATGTGACAAAGTACCATTGAATCAATAATTTCTTTTTAATTTAGCAAACCAAAACTGAGCAATTGTGGTAAGTCTTTTAGTCAAGATATTCCATGAGATTTTTATTACTCTTCAGGCATTTTTTAAAATATGAAGCAAACTATATGGGCACGTTGGCGCAGCGGTAGAGTTGCTGCCCTACAGAGCCAGAGACCCGGGTTCGATTTTGACTACAAGTGCTGTCTGTATGGAGTTTGCACGTTCTTCCCGTGATCTGCGTGGGTTTTCTCCAGGAGCTCCGGTTTCCTCCAACACTCCAAAGAGGTGCAGGCTTGTAGGCTAATTGACTTCATTAACAATTGTTAATTGTCCCTAGTGTGTAGGATAGTGCTCGTGTGCGGGGATTGCTGGTTGGCGCGGACTCGGTGGGCCGAAGGGCTTGTTTCTGCTCTGTATCTAAGCTTTAACTAAACTAAGTAAGTGACCCGCGTGGCCTAAACGAAGTAAGCGACTCCGGTTTCACTCCCACACTCCAAAGACGTATAGGTTTTTGTCGGCTAATTGGTTTGGTAAAAATGGCTTTAAAAAAATTGTCCCTCGTGTGTGTGTGACTGCATGTGTGTATGTAGGATAGTGCTAGCGTGCAGGGATCGCTGGTCGGCACGGGCTCGGTGGGCCGAAGGATCTATTTTCCGCTCTGTATCTCTAAAACAAAACTAAACCCTATTAAACACAACAACACACAGCCCATGTAAAGACCATATGGGCAGCAAGCTACTTGATGTGGCTACCACTGCCCTGCTTGTCATCCCCAATCATGTTTAGTATAATCCTTGTTTTAATTTACTGTGCTTGTATGGCTCCAATCTTGCCAGTGCATCCCTTCGGGTCCCTCATTCCTGCCATTTATGACAAGGAGTATGCAACGCCACAATTATTCATCCGCTAAGGTGACAGAGAAGGGCTCTGACTGGGAATATGTTTTCAGGAGCTCAGTATCTTAATGTCAGTTGCTTAAACACTTTGCAGTTACAAGTAATTCTTCGGAGACCATTTTATTAATATGTTGATCTGAGAAGCGATTAGGCTTGGTATACATGAATAAGTATATTTATTTCAGGAGAGATAATCTTTCAGACGGGATGGCGTGATTAGGCCCCTATAGTGTGTTGCCGCTATATTATTTTAATGTATTTGTTTGTGTTTTTTAATTCCGAGTTGACTTTCCGGCGGGCTTGTTTTTTTGTTTATTTGCGAGATTATATCTCTGGCTTATTTCACACAATGATGTAAAGTGCAGTCAGTAAAAACACACCAAGTCTCAAGTGCAGTATTCAGCTTCCTCATGCCATGATGTATTACATTTGCCACGGTCAGAGTGGTTTCAACAATGCCTTTCATTTTCTTCTGCTCCGAAACCATTTTCCTTTCTGCGGGACCTATTCTCCGTGCCTTCTCTTGCCTTTTCAGGATATCATTTGCAATTTAAAGCTCACCTGGTGTTCCCACTGACAATAGGCTTCAGCGTGAAATGGCTCAAGGCTTGCCTGCATGCCTAATGAGGTTGATGTTCAGCTATTTAGCTTCTTTGTCCCACCATAATATCTACTTAATGCAACTCAATGGGAGTGGATTGTCGGGAGCGTTAAAGATTCTATTAAGTCTTTACAAAAGCCACTCCATTCTGCGACCAACTCTATAGTGGTGGCAGCATAAAATTTAAGAAGGCAAGAGTGAGAACAAGTGGCGCAAATGAGGCCCTATAAAGAAAAAATTAAAGAAAGTTTGTCACACAAAAAAATAAGACCCTTTAGCTACAAGATTATGGTGATTGTCCGACACAGTGAAGAATTTTGCAGCATTCAGAGTTTCCATTCACCAGGTTTAAAGTTAAGCGCTATTATATGCATCAGCCCTTTCAACCTCCTTTCATTATTTGCATTTCACTTTAAATGTTTCTAAATCTGATGAGGCCAAAGGGCAGCAGTAAAAGAAGAATAAAGCAAATATGGATTAATTCACAAACCGGGCTATGCCGGTTATTTTTTTTTCCTGCAGAAGATTATTTAAACTCTAACCTCTTGGAATAACAACAGGACGCACACACACACACAAACATTTTTTTAAATTCAGGCCTTTAAAAACAAATTTTTTTCCTTGTGGGATTTTGTTGGACATGGATGGTACCGGCCATTGGACTTGAAAAGTAGGGTGTAGTACACCAAGGGTTTCACACAGTTGGCTGGGACTTGGCTTGAAGAGGGGAGTATTAAGCTTTCTTTTCAGCCAAGCTCAAACACTCCATTTGGCCACCCGAAAGTCTCAGCGAGTTTGTTCAACTCGCTGTCAGCTGATTAGGCTTCTTGAAGCAGAAGTAACGACATCAATAGTGTAAACCAGCACCACTTGAGAGTATTACATTTCATTTCATGCTTGACTTAATCAAAACTGGGGAAATGAAATTTACACCTTTTTGATGTTCTTTTCCCTGCTGTTTAAGAGAAAAAATCGTGGCCCTTTTGATCTTCACAAGGACCTACTAAATGACCAAATATGCCAAGCTACCAGGAGCAGAAGGCTGCCAGGATGTGTCAGGTCAACTTTCCAGGCACTTTTACCACTGCACCGTCTCAACAGAAGCCTCAAAATGGAAAATGACAGTTGCTGTAGAAGCCCTGGTTTAATTACTCGTAGGTGTGATGAACTCTCAGACCCAGCCAGGCTCTGAGAGAAGCCTGCATCTTGCTGGCTGTGTGCTGCTATCCACCAACACTGTGCACCGTTTGCTCCTCTTAATGAAACCAGCGTTGTTAAGGCTGTTGGCAGCATCCTGCTGCTTGTAGTTCTGTGGATGTCACAAACACATGCAGGGGCAAGAAATAGCTCTCTCTCTCTCTCTCTCTCTCTCCTCCCTCCTTCCCTCCCTCTCTCTCCATCTCTCTCCCCTCTCTCTCCTTCTTCTCTTCCTCCCTCCTCTCTCCTTCCCTCTCCTTTAATCTTCCCTCCCCCCTTATCTCTCACCCTCCCTCTCCCCCTCTCTCTCTCTTTCCCCTCTCCCTCTCTCCCTCCCCCCCTCTCTCTCTCCCCCCTCTCCCTCTCTCCCTCCCTCTATCTCGGAAGCCAAGACACTCTCCTGCCGGGCTTTCCAGCCTTTTTCTCACCCTTTCCTAAAGCCTCCATTTTTTTTGATTCGGTGAAAACATTGGCGGTAGATAATCAGATGCTTGTGTCTTGCAGAGAACAACGTCCTGTTTGTTAAATATAAATTACCATCGAGGCAGATAGCATTGCAGAAGGCAAAGGGTTTTGACACATTTTCAATGAGGCAGGCTGGGTGTCGATGATGGAGCCAAGTGCCTGTAAAGAAACTTGTCTGGGACCGTGATGTCCGGACAGTTTTTGTGTGACAAGATACATAGTTTCTATTCAGCTAGACGGAGATTATTGGTTACTATAGTTTCACTAATGCTCAATTGGGCCTCATGGCTAAGCTGAACAGAATAGGTTAAAAGGTGCCGATGTTTGGCCCAAGAAACCACATGTTGAGAGTCAGGGACCAAACAAAACAAAGAGCACATCTCCGTGTTCTTTGATGTCTTCTCTCGGAGTTGTAGAATGAGAGGGGAAAAAAAAGAATATTTTTCCCTCGGATAGGATTGCCCGATAGGACCCACGACAGCGCTTCAGTGTGTAGAAAAGGGGAAAACAATGCAGTGGTTCAAACAAAATAGGGCAATTTAAAAAAAAAGCACATCTATTTTGAATTTATTTCTCATATCTTTTGAAACAAATCTATTTTTCTCCCTCTAACACGCTACATCACCATTCCACCCATTTACATCCACTTCTCCTGTTAGTATCCATTTGCTTTTTGTTTTGCTGAATTAATTGTCTCTTACTAGAGCTAATAAACTAATCAGTTTAAGCCTCTACTCTACCATTAATCAGTATTTATATCTGTAATACTTACTGGGGTTCCTGTATCAAATAAGTGACATGTTACCAGCCGTTGCCTTGGGTTTAGCTAGGGTTTAATATCTGATGGGGTGCCTGTATCACCTTATGGCAGAATGTACACCCGATGCCCTGAAACGTCATTTTATTTCCGTTCCTGTTGTAAAGTGGAGGGGTGCTTACAGCATATCATGTTTTTTTTACGTGGCTTCTGACATAAACCAACAACGGAGATGACTTGATTTGTTCAGTGCCGGGAGAAAATAGCCAAAGATATCACAGGTAAATATAGGAGCTGCTTAATACTTAGAAACCGTCCAACATTTTTAAGCCCAACAGACACGCATAATACTGATGGACTTTGCATAAATTGCGATTTTTAATACATATACACGGCATTGACACTCCTGATTATTTCTTCAAATGTTCAATTTCTGGTCAGTATTAAGGCCCCGTTATGACGGAACCAAAATATGCTTTTTTTTCTCCTTGTACCTTCTACGATTTCTTTTAATGCAATGACATACTTCACAACAGGGCTGCGATGCAGCCTAAAATTAAAATATTACATTTACTCAAGATATTTTGGAAGGTAAACATTCATTTGGGTAGGAGCCTTGGGTAATGAACAGAAGCCACCAGTGCTAACATATATTAAATCATGCTCATTGTCTATTAGTTCATGTTTAATTTATATCCATCAAGCTCCAGGTCCTGGTTTTCATATAAGAATGTAATTTGTACTAACTGCACTCACCAAGTAAACACTTTAAGTAAATTCAATCCCCTCAGAAAAGAAGAAGTCATCAAACAATAGCATTGGGATCACTGTCCTTGAGTTTGAGTCTTTAGTAATGCATCAATGGGTTTGCAATATGCAGAATTACCAGGCATATTAATGACCAGATGCAGTACCAACCCCATTCTCTTCACTGAAATCTTCTTATGCAAATACCCCATGAATCCAGTTCAAAGGGATGGTTTCAAAATGAGCTTCTCCGAACATTCAGATGGGTCCTTTCAGCGCCTGGGAGAGTCCCTGTAAAGAAAGTGACACGAAAGAACTTTGGACACTTGTTTTTTTCCACTGAACATGATCCTGTTATTATAATCTTATACTAGTTTCTTGCTCAGTTTGGGTTTTGATTTTTAAGTATTTAACAGAGGGGGATAATCCTGGTCTTTGTACCACTATGTACTAAATTTGGCACTCAATGAGAAATTGTTGTGTTTGGTTGCATGTTTAAACCATCTTTTCCATTAAGAAGGGTTATGGCACTGAATAGACTTTTGGACTCGATAATTGGCTCCATTTTGCATAAGAATATATAACAGATTTTTTTTACAAATTAATTAACTAGACTTTGAGGTTATAATTTGTAAAATACTTTTAATTATTATTTCCTGAACCATGGGTATAAAACACAGCAAATATTTTGGCATGATTTCAATTTGCATTTGCAATCGATGAAAGTGTTTGCAAATGATGTAAATGTTAAAGAGAGAGGGGAAAATAAACACTTTAATTTGGTTCTGCAGCCTAGCTGCATTATGGCATTAGATTTTTACTAAATGGTGTATTGAACTGGTTGATAAAATTGCAGATTTGAAATTCCAGTCGATGATGCAAAACTGATTCTTGCGATTTTGTGTTGATTGTCGAATAATGAATATTGGTTCAAAATTAATATTAGGGCAAGCTAGCGGAGGGTTGGATTAATCTTTAGTTCATCTGGGGAAGGTAGGTTTGAAAATCATGCATAACAAGAGAAATAAATATACATTGGTTAAAAGATAATTAATGGGGTATTGTTGGTATGAATCTCTCTTAGCCTTGCTAATTTTAATATATAATTATGTGGATCTATATTTGCTTTAAATCTTTTAGCACTATTTTCCAATTGTGTGAAGAAGGAAATTAATCATCGATGATAATTAATATCTTTTGAGAGTTCTTATGTCAAGTGAATGATCTAATTTTGGAAGTGGCTTAAATGAAATTTATATTGTATTGTATGTAATTGCTGTTTTAAATCTCCTCCATAAGCGAAAGTTAATGATTCTGTGGCCACTGGTGGCGGCATTTCACAAAGCATTTCAAGCCCATTTTTCACTCAATGGTGCATAGGCAAAAGCTACTGTAAACATGCGGAGATGGGCAGCGTTACTTGACAGCCCAAATGCAGCTACATTTGAATGCTGCTAAATCTTTTGGGGGGAATTTTCATACGATTCGAAAGTTCAATCGCGTCATAAGTGTCCGAGGAACCATAAACCCACGGGCAGAGGTGAACGCTTGTGCATTGAAAATGGAAGTGAATTCCTCATTCTATATTGAAGATGAGGGAAGAATGCATAATGGAAAACTGCACAACAAAAGTTTAGACCACATAAGTATAATACTCATTTTCATTTGAATGGTAGAGATGTCACGTCTCAGAGCTAGCGATTCTACATGCTGAATAAGTGCACACAATAATACGTTTATTTTTTTTTAAAAAAGACAATTGGATTAAAGATATATCAAAATGCACACTGGCAGAAGTATTTTTTTTCAGGCTAGGTGAAAGCACGACTTAGCTTGTTTGCTAAAAGCTTGCCTTTTTTTGTAAATTGAGGTAAGTATAAAGCCAGAACAATTCATAGAACTCCAAATAAATGACTTAAGGAGTTCATGAAAATGTCGTTAATCTGTCTCATTTAATCCTTCTCGATTGATTCTAGTGTGTGTGTAGATTTTGAGAATTGATTCTCGGGCAAGAATGTTAGTCCACTGTGTTGTTTCTGGCTGATGGATATTACACGCTGATCAAAGTTTGTCGCCAGAGGAATAGGAAACCTGAATTCAACGCCGTCCCGTCACCCCTTTCGTCCAAATTGGTGTCTCTTGTTCAATTACGTTGTGGGGCCATAAAGTTTAGTTCAGTTTAATTGAGCGATACAACGTGGAAACAGGCCCATCGGCCCACCGAATCCACGCCGACCAGCGATCCCCATACTCTAGGACTATCCCACACACAAGGACAATTTACAATTTTACCGATGCCAATTAATCTACAAACCTGCACGTCTTTATCGTACCTGCCT
>CM075978.1:189759269-189859329 GCA_038087875.1 Malacoraja senta
ATCATATTTCGTAGTTTTGGTCAGGTGACACGGGGATAATTACAAACAAGAGGCAAGGTACGCATTGCTCCCGCTCCCTCCCGCGTCCCGAAGCATCAAAGCAATTTAAAAGACTCTCGGACAGGTACTCGGATTGGAAAGGCGGAGAGGGATATGGACCAAATGGAACCATCCTAGATGGGGGGATCTTAGTCGGCGTGGGCAAGTTGGGCTGAAGGGCCTGTTTCAATGCTGTATGACTCTTTGACTCTATGATTCTGTGCTGATAAAGATGCACAGGAACCTAGTATTTGCTATCTTTAACATGTGTAGACCTTTGGCCGCCAAATGGCTGATATTATAGATGTTCCCTGTCATAACCAGGAAGGTGCCCCTGGCACAAAATGTACGGGTTATGGCTGCCCTGACAGTCTGTGTTCATGCTGTCCCATTACACGTTGTCTTAGGTCTTTGTGAATGGGTTGCTGCCCCTGTATATCTGACGGTGCCTCCAGCAATAGAAAACTCTGCCTCAGGATGTGAAGTCAAGCGGTAAATCTTGGCCAGTCCAGGCCCCCCCACCTCTCATTCTCACCGCCAACCTCTCTCACATTCTCCTTGTCCTTACTGCACCATCGCCACTGGCACACTGCTGTATGCCAGCATAATTTTGCAAACTTTGATGAATACAAAAGTAGTTTGGTTATCAATAGTTTGAATGAAAAGTTGCCCCCAATCTGTTACAAACATTAACCTAAATTTATAAAACCACACACGTGTTTTGTTTAGTTTAGTTTAAAGATACAGTGTGGAAACAGGCCCTTTGGGCCACCGAGTCTGTGCCGGCCAACGACACACACACACACGCACGCACGCACGCGCGCACGCACGCACGCACACACACACACACACGCACGCACGCACGCACACACACACACACACACACACACACACACACACACACACATCCACACACACACACACACACACACACACACACACACATACATACACACACCCACACACATACACACACACACACACACACATACACCCACACACACACACACACACACACACACACACACACACACATACACACACACCCACACACACACACACACCCAAACCCACGCAGGCCACTGGGGGAACGTACAAACTCGATGTAGACAGCACCTGTAGTCAGGATGGAAGTCGGGTCCTGTAAGGCAGCAACTCTAATGCTGCGCCACCATGCTGCCCAATGATGCTTTTCCATAAAGTTGTTCATGTTCTCAAAAACAAACAAACATTCTTAATGAACTACTTACAAAATTTGGATTTGAAACGTTTAATGTTAGATTATATTCCACTGAGTTACTCCTTCTACAAATCTGATTCCCCTCTACAACGTTGTGGACATTGGACTTTGTCACTAAAACTGTTATTGTGCAATGCTGGCAACTGTTTTTTGCACTGTGTACCTTTCTCTTCACTCTACCTAAGTGCATTTGAGTTTGTCTGGATTGCATTCATGTGTAGTGTGCGACTAATTTGATTTGATAGCATGCAAAACAAAGCTTTTCACTGTACCTCAGTTCACCTAACAATAATAACTCTAAACCTACATTGACGTATGCAGTATCTTTTCTGTTGGTCACCCAGTTGTGCTATTTGGAATAATTTTTAGCTGTAATTCTGTTTCTTAACCTAATGATTCAATCCCTGAGCCATCATTTTTCACCAACTCAAAACGGATAGGTTACCTGGAAAGACACAAGGTGCTGGACTAACTCAGTGGGTCAGGCAGCATCTCTGGAGGAAAAAGGATGATCACGTATCAGGGCAGGACCCTTCTTCGGACAGGTCTGAATTCCCGGATTCCTGGCATTTAATTCCAGACACGCATAGGTAGTCACCGAACACATTGAAGGACTTCCTTAAGTTTAGTTTAGCTTAAGAGATACAACATTGAAACAGCTCTCTAGCCCACCGAGTCCACGCTGACTACCATTCACCTGTCCACACTAGTTCTACGATATTCCAATTTCGCATCCACTCTCAACACACCAGGGGCAATTTACAGAGGCCAATCAACCTACCAAACTGCACGTCTTCGAGACGTGGGAGGAAACCTGGTGCGCCCAGAGGAAACCCACGGGGACACAGGGAGTACGTGCAAACTCCACACTGGCAGGACCCGAGGTCAAGATCGAACCCGGGGTCTCTGGCGCCGTGAGGCAGCAACTCTATCAGCCTTGCCTCTCTGCCATCTGTTAAGCTTGCAAGTGATTACGCTTCCCGCTATTGACGATTAAATGAACGACACAGTATACACTCCAAATCACAATGTGTGTTTCAACGTTCCGTAGCAGTTCTTAACCAGGGCTCGGTATTCAGGGAGAACAGAGTGCTCAGTCACAGAAATTGTTACCTCTTGTCGCTCAATTATCGTTCAAATGCAATATAGTCACTACAGCTTCAAGACCAAACTGATTGCTGATACAGTGATGAATGGGCAAACTCTCTGAGACAAGCAGTGTGAGAGAAGTGAAGTAACTTTGCCAAAGGTACAATCATGCTTAACAGATTGGACAAGATCATTTAAAATGTTTGTGCTGATTCATCGTAGAGTCCTAGAGTCATACAGCGTGGAAACAGGCGCTTCGGCCCAACTTGTCCACACCGGCCTACGTGTCCCATCTATACTATTCCCACCTGTCCGTGTTTGGCCCATATTCCTCTATAGCTGTCCGATCCGTGTACCTGTCTAATTGTTTCTTAAATGTTGCAATAGTTCCTGCCACAACTACCTCCTCTGGCAGCTCGTTCCATACACCCACCACCCTTTGTGTGAAAAAGTTACCCCTCAATCCTATTGAATCTTTTCCCCTTCACCTTAAACCTGTGTCCTCTGGATCCTTGAGTTGTTGGCGTTTAAAAGACATTTGGACAGGTACATGAATGAGAAAGGTTTGGAGGGATACGGGCCAAATGCGGGCAGGTGGGAATAGTGTAGATGGGGCATCTTGGTCGGCACGGGTAACTTGGGCCGAAGGGCCTGTTTCCCTGCAGTATTACGCCCTGACGTCTTAACTTGAAAAAATATATTGCTTCATTTGACTTCCAGAAAGGAGGGAAAGTGAATTCTTTCATTAGAACAAAGTTGTCCTGGAAGTTTACTTTTAAATGTAAGTCATGAATGTAGTAATACAGTAATACGTCTTGTGTTTAAGAGGCTTTGAGATGAGTGCATGGATATGGAGGGGTATGGATCATATGCAGGCAGATGAGATTAGTTCAGCTTGGCATCATGAGATGAGGAATTTCTTTAGTGAATCTGTGGAATGCATTGCCACAGACGGCTGTGGAGGCCAAGTCAATGGATATTTCTGAGACGGAGATTGACAGGTTTGTGATTTGCAAGGAAGTCAGGGGTTACGGGGAGAAGGCATGAGAATGGGGTTGAGAGGGAAAGATAGATCTGCCATGATTGAATAGCAGAGTAGACTTGATGGGCCGAATGGCCTAATTCTGTTTCTAGAACATGAACTTATCATGTTTGGCGCAGAGATGGTGGGCCGAAGGGCCTGTTCCTGTGCTGTACTATTCTATGTTCTATGTTCTATCTAAACCAGATAATCTTGTCCGATGCAGATAAATGCCCGGAGGTTGCTTACATTAACATTTGGCAAGTGAAAGCTTGCTTTGAATGATTAAACTGCTTTATTTTGTAATGTATGAATGTATTGTGAGCAACAACCACAGTTAAATTCACTTATTTGCAAACACTACGGTTTATCTTGACTTAATAACAGAAAATAAAGACCTGGCCACGTTTCCCCACATCAGCGAGTCGTCTTCCGTGACTTAAAAGTAACCGTCCTGCAATCTGGTTTTCCAGTGAAGTCGATAAATATTGGCTTTGTGCAATTGTGAGCCACTGCAAACCCTCTCCATCCCAAACACATACGCGGGGCAGAACTAAGTAGCCTAACTTGGCAATGACTCCCGCTGTGTTCAAATAAATAGAGTTGTCGTAGCAGCAATGATTGTGAGTGATCACTCGAATGCTAAGCTATCTTTCATTGTTTACACCACACTGATTCAGACATCCCTTTGGAATTCAAATTTACATTTCCAGCCCTGCTCTCCTGTGACATTGATAACCAATGATAAATATATACTCAGCACAGTGTTCCAGTCAAGTGCGGGGATTTTTCTTTCCTCCCTTTTTACGTAGTGTGTACAAATTTCTGACTGCTTGAATTGGCATGGCGCAATTATAGTTAGTTTTACGTTGTGGAATCTAACCCAACACACCTGTAAGGCCTCCATTTCTCCACCGAGCATATACGTTGTAGGCAAGGCAGTGCACTTAAACTCAGTCGGCCTGCGTGATCTCCCGGTTGCCAAACACTTCAACTCCCCTTCCCATTCCCACACTGGCCTGTCTGTCCTGAGCCTCCTCCATTGTCAGAGTGAGGCCAAACGTAAATTGGAGGAACAGCATCTCATACTTCGCTTGGGCAGCTTTCAACCCAATGGTATAAAGCCCTAGCCTGCTCAACCTCTCCCTATAGCTCAGTCCCTCGAGTCCTAGCATCATAGAGTCATGATAAATCTTATCTGCGCCCTTTCAAGCTTGACAACATCTATCCTAGCCAAAACAAGAGTCCATGACCAATTAATGGGTCTTAGTCAGTGGATCTTGAGGCCTGCATTTTGAAAGATCATGCAACCACAGTCCATTTCTAAATGCCTAAATAAGACAAGATTAATTTAACAAAATTAAAAGAATGAATTCACTTCCAACACTTTTTCTTAAGGCAGTTGATCAAAAGCAATAGCATTAATTACAGGGAGGAAATTAATTAAAATGAGGTAAGTATTATGCTTAATGTTGAGGAAGGAACTGCAGATGCTGGTATTTACCGATAGACACAGAATGCTGGAGTAACTCAGCGGGACAGGCAACATCTCTGGAGAGAAGGAATGGGTGGCGTTTCAGCTCGAGACCCTTCTTCAGACTGTTCGACTGAGCAATATATTTAGCCTGACTTACCATTTTAACAATGGAACTGACTTTCTTCAAAAGGATGGGGTCCTTAAGGTGTCTGGCTTACATTTGAGGAACTAAATATCATCGAGAACATAAAAAACAGAAACAAGAGTAGGCCACCAAGCCCCTCGGGCCTGCCCCACCATTTAAGTTGATCGAGGCTTACGTAAGTTGGTCTCAACCCCTTGTTTTGTACCAATTCCCCTTAACTCTCAATTCCTTAATCTTTCAAATATGTATCCACCTCGTCCTTGTATACTGTACATCTGATGATCTGGGCCTAAACTAAAATAGTTTTTTATTAGCGTTGGGTTTGCCAGCTTTTGAAATGTCACCTATGTTTTGGCAACTGATCATTTTGGCTGCTTTATACATAGTCAGATGGTAAATGTCAACCATTGCTACTACACCGATCTCCCCAATGTTGTAGACGTATATGTCAGCAACTCGATTAATAATATGGAACTGTGCATCCTTTAAGTTTCAGTTTAGTTTAGTTTGGAGATATAGTGCGGAAACACGCCCTTCGTCTGGCCGCGACCACGCCGACCAGTGACCACTATCCTAGACACACTCGGGACAATTTTACAACTATACCAAGCCAATTAACTTACAAACCTGCACGTTTTTGGAGTGTGGAAGGAAACCGGAGCACCCGAAGAAAACCCACATGGTCACAGGGAGAGAGTACAAACTTCGTACAGATAGCACCCGTAGTCAGGATCGAACCCGGGTCTCTGGCGCTGTAAGGCGGCAACTCTACCGCTGCGCCACCGTGCCACACCAAAGTTGTTCCAGGTCACTACGTGATTCCTAATCGTGGTTAAAAATGGACTCGTTGTTTGGTGAAGGAGCCTTTCCTGTTATAAGTGAGAAAAATCCAAGTTGGAAACAGCAGTAGAAACAAAGAACTGCAGATGATGGTTTGTACCAAAGATAGTCACAACGTGCTGGAGCAACTCAGCGCAGCATCTCTGGAGAAAAAGGATGGGTGACGTTTCAGTCTGAAGAAGGGACCCGACCCAAAATGTCTCCCATCCTTTTCCTCCAGGGTTGCTGCCTGACCCATTGTTTTACTCTATCTTTGGAAAGAGCAGTTCTGTACATAAACCAGCAGGAGGAAACTACTACAGAAACATTTAGTAATGCATAGCATGTTTATAGATCAGGCAAATCTTACATTTCTCAGTTGTTTATAATTGATTGTGCAATATATTATCAGCTTCGGATAGAAAGTTGGTTTAATCTTCCTTGGGTGCAGGAGCATTGCTGTTTGTCATATGATAAGCATAAAATATTTGATGTGTGTATCACCCATTTTAATTGAAACTATGATTCAACCTACTTGTAATAAACAACAGTTTAAATCAGAGACAATAGAGATGGCAAATGCTGGAGTCTTGAGTAAACCGTAGACAAATACTGAAGGAACTTGAAGATAGACACAAAATGCTGGAGTAACTCAGTGGGACAGGCGGCATATCTGGAGAGAAGGAATGGGTGACGTTTTGGGTCGAGACCTTTCTTCAGACCCGAAGAAGGGCCTCGACCCGAAACATCACCCATTCCTCCTCTCCAGAGATGCTGCCTGTCCCACTGAGTTACTCCAGCATTTTGTGTCTATCTGTGGTTTAAACCAGCATCTGCAGTTCCTTCCTACTGAAGGAACGCAGCAGGTCTTGCAGCATCTGTGAAGGTAATGGGTAGATAACGTTTCGGGTTGGGACCCATTTTCGAACCATGCAAACCTAAAAAAGGGTCCTGACCCGAAATGTCATCTGTCCAATCCCTCCACAGATGCTGCCTGACCCACTGAGTTCCTCCAGCATTTTATGTTTTGCTAACATAAATGACACTACAGTAAATTAATTAAATACAGGGTAAAACAATTTTACTGACAATTATGTTCAAATTTTGCCTCTTATTTGTGAGAAATTGCTATCTTGACACTTTTAGACTTTAAACTTCGGAGATACAGCGTGGTAACAGGCACTTCAACCCACCTAGTCCGCGCTGACCAGCGATGCCCTGACACTAACACTATCCTACGCACCAGGGACAATTTCCAATTTTACCAAAGCCAATTGACCTAAACGTCTTTGGAGTGGGGGAGGAAAACCAGAGCACCTGGAGAAAAACAAAGCACCTGGAGAAAGCCCACGAGGTCACAGGGAGAACGTACAAACTCCGCACAGGCAGCACCCGCAGTCAGGATCGAGCACGGGTCTCCGGCGCTGTGAGGCAGCAACTCCACCACTGCCCCAGGGTGTCGCCTCCATCAACCAAAGAAGAGAAACTAATAACATAACAGAATTAATTTCATAAACTCGTCACTTGCGAATTATAAAGAGCGGCACAAGTTGGGGTGTATTTCAAGGCAGTAATGGATCTGTAAATACCAAAGATTTTTGATTTCATCCAAATCTGTCAATAGGTTATTGCCTTGTAATGTGATCTGCATCGTCATGGTTTCGAAAAGACAGATTGTATGTTCTAAAGTTGACACTGACAGCTTCTCAATAATATGTTTTTATACTCGTTGATCCACAAATTAGTTCTACATGTCATATTGAAAGGTATCCAATGATTAAGGTTGTTGCTCTGAAATTGGATATTTTGTTGTGGTGGTTGGCATTCTTAATCGCCATGGTGATGGATGCAAAGTGCCCTAATATTCAAACATGTATACATTTCTCTGTAAGTCTTACTCCTTTTTATTTGGTTCTGGGAGGTATGAAACTGGAGAGGGGGATGGAGTAGAGAGACCTTACAAAAGTAATCCATGTGTTGTCATGTTTTTCTTTAGCTGCAGAAGCAGCCATACTTAACATCATTGAGCTGACAATGCCCCTCAGGTCCTTTTCTGATATTTATAATGGAGAAGCTAAGCCTCTCATATGGGAGATGCAATTTGCTACATATTGTTTAGATTGAATATTGTATTCCGTTACCTGTTCTCCAGGCATCTAGCCAAGTATACGGTGAGGTCTGCAGGGAGTTGTGAGGATTAGTTATGCTTTTTCTCCAGTCCAAGTTCTTTGCTCAGAAGATCAAAGCCACGACCATAATCAGACAGTGTTGAGTGATGCAGGGAATATCTCTCTGAGCACATCGCATCCTGGAGAGTGAGTTGGAGTTCCTGACCAGAGCGATTTTGGTAAATCAACGGAAAGGAAGATTGTTTAATGCAATTTATCCAACGCTGGGAATTTTATGCTCCTGCAGTGTGCATAATTTTTTTGTTCCACAAAGAGGCAGAGATAGATAGATTATTGATTAGTACGGTTGTCAGGGGTTATGTGGGGAGAAGGCAGGAGAATGGGGTTAGGAGGGAGAGATCGACTGGCCATGATTGAAAGGCGGAGTAGACTTGATGGGCCGAATGGCCTAATTCTGCTCCAATCACTGATGAACTTATGAAGATTATAGTCTTTAGTCTTAACTTGTCTTGTATTCTCTCCCTTTAAAGAGGTCTAAGTCTTGTATAGTTTGGTTTAGTTTAGAGATACAAGGAGTCCATGCCGGCCATTGGTCACCCATATGCTAGTTCTATGTTGTCTCAGTTTCGTATCCAGTTCCGTTCCAGGCACCCACCACACTCTGTGTAAAATAACTTGCCCCGCACATCTCCTTTAAACTTTGCCACTCTCACCTTAAAGCTATTCCCTCTAGTCTTTGACATTCCGACTGTCTACCCTATCCATGTCTCTCATAATTTAACATCCTTCTTTCAGGTCTCCTCTTAGCCTCTGATGCTCCAGAGATCACAATGCAAGTGTGTCCAGCCTCTCCTTATAGCTAATATCTTCTAATCCTGGTAGTAATCTGGTCAACCTTTCTGTACCATCTCCAAAGCCTCCACATCCTTTGTGTAATGGGACAACCAGAACTGCACACCATATTGCCTAACCAACGTCTTATATGATTGCAACATGAATTGTAGGGTGAACAGTTTAGTTTATTATTGTCATGTGTACTGAGGTAGAGTGAAAAGCTAATTTGTTGCTCGCTATCCAGTCAGCGAAAAGACTTGATTACATGATTACAGCCAAGTGTCCACAGTGTGCAGAGAGAAGATGAAGGGTATAATGTTTAGTGCAAGATATAGACCAGTAAAGTCTGATTAAAGATAGTTTGAAAGCCTCCAATGAGGTAGATGGGGTCAGGATAGCTCTCTAGTTGTTGAGAGGAGAGTTCAGTTGCCTGATAACAGGTGGGAAGAAAATGTCCCTAAATCTGGAGGTGGGCATTTTCACACTGATGGGAGAGGGTAGAAGAGGGAGTGACCGGTGTGAGACCGGACCTTGATGATGCTGGTGGTCTTGCTGAGGCAGCGTGAAGTGTAGATGGAGTCACTGGAAGGGAGGTTGGCTTGCATGATGGTCTGGGCTATGGCCACAAGTCTCTGCAACTTCTTGCAGTCTTGGATGGAGTTGTTCCCAAACCAAGCTGTGATGCATCCCGATAAAATGCTTTCTACGGAACATTTGTAGAAGTTGCTGAGAGTTGTTGGGGACTTGCCGAACTTCCTCAGCCTTCTACGTAAGGAGAGTAGTTGGTGTGCTATCTTGGCCACTGGAATAATAAACCTTCACTACACTAATAGAAGATAGACAGAAAATGCTGGAGTAACTCAGTGGGCCAGACAGCATCTCTGGAGAAAAGGAATGGGTGACATTTTGGATCGAGGCCCTTCTTCAGGCTTTTTGTGTCTATCTTCGGTTTAAACCAGCATCTGCAGTTCCTTCCGACACACTTCACTACCCTAATGCCTGACCTCCTCAGTCAGAATTCCTTTTTATCTGTCCTTTGTGTATGCTTAACTAGAGAATGAGTGATTAAATTAATCTTTAGTTTAGTGACCATTCCTGAAAAAACAAATTCAGGGGAAAGCCACTCGCAAATCATTATTTTCTTTCATAACAAGAGGATTTTTTCCCCCCCACATTTACAATTGTAATGTTGTCAGTTCTCCTTAAATGTTGACACATGTTTTTGCAGCAATGCAAATTGAGCTGTAAATTTTTTCCCATCAAAGGTCACAAGCTGTTCTTATTGGAAGAGAATTGAGATGCTATTCCCTTGTGGCAATGGACAGAAATTCATAGCTGAGCTGACTATGGTCTCTTCTGAACATCTATGCAACTCTTATTATAGAGTCATAGTCATACAGCGTGGAAACAGGCCCTTCGGCCCAACTTGTCCACACTGACCAACACGTTCCATGTACACAAGTGAATATTGGAACAAATGGTTTTGGGGAGTTGCGTGAAGAGCTTTATCATTTTTCTTTTTATTATTAGACATTTATGGATATTACTGCAGAGAAAACAATTGATAAACATATTGCCTTGGTGCACCATGGTAATATAATTACATTTCTGAATATTTCACAAGGAAGAAATTTTTGATTATCAATTAATTTCCACAGAGATTGCCTGAATATTGTTTTTGTAACTTAGAGCCAGAGAGAGACATAGAGTCAGACAGTGTGGAAACAGGCCCTTTGGCCCAACTTGCCCATGCCAACCAAAATGCCCCATCTACACTAGTCCCACCGGCCTGTGTTTGGCCCATATCACTCCAAACCTTTCCAATCCATATACCTGTCCAAATGGTGTTAAATGGTGTTATTAAATTTAAGTTAGGAACTTACGTTTATTTAGCTGGTTACACTGACCAATGATGACTGATGTTGCCGTTGAATGGAATACCTGGAGGCACAATATAGCAAGTTGCCACAGAAGGCTGTGGAGGCCAAGTCAGTGGATATTTTTAAGGCAGAGATAGTGAAGCGGGACACGAGTTGTCAAGCAAAGAATTCTTTATTCGTAATACACAGTACAGCTCCCAAAACCACAATGTGGGGCATGGGCATTTCCGACCCGATATATATCCCAGGGGAGATTCGTGACCCGCGTCCCCCGCCAAACCAAGTCACGTGACCCAACCCCTAGAGCCGAGGGTTCGCACCACGCATGGCTAACCACCAGGGGCCGCCACAATAGATAGATTCTTGATTTGTGCAGGTGACAGATGTTATGGGGAGAAAGCAGGAAAATGGGGTTGGGAGGGAGAGATAGATCAGCCATGATTGAATGGCAGTGTAGACTTGGTGGGCCGAATGGCCTAATTCTACTTCTATCACTTATGACCTGATGACAATGCGGCTCTGTAATAATCAGTGCACTGAAAATGTTGTCCACACCAACTTAGTAGTTGACTCCAGAATTAGAGACAAATGATGAGAAGATAGACAATAGACAATAGACAATAGGTGCAGGAGTAGGCCATTCGGCCCTTCGAGCCAGCATCGCCATTCAATGTGATCATGGCTGATCATCCCCAATCAGTACCCCGTTCCTGCCTTCTCCCCATATCCCCTGACTCCGCTATCTTTAAGAGCCTTATGAAAGTATCCAGAGGACCGGCCTCCACCGCCCTCTGAAGCAGAGAATTCCACAGACTCACAACTCTCTGTGAGGAAAAGTGTTTCCTCGTCTCCGTTCTAAATGGCTTACCCCTTATTCTTAAACTGTGGCCCCTGGTTCTAGACTTCCCCCAACATCGGGAACATATTTCCTGCCTCTAGCGTGTCCAAACCCTTAATAATCTTATGTTTCAATAAGATTCCCTCTCATCCTTCTAAACTCCACAGTATACAAGCCCAGCCGCTCCATTCTCTCAGCATATGACAGTCCCACCATCCCGGGAATTAACCTTGTAAACCTACGCTGCACTCCCTCAATAGCAAGATTGTCCTTCCTCAAATTAGGGGAACAAAACTGCACACAATACTCCAGGTGTGGTCTCACTAAGATGATATAAACAATGTCATCTGTACACTTCATAACCGCCCATAAGTAAGTTCATATGTGATAGGAACCGAACTGGGCCATTTGGCCCATCAAGTCTACTCCCCCATTCAATTATGGCTGATCTATCTTTGCCTCTCAACCCCATTCTCCTGCCTTCTCCCCATAACCCCCTGAAACCCTTACTAATCAAGAATCTATCTATCTCTGCTTTGAAAATATCCATGGACTGGAAACATCCAGCCTTCTGTGGCAATGAATTCCACAGATTCATCACCCTCTGACTAAGTAAACTCCTCCTCATCTCCTTCCTAAAGGTATGTCCCTTTATTCTGAGGCTATGGCTTCTGGTCCTAGGCTCTCCCACCAGTGGAAACACCTTCTCCACATCCACTCTATCCAGTGCAGTGTAAGAACAGAATCTTACCAATATTTTGTGATGTGTTCTGCACATTGCGGATGCTCAGTGGTAACTCAGTGCCTGGTTTGTGGTCGATGAAATTCATATTCAAACCTTTTGTAGATGCTGAAGCTGTCAAGATTGGGTTAGCATACGATGAGCTTTTGACGGCACTGGGCCTGTACTCGCTGGAGTCTAGAAATACGAGAGGGGATCTCATTGAAACTTACCGAATAGTGAAAGGCCTGGATAGAGTGGATGTGTAAGAGAATGTTTTACACCAGTGGGAGAGTCTACGAACAGAGGGCATAGTCTCAGAATAAAAGGATGTACCTTTAGAAAGGAGATGAGGAGGAATTTCTTTAGTTCAGAGGGTGGTGAATCTGTGGAAATCATTGCCACAGACGGCTGTGGAGGCCTGGTCATTGGGTATTTTTAAGGCGGGAGATTGACAGATTCTTGAGTAGTACGGGTGTCAAGGATTATGGGGATAAGACAGGAGAGTGGGGTTGAGAGGAAAGATAGGTCTTTCATGATTGAATGGCGGAGTAAACCGGATGGGCCGAATGGCCTACTTCCGCTCAAAACAAACAAAAAATGTACAAAAAAAATGTATGATACAAAGAATGGGACGGCAGGGTGGCGCAGCGGTAGAGTTGCTGCCTTATAGCACCAGAGACCAGGGTTCAGTCCTGACTAGTGATGGTGTCTGTGCATTCTCCCCATGACCTGCGTGGGTTTTAGATACATAGATACATAGAAAATAGGTGCAGGAGTAGGCCATTCGGCCCTTCGAGCCTGCACCACCATTCAATATGATCATGGCTGATCATCCAACTCAGTATCCCGTACCTGCCTTTTCTCCATACCCCCTGATCCTCTTAGCCACAAGGGCCACATCTATCTCCCTCTTAAATATAGCCAATGAACGGGCCTCAACTACCCTCTGTGGCAGAGAGTTCCAGAGATTCACCACTCTCTGTGTGAAAAAGTTTTTCCTCATCTCGATCTTAAAGGATTTCCCCCTTATCCTTAAGCTGTGACCCCTTGTCCTGGACTTCCCCAACATCGGGAACAATCTTCCTGCATCTAGCCTGTCCAACCCCATAAGAATTTTGTACGTTTCTATAAGATCCTCTCTCAATCTCCTAAATTCTAGCGAGTATAAGCCAAGTCTATCCAGTCTTTCTTCATATGAAAGTCCTGACATCCCAGGAATCAGTCTGGTGAACTTTCTCTGCACTCCCTCTATGGCTATAATGTCCTTCCTCAGATTTGGAGACCAAAACTGTACGCAATATTCCAGGTGTGGTCTCACCAAGACCCTGTACAACTGCAGTAGAACCTCCCTGCTCTACTCAAATCCTCTTGCTATGAAAGCCAACATACCATTCGCTTTCTTCACTGCCTGCTGTACCTGCATGCCTACTTTCAATGACTGGTGTACCATGATCTCCATTTTCTCCAGTTTCCTCCCACGCTCCAAAGACATATCTCGGTTAGTAGGCTAATTGGCTTCATATAATTGTAAATTGGCCCTAGCGTTAGCAGTATAGTGTTGGTGTGCGGGGATCGCTGGTCGGTGCGGGCTCGGTGGACCGAAGGACCTGTTTCCGCGCTGCATCTCTAAACAAAACAAAATATTTAAAATCTGAATCCAAGGTTAGTTGTTTTGTTGTTTTGTTGTTGAGGCCCCCCCCCTTTGACTATATTCACATGAGCTGTGTCACTGTAGGCGCTCTTGCCATGTTTGGGGTCGAGCCAAAGAGCCAGATGTGGAGTACATCTGGATGCTCAGCTTAGTACACACTGGAGCTGCCCCTGCACTCCGAGTGTGCCCAGCAGCAGGGCAAGAGGGCAGAAGCACCAGCATCCAACTTCCAGCTTGTCTCTAATTCCGTACGGAAACACTGCCAACATCATAGCCCAATCCAGCCCACAATCCTCTCATCAGCATCCTGCTCTCTGCGAAAATTTTCTTCACCGCATTTTGTAAACTAATATATCCACTCTATTGTAAACTAACACATCCACTCTATCCAAGCCTTTCACTACTCTGTATGTTTCAACGAGGTCCCACCCTCATTCTTCTAAGCTCCAGCGAGTACAGGCCCAGTGCCGACAAACGCTCATTCCTGGGATCATTCTTGTAAACCTCCTCTGGACGGCAGCACATCCTTGCTCATATATGCTTCCTCAGCTAGGGGTGAATGAGTAGATGGAATCGGGTGGGGAAGGTGAGTGAGGATTGATGACTTGATGACTTGAGGCTGGTTGGTGAGATGTAGAGAAGGAATGGAGGGCAGATAGATGGACAGAACCTGATGGGTGGAGAGGCTTGGAGGAGTGAACAAAGGAAGAGAAAAAGGACACAAGGTGCTGGAGTAACTCAGCGGGTCAGACCGCATCTCCAGAGAACATGGGTAGGTGATTTGAGTCTGAAGGACGGGTCCCGACCCAAAACGTCATCTATCCTTGTTCTCCAGAGATGCTTCCTGGTACCCCCCTCTCTCCCCCACATTCTTCCTTCCCCTGTGCCACACCTGGACTCACATATATTATCCCCCTCACCTTCCCCCTCACCCCCCTCCTATATTCCTTCCTCTGGCTTCACAATTTGCAACTCCAATCCTTCTGTCTCCCACCTTCTGCTTTAATCTCTGGTCTTTGTTCCAAGTATCTGCCTAACAAAAAACTACCCTCTCCTGTGTCCACCTATTACCTGCTATGCATTGTCCTACCTCCCCTATCTCCTAGCTTTCCTCCACCCCCCACCCCCCCCACAATCAGTCTGAAGAAGGGTCCCGAACCGAAACCTTCCCTAACCATGCTCTCCAGAGATAATGCCTGACCCGCTGAGTTACTCTGGGCCTAACTCAATGAAACACCAGTGAAGGGAGGTGCCACTTGATAACCCCAATGATCTACACATCTGCACGCCCTATAGAATAAGTGTGTATGGGTTGTTTAGATACTGCTTTGGCACTGGGCTTGATTTTTTTGGTTGAATGCTTTTCCTGGTGTTTTAGCACAAGTACTTTGTGTTTTGACAGTAATACCTCAGCACTTTGTGTCCTTTTACAGTTTCACAGTAACTGCTTCTTGCAATAGTGAGTGAGCATGTAACCAGGAGAAAGGGTAGAATAAAAGAAGCACGGTGTCGCAGCGGTAGAATTGCTGCCTTATGGGTTCAATCCTGACTGCGGGTGTTGTCTGCACGGAGTTTGTACATTTTCCCCGTGACCTGCGTGGGTTTTCTCCAAGATTTTCGGTTTCCTCCCACACTCCAGAGACGTACCAGTTTGTAGGTTACATGTGTAAGAAGAAACTGCAGATGCAGTTGAAGAATGGTCTGAAGAAGGGTATCGACCCGAAACGTCACCCATTGCTTCTCTCCAGAGATGCAGCCTGTCCCGCTGAGTTAAGGGCCTGTCCCACGGGCATGCGACTCCATGCGGCAAACGCGACCTAACCGCAAGCGGTGGCCGTGCGGGGGTCGCAAGGAGGTCGCGGGGCCGGTCACACTTCGATCGCCGGAGCCGTATGGAGTTGTGCGGAGCTGGTCCCGACATCACGCGGGGCTCCGAAAAACTGACTGTTCAAAAATTCCGTGCGGCAACGGCCTGCCGGCCCGCAGCCGCATCGAGGCCGTGCGCACCACATCGACGGCCGTGCGCACCGCATCAAAGCCGAACGCAGCCACATCGAGGCCGTGCGCACCGCCTCAACGGCCGTGCGCACCGCCACGCCGCCGTACGCACCGTCTTGACGTCACTCGACCTCCACGCGGCTCCCACTTCCGGTTTGGTAGCGCTTGCTGCATGCAGCCGCATGCTGGTGGGACCGGCTCTGTACGGGGATCACTCAACCTCCGCGCGGCCCCCGCTTGCGGTTAGGTCGCGCTTGCCGCATGGAGTCGCATGCCCGTGGGACAGGCCCTTCACTCCAGCATTTGGTGTCTATCTTAGGTTTGTAGGTTAATTGGCTTGGTATGAATGTAAATTGTCCCTAGTGCAGGATAGTGTCAATGTGCGGGGATCGTTGTTCGGCACGGACTCCGTGGGCCGAAGGGCCTGTTTCCGCACAATATCTCTTAGACTAAGTTAAACTAAACTAAATGTTTGAATATTGAGGACATCTGTAAGACTGGGCAAGCTTCTGCTCTCTTGGAAATTGTTTTATTAAATAATAATTTGCACTTTTGTTAGTTCTATTATTAATGGGAATCAAAATCACGCGGGAAAGGGTAAGTTTAACTTCGTACTGAGATGGAGTCAGTTGATTCTTATTGGCACGGTCATGTAAAGACCAAGAGGCTTGATGTGTTATGAAGTTCATGGGAGGATACAGATTGAAAGATTAGCATTGAAAGATTAGTCCTTCATTTGAAGGTGTGATGAATGAGCGGAGACAGTGTGGGAACAAACTAGGCCGTATTAAACAGAAGCAAGGTCTTCGCTCATACCTCATGCAGAGGATATTTCGCATAGCCTGCCCAGTGGTATGAATATTGATTTCTCTCACTTCAGGTAGCCCCGGCATTCCCTCTCTCTCTATCCCTCCCCCACCCCTCACACCAGCTTCTCGTTTCCACCCAACAAACAGCTAACAATGGCCTGTTTCCTTTACCATCATTACTTTGTTTGTATATCTTTCATTCATTGTTCTTTATCTCTCTACATCATCGCCTATATCTCTCGTTTCCCTTGTCCCTAACCGGTCTTGAGACAACCCGGAAACGTCACCCATTCCTTCTCTCCAGAGAAGCGGCCTGTCCTGCTGAGTTACTCCAGCTTTTTGTGTCTATCTTCGGTTTAAACCAGCATCTCCTTCCTACGCAGTTCTCTGCGTGATGGTCATCCTAATGTTCACCTCCGTCTACATGCGCCTCAGGAGCAGCTCGAGGCTGTTTCCCCGGGCTAGCTCGTATCCAGGTTCTTCTGAATGGAGAACCTTTGCCTCATCCTGCCGATTACCATAAGCAAAGGCCGGGCAAGCTGTAACTTGCTTCAATAGAGAGTAAAATCAGACAAGGTATAAAACAGATGTCAGACCCAAGCCTGTCTTATTCCCATTTGACAGGCTCGGTTGAAACAGGGGCTCTTGTTCATTCACACCCACTGACCTCATTAGCAATTCAACTGGTTAACAGTTGCTGCTTTTCCATTAAAGTGTACAGCGCGACCTTGTTTAATTGTTCGCGAGCTTATTACTCTGAAATTACAGTGAGAAAACGCGCCTCTTGGCTTGTTTGTGTTGGTGTTTATCCACTAGACAAGCAGTAGCTCTAATCCTGTGTGTTGGCCGGGTTCCCATATCCCTTTGGTTCTTTATCTTCCAACCATTTCTTTTCCCAGCATGGAGAGTCAAAAACTAGAGGGCATATGTTTAAAGCAGGAAGGGAAAGATTTAAAGGGGACCAGAGGGGGTGAGTGGTTTCCACACCGAGGGGTGGTGGGTGTATGGTACAAACTGCATGGGGAAGTGGTAGAGGTGGGTGCAATTATCTGTTTAATAGACATTGAAGATGGTGGTCAAGAATTGTGGCAGGTTCATGATCCGTTGGCCAGGAATGGTTGATGGAATTGAATTCAGAGAAATGTGAGGTGTTGCATTTTGGGAAGTCTAACAAGGGCAGGGCCTACCTCGTGAATGGGAAGGCTCTTGGGAGTGTTGTAGAGCAGGTACAAAGGAGTGCAGGTACAAAGTTCCTTGATACTGGCTTCACAGGTAGATAGCGTGGTCAAAATGACTTTTGGCACATTGGCCTTCATCAGTCAGAGTATTGAGTACAGGAGTTGGGAGGTCATGTTACAGTTGTATACATGTTGTGCACTTTGTGAGGCCGCATTTAGTGTATCGTGCTTCTTCTTCTTATTGGATGTGAGTCAGCAGAAGTCCGCAGCAGGGTGATGCCATCCAGTTCGACGTCCTTAGGTGCCCGCCCTAAAAGGGGCGCATGCTCCGAGGTTGGCGCCAAGCTGCGGCACTGCTGCTCAGTTTTGGTCACCGTATCATAGGAAAGATGTTGTCAAGCTGGAAAGGGTGCAGAGAAGATTTATAAGGATGTTGCCAGGACTGAGGGCCTGAGCAACAGGGAGGGGTTGGGGCAGGTTAGGATTTTGTTCCTTGGAGCGCAGGAGGATAAAGAATGATCTAATAGAAGTGTATGCGATTATGAGAGGAATAGATCGGGTGAATATTACTGTAGATCTGTCAGCGCAAATTGGACGTTTCCACACTGTATGACTCGATGACATTTGGACAGGTACATGGATGGGATTGGTTTATTGGGATAAGGGGCAAACACTGGAAAATTGGACTAACTTTGTGACCAGATCTAACATATTTTACAGCATAATATGCTGGAAATCTTTGAGGGCAGCCGGTTTCAAACAATTGTATCCCATAAAGTTAAAAAATCTCTGTACATTAGTACATTTTAAAGTCATTTAAAATGTACAAAGGAAAACTGTTTCTTTTTTTTTTTTTTTCTTTTTTTAAAATATTTTTATTTTATTAGAAGTAAATACAATTGTATACAATCATATTTTCATAATACCTTTTATGTACAGCTTCTTATTTTAAAAAAAAATTGTAATAAAGAAGAAAAAGAAAAAAGTTAGATAATGAAAAATAGAAAAATGTGAGATATATGGTGTGTGAAAAAGAAAAATAGAGAGTGAAAAAAGAAAGTTAAGACATAGAAAATAGAAGAAAGAGAGTAAAAGAAGAAAAGAGAAGAAAAGAAAATAGAAGTAAGGAGATCATTTATAATCTTGACCATCCCTCACCCAGTCACGGATTAGCTTTTACACTTGTGTTGCACCATATGTTTCCAAAAAGACGACAAATGGAGACCAACTCGTTATGAATTGGTCAAATTTATCTATTAGGAGGAATCGCATTTCCTCAAGATGTGCGGTATAGGAAAACTGTTTCAATGTTTGAGGCATAGATAAGGTAGACATTCAAAATCTTTTTCCCAGGATGGAAAAATCAAATACTAGAGGGCATAATTTAATTTTTAAATAAAACTTTTTTAAAACTCTTTTAAAATAAAACCCCATTCATACCAAGCATTCCAATAAATAGGCGTTGTGCTCTAATGCCTGGTATTCTTTGCTATGTAACAGAAGCTTACACAGCACCCAATACTTGTAAAATGGTCCTCCTAATGGTCTATATGGATTTAAAATTATAAATCAACTATTCAATTCCATACCCTTTCATTTAAAATCTTAATTTGATTAATGTTTATTATGGAGCTTTCCACAGATCTAATGCTTTTAGTGGCTATTGAATCTGAAATGCTTGAATTCCCCTAACCCTTTCAGATTATCCTGCCCTTTGCCATTCAATATACTGCTATTATTCATTTTAGCCATTACTTACTCGTCATAGGAAGTCATTGAGTCATAGTCATATAGTTCAGAAACAAGCCCTTCGGCCCGACACTTCTATGCTGACCAAGATGCCCCATCAAAGCCAGCCCAATTTGTTTATGATTACCTCATATCCCTCTCAATCTTTTCTATCCGTGAACTTGCCCAAAGTCTCAACTACTGTTATAGTAATTGCCTCAACTACTCTTCTGGCAACCACTACATTGTGTACGGGACATTACTTTATACTTTAGTGTGGTCCTCCGCATTATTTTTATGCCTTTTACTTTGGTAATGGGGTCAAGGAAAGAGCGTTCACGTCGCGGCCCTGTTTCCACCAATCTTTCCACCACCATGCACAAGAAGCGACAAGACAGGCACCATTGTATGCAGATGCCGAGAAGTATGTTCAGCTCTGGCTGAACAACTTCTAATCTTGTGTGTGGACTCGATAAGAAGAAGACTTTGGTAATGTCAACAAATTTAAACGTTACTCCCATTTGCTCTTTGATCTGATATTTCAATTTTTATCTCAAATGTTTTATATGAAAATACTTCAACAGCGTAAAGAGTTTGCAAGTGCTCCGTGCTTTCATGTGAGTGTGAGTGCAAGTAGTTGTGGCATTTAGGAGAGATAGAGGTGGAGGTGAAAGAGGTGAGGGAGTTGAAGGTTCACTAGTCCTGTGGACAGGAAGCCAAACTGTAACATAAGACAAGGTGCAGATTTGATTTGTAATCGTTAATTAGGGGGGTGCGGCATGGTGGCGCAGCGGTAGAGTTGCTGCCTTACAGCGTTTGCAACGCCGGAGACCCGGGTTCGATCCTGACTACGGGTGCTGTCTGTATGGAGTTGGTATGTTCTCCCTGTGACCACATGGGTTTTCTCCAAGATCTTCGGTTTCCTCCTACACTCCAAGGTCTGTAAGTGAATTGGCTTGGTATAAGTGTAAATTGTCCCTAGTATGTGTAGGGTAGTGTTAATATGTGGGGATCGCTAGTCGGTGCGGTCTCGGTGGGCCGAGGGGCCTGTTTCTGCGCTATATCTCTACACTAAACTAAACTAGAATCCAAAAGCTTCATGAAAACAGTACTTGTTATTATATTATTTGTGTTGCAATATTGTATTATATTATAACAACATTTAAAAGACATTTGGACAGGTACATGGATAGGACAGGTTTAGAGGGATATGGAAGATAGACACAAAATACTGGAGTAACTCAGCGGGACAGGCAGCATCTCTGGAGAGAAGGAATGGGTGCTCTTTCGGGTCGAGACCCTTCTTCAGACCCGAACGTCACCCATTCTTTCAATCCAGAGATGCTGCCTGGCTCACTAAGTTACTCCAACATTTTGTGTCTATCTTCAGTGTAAATCAACATCTGCAGTTCCTTCCTACACATTAAAGGGATATGGGCCAAACGCGGGCAGGTGGGACTATTGTAGATGAGGCACCTTGGTCGGCGTAGGCAAGGTGGGCCGAAGGGCCCTTTTCTGTGCCATATGACTATGACGCTACTGTTTCTCCTATAATTCTTAAAGGATTAGACAGGCTAGATGGATGAAAAATGTTCCCGATGTTGGGGGACTCCAGAACCAGGGGTCACAGTTTAAGAATAAGGGGTAGGCCATTTAGGACTGAGATGAGTAAATTTATGTTCACCCAGAGAGTTGTGAATCTGTGGAATTCTCTGCCGCAGAAGGAAGTGGAGGCCAATTCACTAGATGTTTTCAAGAGAGAGTTAGATTTAGCTCTTAGGGCTAAAGGGATCAAGGGATATGGGGAAAAAGCAGGAACGGGGTACTGATTTTAGATGATCGTCCATCATCATATTGAATGGCGGTGCTGGCTGGAAGGGCCGAATGGCCAACTCCTGCACCCATTTGTCTATGTTTCTACTACATTCCACGTAACCATCATGACTTCAAAAATATATTTGTTTACTGTAAAGCATTTTACGTTTCTGAAGACAGGAAATGCAAAATATAAATGTGGCACTTCACCACTAACACAGTGGTGCAGCTGGTAGAGCTACCAAGGCTTGGAACCGGTGACCTAGGTTCAAACCTGACATTTGGTGCTGTCTGTGTGGAGGTTTCATGTTCTCCCACATGGATTTCTATTGTGTGCTCAGGAAATTGATTAAGTCTTCATAAATAAATTTAAAAAAATCAAAATCAAATATAGGGCGGCACGGTGGCGTAGCGGTAGAGTTACTGCCTTACAGCGCCAGAGACCCGGGTTTGATCTACGGGTGCTTGTCTGTACAGAGTTTGTACGTTCTCCCCGTGACCTGCGTGGGTTTTTCCCGGGTGCTTCGGTTTCCCCCCACACTCCAAAGACGTACAGGTTTAGAGGTTAATTAGCTTGGTATAAATGTAAAATGTGTGTGTATAGGGTAGTGTTAATGTGTGGGGATCGCTGGTCGGTGCAGACTCGGTGTGCCGAAGGGCCTGTTTCCATGCTGTATCTCTAAACTAAATAAACTAAACTAAACTAAGATTTACTGTATATTGAGGCCATTGAACTCCCAGTTCCTTGGAGCTTTACTCATGCCATTGATCCTCAGTGTGCTCATGTCCCCGGCCCTTCATAATGGACCTGGTTGGCTTTCATGAACATCGACCACCTCCTTCCTCCTTTCCAACTTATTGAGTCAGGCGTCTGGAGCCAAGTCGGAGAATCAAGGTCTGATCTCTGCCCAGATCCAACATGGCTGGCACCTACCTACAAAAGCATCTCGTGGAGGTGGGAGGTGATGAATAGATTCCTCTCAAAGAGGTGCCAACTAGCCCCACTTAGCTTTGCCCACATGCTAGTTAGTGCAAATGAAATAAACAGCGTGGTTGGCACTGGCTTGGAGCGACAGTCAGGAGGATGATGAAGAAGCATGGATTTTAGGTGTGACCTCCACAGTTCAAACTGATGTGGGCTACCCACGCATTGGGAATCCAGCACACGTCTTTCAGCTTGATCCAATTTCTCCTCCAGAGTGTCTCATTTACCTGAGGTTAAACTAATGTCATTGAGTTTTTGTTGTCCTGTTACAACCTCGGACAAGTGTTCCAGAATTTCCAGGCAATTGACCCTGCCGTGCTCCACAGATGCACGGAGACATTTTTGATTATGAAAACAATAAGCAAGAACAAATCGCAACTGGAATCATCCAGAAGTGTTTAGACCATCAATTAACCCCTTCTAGATAGACACAAAACGCTGGAGTAACTCAGCGGGACAGGTCGCAGCTCTGGATAGAAGCAATGGGCGACGTTTTGGGTCGAGACCCTTCTTCAGACTTTTGTTGCAAACCCCTTCTTCTGCCCGAGCCTGACCCAGGCAGGTTTTCTCGTTTGTGACGTTCTTTGAAATGTGTGGGAAAACACTGAAGTGTTTGTAAAGAAAACTCCTATTATTTCTCCATGCAAAACATTTCAAGAGGCCTGTTGTGATTTTACTCTAATGGGCTTTTGACTCAACGAGTGCTATTCGCATGCACAGAAACTATGCCACATAATCTGTCAAGGGGAAACACTTAAAAGCTTTGTGCCATTTTTCTTGAACTAACTAATGTATTATCCAATCCTTTTAACATTAACTGACCATGTTTTAAAGTATCCAGCTCTAACACACTTCATGTCACCAGAATTCTAGAGAGGACACTGATACAGTACTTATCCGACTCCCAAAATCTATACAAACATAATTAAACTCACCAGTCTCACTTGTGCTCAGTTAGTTTTATGCACCATCATTTAATCTGTAGAAGGAATTTATAAGAGACAGCAAAAACAATCCAGCCTTTTATTGCCACAATGCGGAATTGATTGAAGTGAGTATTTATTTTCTGGAAGGGCATTGCTTAAATATTAAAATAAACACAGGAGATGAAACATTTAAAGAGTATGCCCTTTTTGGGCCTTGTATATGGTTATATTTACCCATACAACACGGGGAGGTAATCTATATTAATGGTCCAAATCAGAAAGAATTTAAGAAGAATTATTGACGGTCATTTACAACATTTTGTTTTTAATTTTTACTTGTGTATAGACCAAATTGCACTCATAAATACATTGATGTTCTAACACTTATTTTAAATACACTTACATCATGATGTATCCTTAATAAATTGGGACTTAACTTTCTGAAGATGCTGTTAATTCATTTTGGTGTTGTTTCCAGTACAGCTTTATTAGTAGTTGGTCACAATCTGGAGCTAAACATTGTAGTATGGAAGTTACGTACTAGCGGTCAGTTATTAGATAGTTTGGCCGATGTATGTTCATGTGTTCAACTAAACAGATAAGAATTCTAAATGTGTTTTAATGCACGTCAAACATTTTGCTTTACACGAAATTTGCCCCTTAGGTTCAGTAACAAACACCGATGTACTTTGTGTCTTTCTCCGAAGTAAGAAGGTTGCCCCTCACACCTGCCATTTTATGCAGCCTGCTCTATACCCCAGGGCTTCCCAGCATCTCTCTCTAGCATGAGCTGTCCCTGGGCTTTTAGCACCAACAAATAATTGAGGTTGTCACATCTTTTGTTCATTGTTTTTCTAGCCCGGAAAAAATGCAAATATTTCATTGTAGTCATTAATTTTTCCATCCCTCTCTTAAAGCATTTTGTTAGTTTGATCAGATGAAAAGGGCTGAAGGCATTATTGCGAACACGCTGGCATCCAGGTCTGCCTGTAGTGAAGAGAATTTTATCAGATAAAGTCTCAGGGAGGTCATCAATCATTGGCGCTGACAGCCATTTTGCCTTCGTTTGTTACAGATGTGAACATGCTTAATTATTTGTAGTGTAATTAGTTCATGAAATGTCAGGAAATGTCAAACTGTGTGCACAGTGCAGATTCCTTCAGCAAAGTGGAATGAGAGCAAGTGTCAATGTAGGACTGATGAGCAAAACCACCACTGCAGGCAAATGAGGAGATAGCATAGAGCCGATGAGAAAGGGTCAAGAACTACTTAACTCCAGCCTTCTGAGTGACATTTCTGGTAGTACATATACATAGTATGTAAAAGAAAAAAGTCTACCCGAAAATCAAAACGTTTTTGGAAGAACATTCAATTTTAAACAATTTTGAATCTCTTTCATTAATTTTGTGCCATTTTGTATTCTATTATTCCAAGTGTAGAAGAGACCCTTATGGATATATTAACTTGTGAATCCAAGTTTTCTTCCTCAAATAGTTTAATAACATAAAAGGGGCGGCACGGTGGCGCAGCGGTAGAGTTGCTGCCCTACAGCGCCAGAGACCCGGGTTTGATTCTGTCTGTTCGGAGTATGTACGTTCTCCCTGTGACCGCGTGGGATTTCTCCGACTGCGTCGGTTTCCTCCCACACTCTAAAGACGTACAGGTTTGTAGCGTAATTGGCTTTGGTAAAATTGTAAATTGTCCCTAGTGTGTAGAATAGTGCGCGTATACAGGTGATCGATGGTCGGTGCGGACTCAGTGGGCTGAAGGGCCTGTTTCCACACTGTCGTTAAAGTCTAAAGTCCGAAGTAAACAATATTGACAAATAATGCAAAGACTAGTAACCGGATGCTCCGACTTGAGTTTAAATGATATCACCTCTGGAACTTGACGAAAAATTCACCTAGGTCAGATGGGTAGAAAGTCTTTGCTCCCGCATGGTTGTAGAGCTTAGTTCAAAGATACAGCACGGAAACAGGCCCTTCGGCCCATCGTGTCTGCACCATCCATCGATCCCTGCATATTAACACTTCCTACACACACTGGGGACAATTTTCATTTGTGCCAAGCCAATGAACCTACAAACCTGTACGTCTTTGGTGTGTTTGGGTGTGAGGAAACCGAAGAACTCGGAGAAAACCCACGCGGTCACGGGGAGAACGTACAAACTATAGACAGCACCTGGAGTCGGGATCGAACTTGGGTCTCTGGCGCTGTAAGCGTTGTACGGCATCAACTTTACCGCTGCACCACCGTGTCTTAACTACAATGAGTTTGGCACTCAGTACTCCACTCCAGACTACCTGGAATATGATGTGAATCAGACGGGCACACTCAGGTACCATTAGGAGAGTATGGGAATGAAACAGCTTTCTTGGTTCAGGTGGGGAATATTTATGTCAGTTCAGTCGTAGTATTTGAGTTCTATTCAAAATATGTACATTATGCCTCCCCTATTTATCTCAACCAGGATATATTCGGTTCCCCGTTCTTGAACAGCACAAGATTTCACACAATTATTATTTGTTTGCTGTCTTTAATTAAAAGCAAGCAATTTTCTTCTTACAAAAAGGTCTGAAATTTATTTAATATAAAAAAAAGGGTTTTTGCAGAGATGAAGAGGAATGTCTGATCAAGATTATTCGTGTGCATATTAGGGAATCGTAATAGATACATACTAATTAATCCCTTGTTGCTAAAAACCCCAATTAGTACTATTTTGTTGTCACTGGGTCATCAAGTTAGTGTGGAATAATAAAACAATTGTGACCATTTTTCTGGGGAATGTCACTTCTTTGTGGAGTTATTAGAGAGGATGAGACCACAGTGATTAGAACGCTATTTATATTGTGCAAAGACCTTTTTATTGAAGATGCATGTGATGGCCATCAAACGAGTGTGGTGCTGCAGATGGCACTTAGTGGGCCTATTTGTGGATATTTTAGACGGCACTCCACTGGGCAATGAAGCGCGGAGAGGACGAAATGGCAGCGATGATCTTCTGTGGCTCCACCGATGCCAACGTTATCTTCAAGCGACTGAGATGTTAAGTGATGTTTGATCGGTCTCTTTAAGTCTTAAGCATATTTTCTTCCTCTTCTCCCTCTTTCTTTGTACTTTCACCCCCTGCTGGCCTACTTTATAAAAAGCACCTTTCTTCTCTTATATAGACAAGGGCCCTTTATAGTGGTCTTGCAAAACTGTCACGCAGACCTGTCAAATCTGCCACCTTACCACGCTATTAAATCTAAGTGCATCACCACTGTCAATTTATTTAAGGAAAATTATTAAAAATACTTTGAAGAGACTAACGTAGCTTGACTATGCATTGGAGAATACTGCTTGCAGCTAGCGAATACCTGTTTTTAAAAGGAAAATTCAAATCGGTTCTTTATATACACAGCTGCAGCAGGTCCAGTCTATATGTAAACCAATTCCTGACTTTTTTCTGACATGGCTGTATATTTGTGGTTACAGCAAATGTTTTATGCTACAATGACAACGTAATCAGATCTTCCGTCTTATTGGAGTTCAAAGAAGCCTTGAGTTTCTTTTGTTCGTTTATTTATATTCAGTCATCATAAATTTGGGATTAAAAAGCAGCTTTGACAAAAATTGGAGACATACGTTAAATCAAATAAAGCTCTTTTCAACCTAAGAAAATTACGTTTCTTTGGACAAAGAACTGAATTTTAATTCTGGAAGTGACAAAAATGGAAATATTTTCTATTTGCCACTGAGTTATGATACTGGAATTTTAGATTTGCCTCCCATTATGGAAACCACCTCAGAAATTATCGTTAACTTCAATGGAAATGAAAACTGTATGGTTTCTGATACAGGCAGTCATTCTGTAATGTGCTGGAGGGAACTGCAGATGCTGGTTTACACCGAAGATAGGCACAAAGTGCTGGAGTAACTCAGCGGGTCAGGCAGCACTTCTGGAGGGAAGGAATGGGTGACATTTTGGGTCGAAGCCCTTCTTCAGACCTGTAATGCCAGTTTCATGCCAGGGTTATGCTAAAATATACCCTTTGTCCTCTGAATGATTGTATCTCCTGCCCTTCCAACTCTTGAAACATCAGACTTAAAGCATGGAAAGGGAGCCCATCACACGAAGGACATAGTTCCAACACTGTTTGCACTGTAATGGGCCTGTCCCACTTGCGTGATTTTTTTCGGCGACTGCCGGCACCCGTCATAGTCACAGAGAAATAGTCGCAGCAGAAAAGGGTACGACTCTTTGGGCGACTTCTCACGACCTTGCAGGCGTCACCCTGCGACATGTCTGGGGTGTCGTGAATTGTCGCTTACATGGTCGTGAGTAGTCACCCAAAGAGTCGTACCTTTTTCTGGTCGCCGCTGGATTTTCAACATGTTGAAAATTTTCGGTGACTTGCTGCGACTCTGACGGGTGCCGGCAGTCGCCGAAAAAATCGTGTAAGTGGGACAGGCCCATAACAAGGCTTAACCTAAAGCCCGAAATGCATTTAAACACAAAGTTTAAATATAAAATTCTTAAGAGCGCACAATCTCAATGTAATCATGTTTTGATGATGTTATTGAGGAACATGAAGCGTAAAGGCATTGAATGAAATAGACCATTTCTATCCACTAACTTAATATTAATGTGATTATATATTTTAATAATTAATGCATATTTTCTTTTTAAGGATAAACTTTTGGGGTTGGGCATTTTTTAAAAATCAAATGCCACATTTTAACAGCCAGTCACTTGTTTTGAGTGGAAATGTTGCAAAGTATTTAGCAGAGAGAAGCCAATTCTGATTGTATCAATCAATCAATTAAAATGCTGTGAATTATGTGAGAGTGTGGTAAGAAATAGAAGCCACCTTTTATTCAGATGTTATAAATTATTTTCATATTTCTCTAATTATTTGATTTTATTTAGGTTAGTTAAAAATACATCGTGGAAACAGCCCCTTCAGCCCACCGAATCCGCACCGACCAGCGATGCCCGCGCATTAACACTATCCTACACACACCAGGGACAATTTTACACTCATACCGAGCCAATTAACCTACAAATCTGTACGTCTTTGGAGTGTGGGAGTAAACAGAAGATCTTGGTGAAAACCCACGTAGGTTATGGGGAGAACGTACAAACAAGCACCCGTAGTCAAGATCAAACCTGGGTCCCTGGCGCTGTAAGGCAGCAACTCCTCCGCAGCGCCACCGTGCCACCCTTTCTTTGCCAAATGTTCCTTCCACAGAGTAATAACAGTTCCTCTCTTAACTATAAAGGAAGCATTTCACTATTGTCTTGCATTAAGCTGGACACACATGTTAACTTAGAATGATTAATGTATTTGAAACAAGTCTGAAAATTGGCTGAAGGGCCTCGACCCGAAACGTCATCCATTCCTTCGCTCCGTAGATGCTGCCTCACCCGCTGAGTTTCTCCAGCTTTTTGTCTACCTTATGAAAATTGGAATGTAACTTATTTAAGTTTTCCTTATATTCGAGCTTAGTCTACGCTTCTTAGAATCCTTTTTTGGAGGAGGGTTGGGGGGGGGGGGAGGTTCAAAACTGCCGAGGGACTATTACGGTAATACAATTATTGAGAGTCTATGCTTCACTAATAAACCTGATATGGCCACATATTTTCAGGAGGAAAATATACAATGTTGGTCACACTGAGAAATATCCATCTTAATATTCGAGATAAATTGCAGCATTTGGAATATTGCAAAACCGCACTTGTGTGCCTCGCATGTGCTTATTTTTAACATTATATTTATTCTCCAAGGTGAAGAGGGTCCCTTGGTTTATCTTCGCGATTGTATCCGGGCTTTATTTTCTTCTCTCCAACCTTTTCATTTTTGAAATAAATTGAGGCGTCCTATTTAAGAGCTTTTTTTTCCCCACCGTGGTTGTGCCTGAGGCTTGGTTTGCGATCGAGTGAAATAAAATTGGAATGCTCCGTTGCACCTTTCCCCCCCCCCCCCCCCCCCCACTTTTCCACCTTTTGTGTGTGAAGTGGCAGACGTGAATTTAATAGAGGAAGAATGCTGTGATTAGTTAATGGTTTCCCAGACAGCAATGGCCTGGAGAATTTAATTTCACATCTGCTTTGATTGTGTTAATCTCTCCCTTCACATCCAGGCTGTTATGATGTGCACATGAGAGATAATGTTTAAACGGACTAAAGCAAAGTAAACCAGACAAGTCTGTTATTGGCTTTATAATTACATAATTAACTTTTTGTCTCTAATCGTTATGAAGGTAATGGTGCTGTTAAAATGGGCTTCTGGAGAGCAGGAACTAAATCAAAAATCAATAATCCATAGAATGCCATTAAGGGCTGTAACAGTGCTTGTTTGAATCACTCAAGTTTTTGTACTGCAAATGAATTTCATTATAGTGCAGAATGTTATCTGGCAAGCTGACTTTCAACTGATAGAAGTGAGTGAGAGCATTGTAATCAGTAGTGTGCAGGAAAATGGACAAACTGTGCCATAAATTACACTCTGCTTGAAATGCAGTTATTGTGGAGTGATTGACCTACCTGAAATTAATTCTATTTTCCATGAACCCTCCTTTCTTTCTAATTTACATTACGATCATATAGGTCTGAAAAATGATATCATAAAAAAGATTAATGTACTAATTACTTGTCTTCTTATCTCCCCCCTCCCTCGGTTCCAAAACCTTTAGACCATCACACTCAGCATGTAAGCATGTCACTTATTTCATTGTGACAGGGGTAATGTATTTGCAAGCTGTGCTATAAATATTGGAATTCAGGGTAGCTATCTCATATTCAGACACCAGTCTTTTGAGCTATGCTTTTCCAAATGAGTTTAGAATTGACAAAGATTTTCAAAGCCAAATTACCTGTATGTCACTGTGAAATTAGGTTCTTGACCCTGTCTCTGATGTATGCTTATTTTCTACATATTTTCTCCCTCAATTTTATGCATCACTATTCACTGTTGGAACCGGTGACATGTCTATCCTGAAAGGGGGTAAGTAATACTTTAATACACCTGTGAAATGAGTCTACGTTTGCCATGAATATGCTGAATGCCACCAGCATCTGCACTCAAATTGTTATTCCAGTGCTTCAACGGGGCATCTGTATAGATCCTGCAGTATTAACACCGCTTCACATTTTAAAAAGCGTGTACATTTTTTCCTCCGCTCTTAATTTTATCCTCAAACCCTCTGCCTCCTCCATTTTTTGTTTGTAAGATATGTTTCAAAATGAAGTGCAGCATCGTTTTTTTTAATAATATGAAGTTATTTTTAAAACATTATCTGGAAAATGAGTCTGTGTGTTTGTCATGAGCGTACTCATAAGTTCATAAGTGACAGGTGCAGAATTAGGCCATTCGGCCCATCAAGTCTACTCCGCCATTCAATCATGGCTGATCTTTCTTTTCCTCTCAACCCCATTCTCCTGCCTTCTCTCCATAACCCCTGACACCCGCACTAATCGAGAATCTGTCAATCTCTGCCTTAAAAATATCCACGGACTTGGCCTCCACAGCCTTCTGTGGCAATGAAGTTTATTTTCTTTCACATTATCTTGAGGTACACTTGAAGTAAAGATATGTTCATGTTTTTAATTGCTGTTAAATATTTGTGAAGTACCACAGCAAAATACTCACTGCTTAAATCGTTTCATGTGCAAGCTGAAAATTCTAACATCATAAGTTTAACATTCCTGAAATAAAATGTTATGTAGGAGAGAATGTGGAAGGCAAATTATCTAAGTTGTTTATTCTGTCAAATATTACTCTCCATTAACTAATCCAAGTTCATCTACATAACAGGCCATCATACTTTATTATGTCAAATATTGTATGTATATCTTCTGCACATATCTTATGGTGTTGAAGTCATTTCTTCTGTCACATCAACCCACCATCTATGCTGTCTAAAAGATTTAACAACACTTACAGTATCTGCAGAAAGTAGTATGTCTTGGGGAGATTTAAAAAAAACCCACAAGGATATCAACTGCTTACAGTTCAAACACACTCAAGTGTCGAAAATAATCCTCCACATGTTTAGTTTAGTTTAGTTTAGAGATACAGCGCGGAAACATGCCCTTCGGCCCACCGAGACCTCGTCGACCCCGCGATCCCCGCACACTAACACTTTCGCACATGCTAGGGACAATTTACTGCTTTTACCAAAGCCAATTAGCCTACAAACCCATAAGTCTTTGGAGTGTGGGAGTAAACCGAGTCTCCCGGAAAAAACCCACGCAGCTCACGGGGAGAACGTGTAAACTCTGTACAGACAGGACCCGTAGTCAGGAGCGAACCCGTGTCTCTGGCGCCATAAGGCAGCAACTCAACCGCTGAGCCACCGTTCTTGTCAAAACTCAGGAGAAAAATCAAGTGATGTGCTTTCAAATTTTCACTCATCCGTGGAGCAAGTCGACTTTGAAGATCGTTGCTTTAAGAAAACTGGGTTACCCTTTGTAAGATTTGACTCTATCTTATGTGAAACTTTTTTTTCACCCTGAATAACATTTTTCACTTCTGCACTCACACTTAGCAGTCTTGGAAGTCCATAAATTAACTTGACATATCATTCCCCAAAATTGAGTCCCCACTCCCCTTTGTGGCTTCGTTAGATTTTGGTGAGTTCTCTACATGGACAGGATCGCCTTTATTTCTGCAGGCAAGACACCTGGCTCGACCGAAGCGGTAATTAATTTTTACTGTTTGAGGTGTGATCATCATTCAGATAGGACTCAGTCATCCGCTGATGGATGGCAGGGAAACTAGAGTCTGATAGGACATAGCCCATGAATCTGTTCTACATCATCAGTTCCTTTGATCATTGGCAGAAGTTCAGAGATGCTTCTATGCATCTGTCCAAATAAACAAAGTACCAGCTACATCCTCTGGAGCTCGGATTCACAAACTCATGACACAAGGCCGTTTTCCATTCTCCCCCTTCGCTAGAATGCCTCCAGTATTAAATAAACGCACACGGTTCTTTTTTTTTTTTTCGGATGGAACTATTTGAAAAGGACTAAGATAATGACAGATTCTGTAGATAGTAGATGACCCATGAAAGATGATAACCGTGGTGACAGCATGGGCTGGTTTCAGCATAGCTGCCATGCAACATTAAGGCCCACAGCTGTCATGACAAGAAACTGAAAAGTTACTGCTAACGCTATCGCAATTACATCATTTATCTTTTGAAGGCTGCACCCTGATTAGTGTCTTGCATTCATTCCACTCACTTTCAGTGCTCGACTTGAACTAACTTGTCAGCGCACTTTCCAAGAATAAATCAAAAGTACGTTTACTACAGGTTTCAGGTTGGGTTTAGTGGATACAGTGGTTGCTTCTAGTTAGGCGGACTGTTTAGCAAATATTGATCGCGTATTATGGAAGAACTTCCTCTTTAAAATGCCACCTTTCCCTTTGTTTAAAATCTTTGACCTTTCTTTGCTTCATTAAATTTACACATAGCTAAGAAAAAGGAGGAAATGGTTGCAGAGAATGTGGCCTTTATATATTACAACGTACATGACTCTCTCTGACACCTTGTTCCAAATTCCCTCTCTTGGGGATAATGAGGCAACTCTGGAATTTAAAATTGGTTATGTATTCATGGACCTTTTAAATTTAAGGTGTTTTTTTAATGATGCTAATGAAGAACATATTCCTCCTGGGATTAATTTGTTTACCTTGTTACACTAATAAAACATTTTACAAAACTATTTCCGCCATAGTGCAGGACCTACATTAAGTTATTTCATAAGCTTAGAATGCATTTATGCCCAAGTAACTTAATGAGGTCTTTCCGAAAAATTACATAGAATATGGGAAAAGGGTTCCCACACGAAACGTCACCGATCCGTTTTCTCCAGAGATGCGTCTGACCCATTGAGTTACTCCAGCATTTTATGTTTATCTTTTCACCCAGAGAGTTGTGAATCTGTGGAATTCTCTGCCACAGAAGGCAGTGGAGGCCAATTCATTGGATGTTTTCAAGAGAGAGTTAGATATAGCTCTTGGGGTTAACAGAATCAAGGGATATGGGGAAAAAGCAGGAACGGACTCGGTGGGCCGAAGGGCCTGTTTCCATGCTGTATCTCTAAACTAAAAGACTAAACGGGGTACTGATTTTGGATGATCAACCATGATCATATTGAATAACGGTGCTGGGTCGAAGGGCCGAATGGCCTACACCTGTACTTATTTTCTATGTTTCTATGGAAAATTACAACACAGAACATGATCAATATCCATTCATTGCATATACATGTGCCCATGTGAAAGCCTCTTCAATGCTGCTATTGTACCTGCCTTCGCCACCACCGCTGACTGCTTGTTCTAGACACCCATCACCCTCTGTGTGAAAATACTTGTCCTGCACATCTCTTTTAAACTTTGCCTCTTTCATCTCAAAACTGTGCCCTCAAGTTTTTGGGCATTTCAACCTTGGGAAAAAGGTTCTGACTGTCGACCCTATCTATGCCTCTTATAATTTTATAATTATAATTTTATATATATATATATATATAATCAGGTCCCCCCTCAACCTCTAGCGTTCCAGAGAAAACAATCCAATATACGATTCAAATTGTGTAGGAAGGAACTGCACATGCTGGTTTATACCCAGGGTAGACACAAAATGGTGGAGTAACAGCAGGTCAGGCAGCATCTCTGTAGAAAAGGAATAAGGACTGTTTCAGGTCGGAACCCTTCTTCAGCCTGAAAGATAGAGGTGGGGGTGACTGAAGGCGAGAAAAGGCCAGAATCAATCAATGCCGGCAACAGATGACCTCAGATAGGGTGGAGTCCACAATGGTCCATTGTTGGCTGGGGAAGGTGTGCTAACGACAGGGATACAAGAATGTGAACAGTGGAACTGGTAGGACGTAAAGCCTGATCAAAGATAGACCGAGCATCTCCAATCAGGTAGATAGTAGCTCAGGACTGCTCTCTAGTTGTTGGTAGGATGTTTCAGTTGCCTGATAATATGCATGTGATGCACCAAATGTCCTTCCTCTAAATTGCCTTTATTCTATGATGAGGATGATAACCAACATACTTCAGAATGGACAGCATGGACAATGTTGGTAAATATCTGTTCTCTACCTACTCGTCAACTGAATTAACTAGAGCTCTGGTGGAATAAAATTTGATGAAGGTTCTTCATCCTGACACATTAACTCTGTTTCTTCTTCCACAGAGGCGGCACGGCGGCGCAGCGGTAGAGTTGCTGCCTTACAGCACCAGAGACCCAGGTTCGATCCTGACTACAGTTGCTGTCTGTACGGAGCGTGTACGTTCTCACTGTGACCTGCGTGGGTTTTCTCCAGGATCTCCGGTTTCCTCCCACACTCCAAAGGCGTGCAGGTTTGTAGGCTAATTGGCTTGGTATAATTGTAAATTGTCCCTAGTGTGTGTAGGATAGTGTAAGTGTGCAAGGATTGCTGGTCGGCGCGGACTCAGCAGGCCAAAGGGCCTGTTTCCGTGCTGTAGCTCTGAAGTAAACTAAAAACTAGATGTTGCCTGAGAGTTTCCAGTTTTTTAAATTAATTTAGCACAATTTACAAGGGATGCAATGGCGGAGCTGGTAGAGCTGCTGCCTCACAGTGCTGGAGACCTGGGTTCGATCCTAATTGTGTGGAGTTTGCATGTTCTCCTTGTGACCGCATGTGTTTCCTCCGTTTTCCTGCCACACCCCAAAGATGTGTGGCTTTGCAGGTTAATTGGCCTCTGTAAAATTGCCTCTGTACAGAGTGGATGAAGAAGTAGGATAACATAAAACTGTGTAACTGTGAACGGGTGGGTGATCAATGGTCAGTGGGCTGAACGGCATGTTTCCATGATGTCTCTCTAAACTAAACTCTATACTGTCTGAACTATCTAAACTGTCTGAGCTATAGGGAGAGGTTGAGTAGGCTGAGACTCTATTCCCTGGAACATAGGAGGATGAAGGGTGATCTTATAGAGGTGTATAAAATCATGAGAGGAATAGATCGGGTAGATGCACAGTGTCTCTTGCCCAGAGTTGGTGAATCGAGGACCAGAGGACATAGGTTTAAGGTGAAGGGGAAAAGATTTAATAGGAGTCTGAGGGGTAACTTTTTCACACAGTGGTGGGTGTATGGAACAAGCTGCCAGAGAAGGTAGTTGAGACTGAGACTACCCCAACGTTTAAGAAACAATTAGATAGGTACATGGATAGGACAGGTTTGGAAGGATATGGACAAAACGCAGGCAGATGGGACTAGTGTAGCTGGGACATGTTGGCCAGTGTGGGAAAGTTGGGCCGAAGGGCCTGTTTCCGCACTGTATCATTTGATGACTCTATGACTCTAAGGCACATGTTCAAAGAGTATACCAGCCTAAGTGCTGACTAAATCCTGAGTCATCGAGGCAGTCTCTGCTTTGTTCTGTATCTTCTCAAACCTCTAGTTTCGCCCTCCCTGACTCCCAGTCTCATGACCCGAAACGTCACCTACTCCTAACTCCAGAGATGCTGCCTGCCGCTGAGTTACTTTGTGTCTATCGTCCAAATAATGGCTCAAGTAAGTCACAGAGTGATACAGTGTGGAAACAGGCCCTTGGGCCCAACTTGCCCACGCCGGCCAACTTGTCCCTGCTACGCTAGTCCCACCTGCCCGCGTTTGGTCCATATCCATCCAAACCTGTCCTATCCATGTACCTGTCCGACTGTCTAATAACTAAGTCAGGCCTCTGAACAACTGCTTTTGTCTGCATTTTCGTTTACAATTCCAGTTTTGTAGTCAATTGGTTGTGCAATTTGTATGTTCTGCATTGCAATTTGTTGTATTTTGTTCAAACTCTGGGACTATGTGCGCGAGTGCATACAGCAGGCCTTCATGGGCACTGACACATCATTCAGCTGCTGATCAGTGCACACAGCAAGTGACTGGCAAGTCTTTTAATACCCTTGCTTCTTTATGAAACACTCTCCTCCCAGACCAGTGAGGTCTGCCATTTCCATAATCTCAATTTAACACATATTTGAAGTGCTAAACAGCGGCTGTCTAGCCTTGAAAGTGGTAAAGTATAACAAAATTGCATTGACAGAGAAACAAAACATCTCTGCTGCCCTTATTAGCAGAGATGCTTAAAATGAAAGTGAGCAAGACCAAGGATTTGGCGGTGGAGGCAGGGGATAAATTGAAAACCAGTTAAAACTAGCTGAGAAACATCAACATGGCAAGCTAACAAAGACAGGGACCCCAAGGGGAAAGATAGGGACAGAGAGAGCAGGCAGTCTGAGCGTCATCAGATAATTGCTTATGCTACAGCTAAATATCAGTGATCGAATGTTATCCTAATTTGTTTCACAAATTCTAGTGGTGCTCTTCAGATTGGCTGAGATAGCCTAATGCAGCATAGATGACTGTTCATTAAGATGTTGATTTGCCCATTCTCTTGAAGCAGAACAGCCTTTCCGAAGATGTAGCCTTCCCTTTAAGCAGAACTAATTTTCCTTTAATTAGCCAGACCTTTTGCTATTGTCATTTACAGCTCTGCCGTGCCTCAGACGAAAAGTTTTTTCCTCTCTCTCTCTCTCTCTCTCTCTCTCTCTCTGCCAAGTTTTCAATGCCCTGAAAGTGCAAGAAGGGAGCAAACCGAAATGGCCAGGCAGAATAAACCACGGTGGATGCATGATTGAAATGGCCACTATATAAAACACACACACACACACACACAGGTTCAAGGTCAATTGGAAGTCAGGACTCTCACAGATGGTAAAATTAACCCCAAAAAAGTGAAAGGGGAAAAATAACAATCGACATGTCACATAAAAAATCTCATGTGAACACCCATAGGCTTCCACCAATTTTGTAGAGACTGTTTGGGCGGAGATTACCCTAGTTTTCCTTATGCATCCTCCACCCTTTGAGACCATCGTAACCCTCTCTCAAGGGAAGAGAAACCACCCAGTTATTTTTTCACCGTGGGTAATATATTGACGTCATACACACCGCATAGCAATGTGAAGTTGACATTAATATCACAAGATTTAGTAGGAAAATAGTGGTGAACTTTAACCAGTAAAATATTATCAGCATCAACCACTTTCCAGGGCCACTGGGCTTAGTTAGTGCAGGCAAAATTACAGGAAACTAATTTGTACATCTTTTTTTTGAACAATGCAAGTGTCAAAGTGATCTTTATCCACATTTTTATATCCAGCATACTTCCTCTGGGAGGATAAAATCCCTGTTCACAAATTATGTTACACCCGTTGCTTGTAATAGCGATCGTGAAATCCATAATTATAAAATACATGCACATATATTATTTTTAAAACAAAAAGATTTGATGGAAAAAGGAAAATAAAATAGTCCTGTGCTCACCAAAGACCAGTTATTGGTATGAAAATTGTCCCTAGTGTGTCGGATGGTGTTACTGTTCGGATCGCTGGTCGGTACGGACTCGGTGGGCCGAAGGGCCTGTTTCCACGCTGTAACTCTAAACCAAACTGATCTAAATCTGCAATAGGGTAAAAATGCTTTGTTAATATGGGTTTGGAAGGTTTGACTTTTAATCTGCCCTGTTTATTTTAGACTTTAGACATTAGAGTAGAAACAGGCCCTTCGGCCCACCGAGTCCGCGCCGGCCACCGATCACCCCGTACACTAGCACTATCCTGCACACCAGGGACAATTTACAATTTTTACCGAAGCCAATTAACCTACTAACCTGTTTGTCTTTGGTGTGTGGGAGGAAACCGGAGCACCCGGAGAAAACCCACGAGGTCACGGGGAAAACGTACAAACTCTGTACAGAACACCCGGGGTCAGGATCGAATCTCTGGCGCTGTGAGACAGCAACTCTACCACTGCATCATTGTGTCACCCTTGTTGCTCCAGACATTTCAAGAACCAACCTGAATTCTGCTGCATTTACATTTAACAAGTAACAACAGTTTAATGTCCTTCATGTGAATCTGAAGGGAAAACAGAGATATGGTCCCCGTGAATGGCCACACCATTATACAAGAGAGGTGATCAAGGGCACACTCCCATATATAGCCAGGGCCATTTACTCGACAACATTGAACGTAGGACATAGCACAGGAAGGCCCTTCGGCCCGCAATGTCTGTGCTGTGCATGATGCCAAGTTAAGCTAATCTCCTCTGCCTGCATGTGATCCACATCCCACCATTCCCTGTATATCCATGTGCCTGTCCAAAGGTTTCTTAACACCACTCTCATACCCACCTCCTTCACCACACCTGCCTGCCAGCACAGACCAGGCACCCACCATTCTCTGTGTCTCTCCTGCTTATTACAACAGTGCAAAGGGTAAGGTCCATAAGTTAGTAAATAAGTAACTGATTGTAGATTCTTCTCCGTGGATTGTCACCTTGTCGTGGTGGAGAAGCTTGTGTGGGCCTGAGATCCTGAGAGCGATGCCGTCTGGAGCTGCGCTCCTGGTAGGGCCACCCATGGCGGTAAGATCGAAGGGGAGGTCTTTGACAAAGAGCAATCCAACCAAGACCTCAACGGTGGAACAGGCGGAGGACGATGGCTGACCTTAGTGGAGCGTCACAACGGCTGGGAAGGCGGATGAAGGCTGCAGCAGAAAAGGGTCTCCGGTCGTCTTGGACTCCATGCCACTGGATCCTGACCCAGATCTGTCAAGGACCGTGGGGTGGCTGTCTGTGCACCAATCTCCCCACGTTAAATAAAGTCACACACAGACGTCCTCCATATAGCGAATTGCACCCTGGAGACACCCATGGTCAGCCATGACCGAAGGGGGCCTAAGAAGAAGATTGATTGTAGAGACTAGAATACATTTCAAAATGATGATATCATCATTTCAAATGTTCCACCATATTGATTTCGTGGATGACTCTGATTTGTGTTCATCTTGATGTTTTTATCCACCAGCATCTTTCTAATCTGCTGTCACAATACAATCATGATCCAACTGATTATTGTTCCTCTACTTATCAAATAAACAGTCAAATGCACATAATTACAGAGATTCTAGGTGGCACGGTGGTGCAGCGGTAGAGTTGCTGCCTTACAGCTCCAGAGTCACGGGTTCGATTCTGACTACGGGTGCTGTTTGTACAGAGTTTGTACGTTCTTCCCGTGACCTGCGTGGTTTTATTCCGGGTGCTCCGGTTTCCTCCCGCACACCAAATACGTACAGGTTTGTGGGCTAATTGGCTTTGGGGAAAAATGGTAAATTATCCCGAGCATGTGCGAAAGTGTTAGTGTGAGGGGATCATTGGTCGGCAAGGTCTGGGTGGACCGATGGGCATGTTTCGGCGCTGTATCTCTAAACACAACATGTGGAGGATTATTTATTTCCACGTTCTCCCTGTGTCCTGCGTGTGTTTTCTTCGAGATCTTCAGTTTCCTCCCACACTCAAAAGACTCACAGGTTTGTAGGCTAATTGGCTTGTTATAAGTGTAAATTGTCCCTGTTGTTTGTAGGATAGTGTTAGCGTGCGGGGATCGCTGGTCGGTGTGGACTGCTTCTGTGCTGTATAGATACAAACTAAACTAAACTAAAAATAGATGTTACATCTTATTTTTCTTTGGACTATCATGCTTCATACAGTGAAAATGCTGGAATTTTTTTCATTTCTTATATATATATTATATGTATGTAGATGTACATACATGCACATATATACATACCGGCTCCGTGTGTATGCCTGTATGCATATATATATAGGCATACACACCAATATATTCCAGTGAAGTGAGCGCGTGGTCAGGGTGGTGTGGGTCTCTGACGATGCTGGCTGCCTCTTTGAGGCAGCGATTCCTGTAAATCCCTTCCATGTCACATGCCCTCAGGCATACAGGACTTTCCTCCGGGCATGTATCTCAGTCACAAGCTCTTCTATACACCTCAGAGGAGACCTGTGAACGTAACCCCTCATCCCTACGTCTCTTTCATAGCAGCCTCTGTGTGTGTGTTTATGTGTGTTTGTGTATATATGTGTGTGTGTGTATATATGTGTATGTGTATATATATGTGTGTGTATATGTGTGTGTATATGTGCTAGTTTGTGTATATATATGTGCGTGTATATATATATGTGTGTGTGTGTGTGTGTGTATATATATATGTGCGTGAGTGTATATATATATATGTGTGTGTATAATATGTGTGTATATGTTTGTGTATGTATAAATGTGTGTGTGTATGTGTTTGGCAGCATCTCTTGAGAACATGGATAGACAACTTTTCAGGTCTGAAGAAGGATCCCAACCCGAAACATTACCTATCCACGTTCTCCAGGTGTGCTGCCTGACCCGCTGAGTTACTCCGGCACTTTGCGTCTATCTTCGAACTGGACCGTTCGCTAACAAACTTTGTTTCACAGAAAATTCAGGGAATGCATCCAATTGTCATGGCGCACACTGATGGAGCTGAATTTTATACTTATTTTAAATCGCACGGATTAATTAAATCAAGCCTTCTCTGATAATGCATTACGAGACTGGAATAACTTGCGGGCTTCAAATTTCTATATTAATTACTAGATTCCATTTCTCACAGTTTATGACAGAATGTGAACCAGTGTGTTTTACTGCCGCTTTACAACATAGCATCAGGTGTCTGTTACTCTACACTGTGTGTAGCATTTGAAAGCAAGATTGGTATTACATTTCTGATACGCATTTAGTGCAATGGGTTTCCCAATCTTTAAGCCGGTGAGGTGGTGCCAGAGGTTTCAGCCGCTCATTATTCGGTGAACAACCGATCTTTTTCAAACACAAAAAGCTGGAGTAACTCAGCGGGTCAGACAGCAACTCTGGATGAAAGGAATAGGTGATGTTTTGGGTCGGGGCCCTTTTAATCATAAGTGATAGCAGCAGAATCAGGCCATTCGGCCCAACAAGTCTACTCCGCCATTCAATCGCGGCTGATCTGTCTCTCCCTCCTAACCCCCATTCTCCTGCCTTCTAGCCCATTACCTCTGACACCCGTACTAATCAAGAATCTATCTGAGTCTGCCGTACAAATATCCACTGACTTTGGCCTCCACAGCCTTCTGTAGAATTCCACAGATTCACCACCCTCTGGCTAAAGGCAGTGGCGAGGCCTCGGCGATGGCAGCGGTGAAGCCTCGCGACGATGGGGCCTCCGCGGTGATGAAGCCTCGCGGCGGCGGCGATACTTCGCGGGTCGACCCGCGGTCGACGGTCAATGAGAACCTGGAGGACCACTATGAGGGAGGAGGGGAAGAACAATGGAGGACCCGGCGTGGGGGAACTGTTGGGGAGGGGGAGGGACAAAATGGGGAGCCGGCGTGCTTTGTAACTTTGTCAGTGCCGTAGGTGGCTGCTATCTGTATACATTGGGTATGCAAGCAAAGAATCTCACTGTGCCTAGTCACATGGGACAATACCATATTCCTATTCCTGTATTCCTAAATTAATTTGTAGTAAAAATGTTGTGCACTAAAGCTAACTAACCAAATGTAGTAGTAGGCCCCCCCTAGGTCATGACTGACCATGGGTGATGCATCCTGGTCGGATGCAAGCCTGGGCGATGTCATATGGAGGACAGGCTGTTGCCCATGCAGCACATCCCACCTCTCCACGTCGCTGATCGATCCAAAGGAACAGCAGGGCTGTTACAGTTTGGCACCAGCGCCGTCGCAGGAGCTGCCAGAGCGAGGTTGTAGACAACAACGAACTGCCTTAGGGGCTCCGCCTCCGGATTTTCTTGAGGTTTACTCCTGGAGCCTTTTCCATGACTGGATATGGCCACAAGGCAATGGAGGTTTTAAATCAGAGTTTTCCCTCTCCTAGATGGACTGCCTTCCCAGGCTGATGAGCCCCATCTGCCCGAGACTCGTGGGGGCGGGAGCGTCTACCTTCCCGTGCAGGTCTATAGCACCTGCCCACTGCCCACAACTAACCAAAATGTACCAGTAAAAGGGTGTGGGGAGAACGGATGGTGTAAAGTTTGCATGCGTGTGTGTTCTGACCACATGAAAAGAATTTTATTGAGGTAGTTATGTTCAATAGAGACCTGCTGCATGCCCTTGTGGTGGATACAGTGGTGACAGACATCTACATGGTTGTATAGTGTACAACTATTCATAAGCCCAGGCACTGGCTTTATATGCAGTCTGAAGAAGGGTCTCGACCTGAAACGTTGCCTATTTCCTTCGCTCCATAGTTGCTGCCTCACCCGCTGAGTTTCTCCAGCATTTTTGTCAACCGCTGGCTTTATAAACGTACTTTCCGAAAAGAAAGAAGAACTGGTGCCGAGAGGAAAGAAAGGTCGACGCGGCTTCAACATGGTTGCGGACTGCAGAACGTTTCTTAAACTGACAAAATAAATCAGCCCAACACACAGATGATGCCTCTCGGCTTGTAACACCTCTTGGCCAAAGAGAGATATCCTGGTTTCCTTCAAAGAAACATAGATTAAAATTAAAAAAAAATCTTCTCCAACTCTAATGAGGCAAGCTCAGATATGAGTCAATAGACCGATTCATTAACAAATCTGGAGAAATCCCCCAGGCACCTGGCAAGATGGCAGTGAAAGCGGATGTGTTGTGAAAAGTCCTCCTCCGGAATAGATGCCCATATGCTAAGGGTCAGAGTGCTGGACTATTTGCAATTCACTGAACACATATGGCAGTTAAGGTCAGTGTTATCAGACACTTTCTCTGTACACAAAACAAAATTTCCATATGGGCCATGGAAATGGATACACTGTGCTCCGAGGCTGCTTCCCACGACTTCCTTATTGTGCAGCGGGCGGTTAGAAGTGGAGGGGTGTAAGGGGTTAGCGCGCCAGTCAATTGCACTCATTGCTTTGTGCAACAGGCCAATTTAGGGCAAATCTGCGTCAGTTTTGTTTCCCCCCCCCCCCCCCCTCCTCTTTCAAAGCCAAATGCTCATGTCAGTCCATTTGAACGTGATGCAAGTACTGATCACTGCCTCTTCATTTAGAACCTTGTGAAAACACGATGACCTGCTGAAGAGGATTTTAAGAACAGGGTCCTTCACTCGACTCTTTCAAATACACATAAATAAAGCCCTTTACGGACCAGAAATGGCCTCTTAGATTTAGCACTACAGAGCGCTGAAAGGCGCAACACGATTGTCATGGATATTACATGATGCTAACTACAACAGACCAAGCAGACAAGTGTCGATACTGAACAAAACTAGACCAGACGTTTTTGAAAAACCCGGGATGCAGAGACTTGACAGCCAAATAAATGGCTTGTTTAACCCTTTAAAAGTAAATGAAGGGAGGTAAAAAGAGGAAGAAAAAAAAATTGTGCCACGATAGATTTCATGCCTTTGAAAAATTCATGACACAAGGCTGACATCAGTTTGCCAAAGTGTTAGAAACATGATGTAAAAGGAACAGCGAAAATCGTTTCTAATGAAATCTCAGAGCATTCTTTTCAACGAGTTTAATTGAACTTTACTTGCTTGTGTATTAAGACCACCATTCAATATAATTTTCTAACGGTTAGGAATTGACTCAGTCTGATTCTTACTTCACCTTCATGCAGTGTTTATAGTTTATATTGGCAGCACTTTTCCAGTGGTACGAACAGTAATTGAAAGTCGCACTGGCACAGTGAGAAGTGAAAGGATTAGTAATGGTACAATAATGCTAACTCTAAGTTCCCTCAGCATCACCGCGCTGTGGGCTACATTTCGGAAACAAACAGACAATTGGTTGTTAAAATTGTCCAACAAGCACAAATACACATGGAAGGTTTCCAAGACGTACTCTTATTAGATGGTATTCAGATTTAGCTACGGCTGTATAGGTTTGTTTTTTTTAAGTTAACACTAAGATATCTCTAAATAAACAATTATCTCTAGTAGCTATTTTTCTCCAAAGAAAATAATTTGCACGTTGAATTGTAAAAAGCAATTAATACACCTTCATTGTTTGGTTTGTGTTTGAGATGATATTCAGGTTTAGCTCTGACTGTATAGTATTTTTCGAAAGTTAAATACTTAGAATAAACCATTATCTCTACTAGCTATTTTCCCCAAAGAAAATAATTTGCACATTGAATTTAAAAAAAAAATTAATACACCTTTGTTGTTTGGATTTTGAGATGATATTCAGATATAGCTCTGACTGTATAGTATTATTTTAACACTAAGACATCTCTAAATAAACCATTATCTCTGCTGGGTTTTTTTCTCCAAAGAAAATAGTTTGCACATTGAGTTGTAAATAACAATTAATACACTATGGCTTATTGGTTTTGTTTTGTGATGATACTTAGAATTTGCGCTGGCTATATAGTATTTTTTTTTTTAAGTTAATCACTTAGATATATCTAAATAAATCACTATTGCTGTTGGCTCTTTTTTTCTCCAAAGAAAGTGGTTTGCACATTGAATTGCAGAAAGCAATTAATATACCGTGGCTGTTTGGTTTGGTTTTTGTGGTCAAAAGTTCATGAAACAATTCAGGCTATAGAACAAATGTTGAACAAACCAACAAAAGAAATCTTGTCCCTTTTTGAGGAAAAGTTATGCCCACCTTAATCATCATGTACACTGCAGTTTAACGCAGCATAAGGAGCTATTTTCCGAGACAGAAGATTGTTATAATTCTGAACGCCAGTTGTTTTGAACCCCTGCCCATGTTTTAACCGTGTAGAACTTCATTTAATTAATTTAATTGATTCTAATTGTCTTTCAGGGAAGAGAAGCTGTTATTTGCCAACTTGACTGGCAGTGAAAAGCAGCCGGCTTGAGCACTCCCTGTCATGTGAGGACACTCATGAAAATGCATGCTATTCCTCGAGGATATTTCAGTAATTGTGCCATTTTCTTAACCGTTTATGTCAAGAGGTTGTTAAGGGGGGGGAAAAAACTGACACGTCTGACAGCAAATATACATTAAGTTATCCTCAGATAGTTTTAGTTAAGTATCGTGTTGTGACAGGAAATTGTGTGCAATTATCAGCACGGAAAATTATGCTCTAAGATCCAAGGTTGCTACTTGATCCTTTTTTTAATGGTTGTGTCTGCACTATAAGCGCAGCCATTGAGGCATTATTTTCTTGCTTTTATATTGCAATTATTAACTGAACTTGGTGTGAATTGCTCCCTCCTTTCACCTCTAATTCAAAACATAATAACAATACTGTTTTTTTTTAATGAGGGTGTGATACGATCTATTTAACTCCAAGTTTCATTGCAGCGTAGAACATTTTCGCCACAGGTAAATCCGCGCCGACCAGCGATCCCCGCACACTAACACCATCCTACACACCAGGGACAGTTTACAATTTTACCAAAGCCAATTGACCTACAAACCTGTATGTCTTTGGAGTGTGGGATGAAACCGGAGCACCTGGAGAAAACCCACGTGGGTCACAGGGAGAACGTACAAACTCCATACAGACAGCACCCATAGTCAGGATCGAACCCGGGACCCTGGCGCTGTAAGGCAGCAACTCTACCGCTGCGCCACTTTAGAGTACCTGGCCGGACTTTGGACTTTGGAAATAATAATAATAATAATAATAATAACTTTATTTATAAAGCACTTTAAACAACCACAGTTGCCACAAAGTGCTGTACATGAGAAATCACGAACAAAAAGCTATTACAAACAATTAAAAACCATTAAAAACCGTAAAACGAAGGACTATAAAAAACACACTAAAAATTAAAAGACATTAAAAGCACTAAAAACAGGGGCAATGCCTCAGCCAGTGTCGAAAGCCAAAGAATAAAAATATGTTTTTAGGAAGGATTTGAAGATGGACAGTGAGGGGGCCTGTCTGATGTGCAGCGGCAAGGTGTTCCAGAGTGCCGGAGCAGCAACAGAAAAAGCTCTATCCCCTCTGAGCTTCCGCTTAGACCTTGGTACCTCAAGGAGCAGCTGATCAGCTGACCTGAGGCACCGGGCAGGAGCATATAGGTGGAGCAGCTCAGAGAGGTAAGGCGGGGCGAGCCCATTCAAGGATTTAAAAACTTGAATCCAATGGTGAAATGGTGCCAAAACATGGCAGTGCCCGCATGTGTAAATATGCAAAAAGAATCTCACTGTGTGGTTGCACATGTGACAAATAAAGCTCCATTGAACCTTGAAACAAGCTCTGAACTACATAGACTTGGAGGCAGAGTGTGCTCCAATGACTGATCTTTCATAAGTTCAGAAGGTATAGGAGCAGAATTAGGCCATTCGGCCCATCGAGTCTACACCGCCATTGAATCTTAGCTGATCTATCTTTCCCTCCCAACCCCATTCTCCTGCCTTCTCCCCATAACCCCTGACACCTGTACTAATCAATCTTTCGATACTTTCACGGGTTTAGTTTGAATACTTTAAGATGTGTACTGGAAAAACATAAATGAATTATATTGCCGATTTAGGATTCATTACAATGGGATATGTACACCGTCTAGACGGGAGGATAGATGAGCAATTAACAGATTAGCATTTTGAGCAGGGAGAAAGGGGATGTGAACTGGAAAACAGAACACTTACCAGAAAATGACTCTTATCTGGAGAAGGCAGTTGCTTCTCCATATTAAGGATGGCTGAGCAATACGTACAAAATTACTCACATTAACAGCTTTTGGCTCCGTCCTAGAGCAATCCCAAATGATGAAACCGAACAGACGAGCCAAGATTTGCATTGCTTTTCCAATCCAACTGCTTTATACCGCAGCTCAAATTAATTAATCTGTTCTGCCTCTTTATAAAACCATCAATTTTGTCTCCTTTCAACAGAACGAGAAGACTCCATTTGAATGCCAGTTGCCATTTTCGTGATAAATTCGTAGCAGCGGCTTGGTTGTCCCCTCTCCGCTTGCTCCAACGTTTCTTTTGCGTTTTCTCACGGCACATGGGTGTTGCTGGCAATGTCGACATTACTTCCCAACTCTTGTTGCCCGTGTGAACAAGGAGACTAGCGAGAACCATATCGTTTAGTTAGGAGACACTCTCGCCCAGAGTAGGGGAATCGAGAACCAGAGGTCATAGGTTTAAGGTGAGGGGGGATAGATTTAAGAGGAACCTGAGGGGTAACTTTTTGATGCTACTTTTTTACGTGAAGGGTGAGTGGAACGATTTCCCGGAGGGGGTAGTTGTGGCAGGTACTATTGCAACGTTTAGGAAACATTCAGACAGGTACCTGGATAGGACAAGTTTAGAGGGATCTGTGCCAAACGCAGGCAGGTGGGACTAGTTTAGATGGGGCATGTTTGGCCAGTGTGAGCAAGTTGGGCCGTAGGGCCTGTTTCCACGCTGTAAGACTCTATGACTATAACTCTGAGATACTGCATGGAAACAGGCCCTTCGAGCCCACACTGACCATCGATCAACCCGTTCACACTAGTTCCACGTCATACCACTTTCACATCCACTCCCTCCGCACAATAGGGGCAATTTGCAGAGGCCAATAAACCTGCATGTCATTGGGATGTAGGAGCAAACCAACACACCTGCAGATATGAGCGTGGTGTTGAAGGGGCACATGCATACGCAGGGAATGGAGGGATAGTGTAGGCAGAGGGGATTAGGTTATCTCATCTTGGCATCATGTTCGGCACAGACATTGTGGGGCAAACGGCCTGTTCCCATGCAATACAGTTACCTGGAGTCATAGAGTCTTAGAGCATGGACACAGGCATTTCGGCCCAATTTGCCCACACCATCCAACATGACCCATCTACATTAGTCCCACCTGCCTGCGTTTTGGCCCATATCCCTCTAAACCTGTCCTCTCCATGTACCTGTCTCAATGTTTCTTAAACGTTACGATAGTACCTGCCTCAACTACCTCCTCCGGCAGCTCATTGAATATACTGAGCACCCTTTGCGTGGAAAAGATACCTCTCAGGTTCCTATTACATCTTTTTGCCCTCACTTTAAACCTATGTCCACTGGCTCTCGATTCCCCTACTCTGGGCAAGGGACTCTGGGCAAGGGCCTACCTGATCTATTCCTCTCCTGACTTTGTACATGTTCTGCATTCCATCGTTGGGCCTTGAGTCATCTACAGTTCAGACCAACTGTGGGTGGCCGATTTTCCTCTCCGACGGCCGTAGGTGGTAGGTTGTCCTGTAATAGGTTGGACGTCACTGGGGATGAGGTTCGGATTAGGGTGCTGGCATTGGGAGCCCAGGGAGACCCTTGAATTCCTGGGAACTCCCAGGATGTGCCGGATGATGGATGACCCGGTGGGTCACGGCCTACAGGCGGGGGGGGGGGGGAAGCTCTGAAGCCGCCGATCTCGGCCCCGAAGACCAGAGAGACCGCTGGTGACAACGGACACCAGGAAGCCAGGGCCGGTCGGAGAGAGACCGGGGTATCGCCTCCAGCACCTTCAAGGTCGGCTGCAGGAGGCGCCCCCCGGGGCACAGAGGTCAGGAGAGGAGAGGGACGTCGTTGGCGGGCTGAGGCGGTCGAGGGTGACGGAGGAGGCGCTGCAGCTGCCTGGGGCTTACCTGGCCTAACCTGGATCAGGAGCCGCTCCAGTACATGGAGTGCACGGACCGGACTTTAGACTTTTTGTAAATGACGACCAAATATGGCAACTCGTGCACGACAATAAAGCACCAAGGAACCATTATGTCCAACAGCACATGATGTCTTGATCTTTGGCCTCCTCTACCAGTCTGCAGAGGTCCAGGAGTTGCTATGCAACAGGCCTCGTTCATGAGCTGCCACCTTCTCCGGGCATTGACAGTCACGCTATCAAAGAAAGTTGATTTTGTTTAGTTTAGTTTTGGAATGCAGTGCTGGAAAAGGCCCTTCGGCCCACTGAGTCCACTCCGACCAGCGATCCCCGCAAACTAGCACTATCCTACACACATACACACAAAGGGACAATTTACATTTATACCAAGCCAATTAACCTACAAACTTGTATGTCTTTGGAGTGTGGGAGGAAACTGAAGATCTCGGAAAAAACCCACTCAGGTCACGGGGAGAACGTACAAACTCCGCAAAGACAGCACCCGTAGTCAGGATCGAACCTGGGTCTCTGGCGCTGTGAGGCAGCAACTCTACCGCTGCGCCACCGTGCCGCCCTATTGTGTCTGGTTTAAATCTGTCCATTTAAGAAGAGGTCCAGAACCGCCTGATGTAGTCAATATTTTCAATAAAACAATTTGAGTAGATGTTGACAAACGTGCATATTTGGAATACGATTATTCTTCGAAAAAGCATCTTTCAAGATTAAGGTTGCCGTTTCATTATCAAGTCAGAACATGGCCATGTAAGAATAAAGAGTTGAGCCAAAGAGAGCTGGAGGCTCCAGTTTCTCATTTTTATTCTAGTGGTGGACAATGGTAAAAGCATTGTAATGGGCATAGTATAGTTGACAGTAGAAGGGAACAGAGTCACAGGTAGAGCTCATCGTTGTTGTCAGGTAAAACTACTGACGGAGCTTCTTTTTGAATGTTGATGAGAACAGGATTGGGTTTACAGGGATCACTAGCGGGGTTAAATGGCAACCCAAGAGTTGCTGCCTCAAAGCACCAGAGAGCTGGGTTCAATCCTGACTATGGGTGCTCCCTGTACAGAGTTTGTACGTTCTCCCTGTGACCTGCGTGGGTTTTATCAGGATCTCCGGTTTCCTCCCACACTCCAAAGACAAACAGGGTTGTCGGCTAATTGGCTTTGGTAAAATTGTAAATTGTCCCTATTGTGCGTAGGATAGTGTTAGTGCGCGGGGATCGCTGGTCGGCGCAGACTCGGTGTATCTCTAACCTAAATTAAACAAAGAACTGCAGATATGCAGGTTTATAAAAAAAGGCACAAGTAACTCAGCAGGTCAAAGTCTGAAGAAGGGTCCTGTCCCAAAACGTCACCTATCCGTGTTGTCCAAAGATGCTGCCTGACTCGCTGAGTTACTCCAGCACTTTGTGAGTTTTAACCAGAACTGGACTAAAAATAAACATAATCTACGCATACCTGCATTTAACTTCCATTGAAAGAATCCCCTAACAGTTGGCTTGTTATGGATCCCTGCCACAGAGTCATTGCCAATATGTCTGTTGATGTATGTTGTTACAAGCCAAGGAGGAAATCTATTGTTTCTTCACCTTCGTTTAATCATGCTTTGAGTTACATATTCATTTCACAACATGAATGGAATGTTTTCCTGAGAGTTCAAAATATCCTAAACATTTTACTCTGATAACTTAAGCAACTAAAATAAGAAACTAAAATGCATGTTTTCCAATTTCTTGCTTAACATTTAGGCTGTTGAATCTAGTGGTGTGTAGGAAATGTAGATGCTGGTTTAAACCGCAAATAGACACAACATGCTGGAGTAACTCAGCGGGACAGGTAGCATCTCTGGATAAGGGGTGGAGCCACCATAAGGAATATGTAAAGAATGGGCGATATATAAGGAATGGGTGACGTTTCTGAAGAAGGGTCTCGAACTGAAATGTCACCCATTCTTTCTCTCCAGAGATGCTGCCTGTCCCGCTGAGTTACTCCGGCATTTTGTGTCTATCTTCTGTTGGATCTAGAAATTGTTATCGAATTTGAAATGGAGTAAGAAGAACATAGAATATAGGACATAGAACAGTACAGCATTGGAACAGGCCCTTCGGCCCACAATCTGTGTTGAACATGACGCCATGTTGAAGTAACCTCCTCTGCCTCCACGTGATCAATATCCCTCCATTCCCTATAGATCCAGAGACCTATAAAATCCTCTTAAATGCCACTATTATAGCCGCCTCTACCACCGTCTCTGGTGGCACATTATAGGTATCCACCACTCTCTGTGTAAAAACAATTGCTCCGCACATCTTCAAACTTTCGCCCTCTCACCTTAAAGCTACACTCTCTAGTCTTTGATATTTCCACCCTGGGGAAAATGGTTCTGACTGTCTACCTTGCGGTTGCAGCACCTAGACTGTGGAACAGCATCCCTCTTCTCATCAGAACTGCCCCCTCCATCGACTCCTTTAAGTCTAGACTTAAAACCTATTTCTACTCACAAGCGTTTCCTGAGGTCCTCTGAGGGAGCGCTGTATGTATGTATTTATGTATGTATTGTTAGATCTATGTACCGTTGTATGTAGCACGTTAGTACCTGCACTGATGTAAAGCACTTTGGTCAACGAGAGTTGTTTTTAAATGTGCTATAGAAATAAAATTGTCTTGACTTGACCTTATCTAGGCTTCAGTTTAGTATAGAGATAAAACCCAAATCAAGCCCTTCGACCCACGGAGTCCACGCCGAACAGCGATCCCCTCACACTGACACTATCCTACACCCACTAGGTACAGTTCATAATTTTACCGAAGCGAATTAACCTGCAAACCTTTGGAGTGTGGGGGGAAACCGGAGCACCCGGGGAAAACCCATGCGTGTCAGTGGGTGTTTCTCTGTACAAACTCCTTAGTCAAGATCGAACCCAGATCTCTGGTGCTGTGAGGCAGCAACTCTACCGCTGCGCCACCGTGCCGCCCCAGTCAGTCAGAATATTTTTGCATGAATGCAGGGGTGGAAAACCCGGGGGGGGGGGGGCCAGAGGGGACATGTCCCCCCCATGTTTTGAGAGCAGGGGGACATCCCCCCAAGTTTTTGTGATCCCGATTTTAAATCTCCCCTTTCCATGAGACAGTGGGGGCGGGACTGATGAACGAGGGCGCGATGATTGGAGGAGGGAGGAGTGGGGGCCGGGGGGGGGTGGGACTGAGGATAGAGTGCGGCGATTGGAGGAGAGATGTGGCACAGACCTGCGCCTCATCCGCAGGCAGGATCGATCCCGGCCGACTCTCCGGCGCTGTCCCGAGTGTCCCCCCCCCACCCACGGGTGGCCAGAGATGTCGGGAGTCAGACGCGAGCTGTACCCCCAGGCCCACAGCCAGCGCAGAGAAACAGCACTAAACCCAGCTCAACTCAGCCTGTCCCACCAGGTGAACCTGTCTGGGCTTGCGGGAAATATGGCCCACGTTTACAGCCAGCGTGGAGAAGCAGCGCTGGTGTCCCGTCAGTCCAGGCAGGGCTGTAGGTTAACCCGGTGAGACAGGCAGAGTTGAGCTGCATTTAGCGTTGGATTGGGCCTCCGAAGCCTCGCGCGCGTGTGTGTGTGTGTGTGTGTGTGTGCGCATGCGCGCGCGGCCGCCAAAAAATGGTGTCCGCCCTGTCCCCTCCACGTTTTGATAGGGAGTTCCGCTCTTGCATGAATGAACTAAAGCAGCCAATTTAATGGGGGTTAAATATGCGTTTCATATGAAATTGTTGCAGAGACAATATTAGAACTTACCGAGTCAATCTTTCTAATACTTTCTATAATGTGGCACTGAGGAGAATTACCACTGGTAGTGGAAGCAAAGTCTTTGACTATTTTTTCAGGTGGAGGTGGATAGATTCTCTGTGTTCCAGGGAGCAAATGGTATCTGTGTTAGATAGGATTTGCAGAGTGGAGATGAGAAATTGATCAGTTGGGATTTTATTAAAGGGTGGAGCAGGGTCGAATGGCCATGGAGGCCAACTCCTACTCCTAATGCAATCATCCATCGGTGCAATAATTCCATAGTTTACACTTTAGCCTCCTGCACGGGTCAGGATCTAACCCATGTCTCTGGCACTGTAAGGCAGCAGCTCTACTGCTGCGCCACCATGCCACCCAAGTTTGTCAAACTTTGATTGTTTTCTCCGAGACTGAGGGGAGACCTGATAGAAGGATATAAAATTATGAGAGCCATTGATGGGGTAGATAGTCAGAAGCTCTTTCCCAGGGTGGAAATGTCAAAGACCAGAGGGCATAGCTTTAAGGTGAGAGAAACAAAGTTTAAAGGAGATGTGCGTGATTTTTTTTTGCAAAGTGAGTGATGGGTGCCTGGAACGCACTAACAGGGGTGGTGATAGAGGCACATAAAATGGTGGCGTTGAGGCTTTTAGATAGGGTCTTGGGATACAGAGGGACTGGAGGGATATGGACCACATGTAGTCAGAGGAGATTAACCTAATCAACTGCATTGCTGCTCCTTCTTTGGTGTGGACTACACTCCCAGAGCATAGACAGCGGGACCGGCAGCGTCTCCAGAGAGAAGGAATGGGTGACGTTTCGGGTTCGAGACCCTACTTCCCGAGACCCGAAACATCACCCATTCCTTCTCTCCAGAGATGCTGACTGTCCCGCTGAGTTACTCCAGCATTTTGTGTCTATCTTCGGTATAAACCAGCATCTGCAGTTCCTTGCTGCACACTCCCAGAGCATCTTCATTGACAGCACCGTGGGAATAAGATGAACTGCTGTAGTTCAAGAAGGGTTCTCTCTGCCACCAATCTCAAGGGCAGCCCAGCTTAGACAATAAAGCTCACATTCTGTTAAAACGAAAATCGAGTGCAGATCAGTCTTGATCTAAATGGCAGAAGACACTCAAGTACCTGAGTGGCTTGATCCTATATTCTTTAACATCACAAAGTATACTAGGAAGGTCATCTTTTTTAACAGGAAGAAAAGTTTGTATGTTTTCATTGCATGGTCATGAAAAATAGCAGTCAAAGCTAATTATTTCAGTCACTGGGAGGGCATAACTAATAGGACTCTTTCCTGACAGATTGCTTTTAACTCTTCACAAGGGTCAAACAGCATCTGCCTTCATAACAGCGTGTCAGATTAGTCAATCATACACATTCTCACTCTGACGATGCTTTAGAGGTGTGCAGCTCACCCGAGTCCGCGGGGACTTACAAGCTAAAGCCGGTGGCCATTTTGGAACTTGTACGTCTTGGAAGGGTTTTTATTTTAAAAGGGCACCAGGATTTAAAACCAACAGAAAGCAAGGGCTTTGCAATAAGACAACAGGCCTTTGCTACTTTGGGCAGAAACATGACGAGGTTGTTGATTTTAGTGCAGGTTCATCAATACCTGTATCTCACATCCTGTAATTTTGAACAGCCCAGACACGAGTTGACTGAAAGATTAAAAGATGCAGGCCCTTCGGCCCATCGAGTCCGTGCCAACCATCGATCACCCGTTCTATCACTGGTACTGTGTTATCACACTATTGCATACACACTGGGGACAATTTACTGAGTCCAATTTAACCTGAAACCTCGCACGTCTTTGGGATGTAGGAGGAAGCCGCAGCACCTGGATGAAATGTGCAAACTCTCGCACCCATGGTCAGGATCGAACCCCCGTTCTCTGGCGTTGTGAGGCAGCAACTCTACTAGTTGCGTCACTGTGTCGCCTTCTAATGATTTCAACGGTTTAGTTTAGAGATACAGTGTGGAAACAGGCCCTTCAGCCCAGCGAGTCCACACTGGCCAGCGATCGCCCCGTACACTTGTACAATACAACACACCAGGGACGATTTACAGAAGTCAATTAACGTTCAATCCTGCACGTCTTTGGAACGTGGGAGGAAACCAGAGCACCCGGAGAAAACCCACGCGGTCACGGGGAGAACGGACATACTCCGTACAGACAGCACCCGTAGTCAGGATCGAACCCGGGTCTCTGGAGCTGTAAGGCAGCAACTCCACCGTGCTGCCCCCTGTGGTGTCCTTTCACGCCCGTCAGTGGTTGCAAAAGAATGTTATTGCCCAAACCACCACATTGTGACAGGATGCAATGCCAAGAAAAAAAAAAATAATAATAATAATATAATGTGAAAATATTTGAAAGATAAATAAGGGGACAATCAGCAGAAACCTAAATCGTTTGGTATCTCCGCTGTTGTGTACATGCCAATGAAACATGGCCTAACTTGGCACCAAATAAGGACATTAGACCCTATGGAGAAATAGCACAATTAATGAACATAAGCGATATCCTTTCCCTGAACTTTAAAATCAAATTAGTCCTGAAAACACTGCAGAGATTACAGGTGAATCATTAGCATGCAGGCCTTGGAGGAATATGAATGCCAGTCTTTAAGAGGACTCACTGTGATTCCTGAAACAACTTAAACTTCTTTTGACATCTAGTTATGTCCAAATGAAACTGATAACTCAGGGGTTCGGTTCCCTGTGAGGGAAGTTCACTGACAGACAGCATACAAATCTGATCTTAAATGAGAATCAAGTGAAGCCAGATTCTCCCCCCACCCCCCCCCCCAAAAAAAAACCTGACAGTTCACAGCTGTTACCTGGGTCAGCTTAACAAAGACAACCCTGCTCTGTTGAACAGCGATATTAGCATCTGCATGTCTCAGTCTCATTATCAGACATCTGCCCACCTTTATTCTAACCCATAACCCAGAAAGCTTCTTCTGCATTGACAGCCCAGTGTTTGTCATTGAACTGATATTATTGAATTAGGATCTGGATTGCTAGGAAGATGGATCCCATCACCCTTGGTAATAATTTTTCTCCTCTAAAGGTGCCGGAGGTTTTCGACTTACACAAGTAGGAAATGTTGTACAGAAAGAATGGATCTGCCCATAATATATCAAGGTTTTAACTCCCCTCCCCGCGTGTGTGTGTGTGTGTGTTTTTTTTCCCACTGATTATTCGAGAAAGCGCTGCTATTTTCTAACAGTGGCGATCAAAGTCATAACAGCGTACTCTGACAGGTAAGAATAGCTTATTCAGATTGGTTTGGCAGGCGCACACTTAGAATTGCAAAGTTGAATTCAAAATGAGATATTCATAAAACTGGTAACATTGTCTTTCATTCTGAAAAGACATTACAAACTGTCAACAGTATGCTAAAAAATAAGAAATGTTGACCTTTTTAACTATAGAGTTTTTTTTCCCCCTTCTCTCTGCGATCATCTCCTTTCAAATGCTCATCTTCCCCCCCCCCCCCCCCCCCCCACCACCACCACTTCAGCTGTATGTTATCTCAAATAATTACCCAGTGCTACTGACTGTCCCTTGTGACTTAGCCTGCAAAAAGCTACTCATTGTAGGATAGTGTAGTGGGATTTAAAACCTGCTTCTTGTGGCCTGGCAACGGCTCTTAATTAACCACTCAGGTATTGGGAAGCCTCTCTGCCCAGCTCCCATCCATATGGCAGAAACATGTCCACAGTGATAATCACTGAAGGAAACGTTGTATCAAAAGCACTTGCTGAACAGAAAGATTGTGCAAATTATTTTTAATGATTCCCCTCTGGTGAGGCAGCTTAGTTATTCTTTCAAACAGAGGTTGTAGGATTTACTTGTCCTTGACCTATCTTTCCCCCACGCTTGCCCTCCCGCGCCAAACCTGCTGCCTCTAATTCACCTCTGTTCTTCACCACGATATGAAGGCAATGCCCCCAGGTACATAAAAGGAGCAGGCACCTAACATTAGAACCATTTTGTTTCCTCAAGCCATCACAGGTAAGCAAGCATTTGTGTAAGAAGGAACTGCAGATGCTGGTTTCAACCGAAGATAGGCACAAGTAAAAGCATTTGCAGTGACTCTGTGTGTGTGTGTGTGTGGCTATTTTAGGCAACAAAATTAAAAACGAAAGATAGACATTTGTTGTTGATGATATTTGCAAATGCGAGGAAGTCTGAGGTGACATGAGCCATTTTGGGAGTACAAGCTCCATGGAGTTTAACTCACAGATTTAACCCATAATGGGTTATTAAATGGGGTTTGTGGCGTTGGAAGTAAATTTGCACCTTTAGTGCGCCGTTCCTTGTGCAAGGAGAAGTATTTTGAGCCCGTCATGTCGTGGCAGCAGATGAAAAGGGGGGAAGAAACTTTTTTTTTTTTAACGTCACGCTAAATGACAGATTTAACACAAAAATAAAATTCACTCGGTTCGACAAACCTGTTACAGGAAAATAAACATGCACTGCTTCCTCTCAGCCACCCCCTCATCATTTCCGAGGTTATCCCATGTTGTTTGTGCACATTATACAAGTTTTTAACGTTATGCTAATAAACAAGTCATTCACAGGCAAGACTGCAGGACGAGGAGAGGCTGTGAGATTCATTACTGTTTGGCCAGCTGTACCAGCGCCAACGTCAATCTCCCACTTTCTCAAGCACCACCTTGCCGCATCGAGGGGAAGGAGCAGCAGCTCACTGCCATTTCTGCTTTTGTTACCTTTCAAACAGGAAAGATATAACAACGCCCCGACTAATTTAATTTTTTTTTTTAATATTCCTTTGTACCACGCTGCATGTTAGAGCATTGTAATATTGATGTGGCTCTTTTTTTTTTTTTTAAGCAATCTTTATTTAGTGATTCCTGCAGAATTTATTTCTCAATGCCCTTTCATGCTGCAATCTGCTATTTTTGCTATCTTGTAGTCTGTGGTTCTGCGTTGTTACGCTGTGGTAGATATCCTTGCTGTTCAATATTGATGCTGCCATTTCTTCACTATTCGATAACGACCATTGAGAGGATCTGGATTTATAATCCACACCAAGGACCAATGTTTTTTTAATACGTTAAATCCCATCCTTAGCCACTGATTGCACCATCTCCCCAGCCACTGATTGCATCCTGTTCCCCAGCCACTTCGTAGCGCTGAAGCAGACCTTTGTAAATCGAGCAACCTCTTTGACTCCATGGAGCTACCAGGCTCACGGAGAGGCATAAAGCAGGAACCGGAGTGGGGCCACGCAGTCCCCGGAGCCTGCACTGCCTTTCAATAAGATCTGATCTTCGCATCAGCCCCACTTCCCTGCCTGAGGTTCCTCATAACCTTTCACACGCAGTCAACCAATAATCTATTTTGGCCATGAATATATATATATATATATATATTCAATGCTTTCGTCTCCACAGCTCTCTGGGGTAGACAATTCTAAAACTCCATGGCATTCTCACAGAAGGGGTCGGCACGGTGGCGCAGCGGTAGAGTTGCTGCCTGACAGCGCCAGAGACCCGGGTTTGATCCTGACTATGGGTGCTGTCGGTGCGGAGTTTGTGCGTTCTCCCCTTGACCTGCGTGGGTTTTCTCCGGGTGCTCCGGTTTCCTCCCACACTCCAAAGACATGTAGGTGAGTTGGCTTCGGTAAAATTGTAAATTGTCCCTAGCGTGTCTGTCTGGTAGGCGAGATCTCGGTGGGCCGAATGGCCTGTTTCCGTGCTGTATTGCTAAAGTCTAAATAAAAGAAAATGCGTTCTTCACAGCTATTGCTGGTACTGGGAAAATGCAGGACTCAGTGGGCCAAAAAGCCAGTTTCCATGGTGTATCTCTAAAACTAAACCTAAAACTCTTGACTCCTGCAATCCGTCGATGTGCAGATAGGTTGCTTAGCTACTGTAACTTACTTCCTAGTGTGGGTTGCTGACAAAAAGTATCACGGGAGAATTACTGGGCATATATGAGACAGAACGTGTTGAATTCGGGCCCTGTAATTTGAGCAAATTTGAGCCCCATATCTGAGGAAGGACATGCTGGCTCTGGAGAGGTTCCAGAGGAGGTTTGCCAGAATGATCCCAGGAATGAGCAGGTTACCATATGTCGAGGGTTTGACAGCACTGGGCCTCTAATCGCTGGAGTTTAGAAGGTTGAGGGGGGACCTCATTGAAACTTACAGAAGAATAATGAAAGGCGTAGATAGAGGAGAGAAGGCAGTCACGGGTTATTGATTGGGGACGATCAGCCATGATCACAATGAAGGGCCGAATGGCCTCCTCCTGCACCTATTTTCTATGTTTCTATGAGTGGATGTGGAAAGGATGTTTCCACTGGTGGGAGAGTCTAGGACCAGAGGTCATAGCCTCAGAATTAAAGGGCGCTCTTTTAGAAAGGTGAGGAGGGACTTCTTTAGTTAGAGGATGGTGAATCAGTGGAACTCATTGCCACAGAGAGTGTGGAGGCCAGTGAATATTTTTTAGGCAGAGATAGACAAATTCTTGATTAGAACTGGTGTAAAGGGTTATGCGGAGAAGGCAGGAAAATGGGATTAGGAGGCTGAGATCAGCCATGATTAAATGACAGACTTGATGAGCTGAATGGCCTAATTCTACTCCTATAACTTGTGAACTTGCGAATGGAAGTAAAAAGAGATGGAATAGGACTAACGAGATTGCTCCCTTGGCAGCTGGCATAGACCTGATAGGCTGAATGGCCTCTTTTGTATGCTGATAATAATAAGAACCGCTGCTGAAATATTTGTCCATGTTTGTTAACTCTGGATCCAACTATTCCAACGCTGTCTGCTATGCCCTCATACCCACCATTTTGTCTACACTTGAAAACATCCAAAGTTCCGCTGCCCACGTCCTACTTCAACCAGATGCAGCTCCACCTTTACCCAGTTCTTCTGACTCCTAATTCCAGCACCTGCAGTTCCTTGTGTCTTGAAGTTTCACAAACTTAAAATAAAATTAGGTAAATGTCACGTTATAATTTCCTTGATCTGTGATAACCTCCAACCAAAACAGGTGATATCTGGACTGAATTGAAAAATAATTTAATATTTTATTGTCACATGTGACAATCACAGTGAAATTCTTCGCTTGTATACCCAAGGTATGCAAATAGTCACCCATAAAGGGCGTTTACAAAGTTACAAATCCCCCTCCCGCACCAGGTCCCCCTTTGTACTCCCCGCTCCCCCATGCCGGGTCTTCCTTTGTTCCTTCCCTCGGCAGCAGCGTCCTTACCACACCGTGTCCGTCATCGTCCGTCGGTCTGCGCCTTCATCGTCCGCCGCGCTGACCTCTCCGCTAACGCTAACAGGTCATCTTCGGACGTCTCTGTGGCACTGACCTAGGCCCCAGCTGCGGGCCCCACAGGATCTAGCTCCGGGCCCGCGAGTCTCCGGCCCCTGCCATGGCGGCACCTCCGGAAGGCATCCGAACTTGCGTTTCTTATGCCAAATCAACGCGAAGTAAAAATTGGTATTTATCATCATCTTATGTTCCATTTTATCATTTGGTCATCAAACCATTTGCTTACATGAAGAACGACATCTTTAAGATAATATAATTGGGGCTACTGTCCTTTTTGATGCAGTTTAGAGATAGAGCATGGAAACACCCTTTCGGCCCACTGAGTCCACACCGACCAATCATCCGTTCACTAAGGAGTTCGTGGTGAACACCCCTGTCTCCATCAATGATGTGAATGTGCAGTTTACCAGGGAGTACAAATACCTTGCAGTGTACCTGGATAGTAAACTGGGCTGGTCCAGGAATGCTGAGGCCCTGTACAAGAAGGGACAGAGCTGGTTGTACTTTTTGAGAAGGCTCCGCAGTAAGATGCTGCGGATGTTCTACCAATCGGTGGTAGCCAGTGCCACCTTCTTCCCTGCCGTGTGCTGGGGCAGCAGGGCAAAGGCCGCGGATGCCAATAGGATTAACAAACTCATCAGGAAGGCTGGCTCTGTCCTGGGGGCGGAGTTGGATTCATAGGAGGTGGTCTTGGAGAGGAGGAGCATCCTGGACAATACAGCTCACCCCCTCCATGACACTGGTCAACCTGAGGAGTACCTTCAGCAAGAGTACCTGGTTCCACCAAGATGCAGCACAGAATGCCACATGAGATCCTTCTTCCCTGTGGCTATCAAATTGTACAACTCCCCCTTCTCCCCTCCACCCCCCCCCCCCCCCAATCTTTGCACATCCCCAATTCTTTCCACTCGTCACTTTAATTTCATGTTTCATATATTTTGAGTTTTATGACTGTTGGCAGATCAATTTCCCGCCTGGCATAAATAAAGTTTTATTGTATCGTTTCGTATCACACTAGTTCTATGTTATCTTGTTTTTGCATCCACTCCCTACACACTAGGGGCAATTTGCAGAAGCCAATTAACCTTCAAACCCACACATCTTTGGGATGTGGGAGGAAACCAGAGCAACCAGAGGAACCCATGCAGTCATAGGGAGAACATGCAATCTCCACACAGACAGCGCCCGAGGTCGGGATCGAACCCTGGGCTCTTGCGTTGTGAGGCGGCAGCTCTACTAGCTGCACCACTGTGCCACCGCTTTAATGAAAACTAGACTAAGTGGGACCCGTTGGGTCCCAGGTTCACATGGGAGGGCTGGTCCCCCAATGCAATATTCCACTTCTCCACCAATTCCATTATTGGTGGGTAATGGGGGAGGGGGGGGGGGTGGTGGTTCTGGAGCGCTAGCATGGATGTTGTGGGTCAAGTCAAGTCAAGCACAGTGAGTGCAGGGCCAACAATCAATTTCAATCCATTTCATGTCAAGTGAATCCATTTCAAGTCAAGTCAAGTCAAGCACAGGGCAGGCTGGGCCAGCCAACAATACAATCCATTTGCTTTCATTTCAGGTGAGGACAAGCAAAGAAAAGGCAAAGCAAAAGCAAAAGCACAGGGCACGCGGAGCCAGCCAACAATCCAATCCATTTGCTTTCATTTCAGGTGAGGACAAGCAAAGGCAAGGCAAAAGCAAAAGCACAGGGCAGGCCAAACAACTCATTTCATTTCACTTCCATTTCAATTTCAACCACAGGGCAGGCCAAACAACTCATTTCATTTCATTAAGGGCTAACAAATCATTTATTGCAAGCACATTAAGGGTTAACAAATCATCATTTATTGCAAGCACATTGCTGGCTAACAAATCATTTATTGCAAGCACATTAAGGGTTAACAAATCATGATTCATTGCAAGCACATTGCTGGCTAACAAATCATTTATTGCAAGCACATAAAGGTTTAACCACATAAAGCACATAACCACATAAAACACATAAAGGGTAGACTCACAGTTCTGTAGACTCACAGTAGAATCAGAGTTGTGGCCTCTCCCTCGCAATCTTTCAGAGTGACTGACTCGCGTCCAGGCATCTGGGGTTTTATAGTCCTGCCCTCCCCCTGGAAGGGGCGTTACCTTCATCATGGTGATTGACAGGCGAGAGGACCAATCAGCTGATCTCAAGATTTTTTAAACACTCATAACTTTTTTATTTTTCATTAACGGAAAAATCCTCGGGGTTGCCTCAGATTGGGTAGATGCACAGAGTCTCTTGCCCAGAGAAAGGGAATTGAGAACCAGGGGACATAGGTTTAAGGTTTGAGGAAGGGTTTAATAGAAAGATTTAATAGGACCTGAGGGGCAACTTTTTCACACAAAGGGTGGTGAGAGTATGGAACGAGCTGCCAGAGGAGGTAGTTGAGGCAGGTACTATTGCAACGTTGAAGCTAACCCTAACTCCAACTCCAACTCCAACCCTAACCCTAACCCTAACCCTAACTCTAATCCTAACCCTGACCCTAACCCTAACCGGTGTCACTCTCAGGACAGCATACATTAGCGTGTATGTCGTACAACTTGACGGTCTTTAGGGTGACTACGGGCGTCAGTCACTGACGCTCGCAAGTCGCCGAAAAAATCGCAAAGTGGGACAAGCCCTTTAGACAGGTGCATGGATAGGTGCATTAGAGGGATATGGGCCAAACGCAGGCAGGTAGGACTAGTGTCGATGGGACATGTTGGTCGGTGTGGGTAGGATGGCCTGAAGGGCCTGTTTCCACACTGTATGACTCTAAATATAGAAAACTCACATTGCCATGTGTTTCACATGGAGGTGTTTCAAAGCGAGTCTGCTGCCTGAGGTAGCAGCAGGCAGGAAGCAAAATCAACAGAAGTAATTAGAAAATTGTGTGCAGCAATGTTTTGGTATCAATCATCAATGCGTGAATTACTCCAGGGAAAGACAGCAGAGATCTGGTGTTACACTGTGGGGGAAATGAAACTTACCACTTTATTTTTAATTCATTTTTGTGATTTTTTTTTCCTTCTGTTTTCCACTCGCAATTCATGGCCTTTGCAGTCTTGTGCGAAATAATGGGCATTATCCGTTGCGCTTTCTCTGATACAGAAGCCATATTCAACAACGGGTAGCACAGTGGTACAGCGGTAGAGTTGCTGCCCAACAGCACCAGAGACCCGGGTTCGATCCTGACCACGGGTGCTTGTCTGTACGGAGTTTGTACATACACCCTGTGACCTGCGTGGATTTTCTTCCGGATCTCCGGTTTCCTCCCCACACTCCACAGATGTCCAGGTTTGTAGGTTAATTGGCTTGGTAAAATTGTAAATTGTCCCAAGTGTGTGTAGGATAGTGTTAGTGTGCGGGGAGTGCGCTGGTCGGCGCGGACTCGGTGTGCCGAAGGGCCTGTTTCCGTGCCGTATCTCTGCACTAAACTAAACTAAACTGGGTATTTTCAGACTGATGGGTAGATTATTCCAAAGATTCACAGTCCTCTGAGTAAAGACATTATTCCTCCTCATCTCCATCCTAAATAATTGACCTTTTAGGCAGAGCCTATAATTCTTGCAAGAGGAACAGATGCTCAACATCTATCATGTCTATTCTGCAGAATATTCAAAGCTCCAGTTTGATCACCTCCGTCTCCTAAGTTCCAGTGAGTATAAGCCAATCATTTTTATTAAAAATGTGTTCATTTCGCAGAATGGAAGTGTTAATGGCAACCAAGACACAAAATGCTGGAGTATAACTCAGCGGGACAGGCAGCATCTCTGGATAGAAGGAATGTGTGATGTTTCTGGTGGAGATGCTTCTTCAGACTAAGAATCCAGCCTTCATTGTGCATTTCCAATTGGCATTGAAAAGGCTGCCTTCTTCAACCCTCCAGTCCTTCAGTGGAAGGTACTCCCACAGGGCAGTTGCATAGGTGGGAATAGGAGTAGAATTAGGCCATTCGGCCCATCAAGTCTACTCCGCCATTCAATCATGGCTGATCTATCTCTCCCTTCTAACCCCATTCTCCTGCCTTCCCCCCATAACCTCTGACACCCGTACTAATCAAAATCATAGTGCAGATAAGATAGTGGCATTTAAGAGACCTTGGGATAGGCACATGGATATGCAGGGAATAGAGGGACATGGATCAGGTACAGACAGAGAAGATTAGTTTAACTTCAAAAATTCTTCGAGCAGAACTAGGCCATTCGGCCCATCAAGTCTACACCGCCATTCAATCTTGACTAATCTATCTTTCCCTTTCAACCCCATTCTCCCAGCACTCTAGCACTTTGTGTCTATCTTCATGTTAAAACATATCTCAGTTTAGTTTAGTTTAGTTTAAAGATAGGGTGCATAAATAGCCCCTTTGGCCCACTGAGTCTGCACTGACTAGCAATCCCCGTAGACTGACACTATCCTACACACACTAGGGAAAATTTACATTTATACTAAGCCAATTTACCTGCAAATCTGCACGTCTTTGGAGTGTGGGAGGAAACCGGAGTTCCGGGGGCAAGCCCAGGCGGGTCATGGGGAGAACGTACAAACTCTGTACAGACAGCACCCATAGGAAGGATGTCAACAAAATAGAGAGAGTACAGAGGAGATTTACTAGAATGTTGCCTGGGTTTCAGCAACTAAGTTACAGAGAAAGGTTGAACAAGTTAGGTCTTTATTCTTTGGAGCGCAGAAGGTTAAGAGGGGACTTGATAGAGGTCTTTAAAATTATGAGCGGGTTAGACAGGGTGGACGTTGATAAGCTTTTTCCATTGAGAGTAGGGAAGATTCAAACAAGGGGACATGACTTGAGAATTAAGGGACAGAAGTTTAGGGGTAACATGAGGGGGAACTTCTTTACTCAGAGAGTGGTAGCTGTGTGGAATGAGCTTCCAGTGGAAGTGGTGGAGGCTGGTTCGATTTTATCCTTTAAAAATAGATTGGATGGGTATATGGACGGGAAAGGAATGGAGGGTTATGGTCTGAGTGCAGGTAGATGGGACTAGGGGGAAGTATTTATTAAAAAAATAAAAAATAAAAAAAATAATAAAAATGTTCGGCACGGACTTCAAGGGCCGAGATGGCCTGTTTCCGTGCTGTAATGGTTATATGGTTATAGTCAGGATTGAACCCGGGTCTCTAGCTGTAAGGCAGCAACTCTACTGCTGTGCCACCGTGATGGACTTAATTTAAGAATTGCAATCATGAAAAATGATTGACTATGATAGCTCTGTCTCCCTTTCCACAGATGTTCCTTAACCTACTGAGTATTTCCAGCGGTTTTGTAACGTTACTGAATCACAGAGTCACGGAGTGATACAGTGTGGAAACAGGCCCTTCGGCCCAACTTGCCCACACTGGCCAACATGTCCCAGCTACACTGGTCTCACCTGAATGTCATAATATTTCTTCTGTGCATGATGTTTGATTTTAAATGTAATGAAATCGGTGAAAATAATAAATGATTAAGCTTGCACATAATTTTTATTGCACTAAAAAATGAAAGTGTGATCAGTCATTTCTGTTGCTGCGGAATGTTTCCACCAAGATTGTTCTTCTAATTAGCGAAAAGAGAAGAAATTATCATCTTTAATTGAAATTGCGCAGATGGTCCTAACATAGTTATAAACCGCTTACACAAACATGTTCATTTTCCTAAGTGTAACTAGATTGACTCAATACATTAACGTCACAGAGTCATACAGCATGGCAAGAGGCCCTTCGGCCCAATTCGTCCATGCTGTCCAAGATATAACCATATAACCATATAACCATTACAGCACGGAAACAGGCCATCTCGGCCCTTCAAGTCCGTGCCGAACACTTTTTATTTTTTTATTTCACCCCCCCCCCCCTTCTTTCTTCTTACTTTCCCCCTAGTCCCATCTACCTGCACTCAGACCATAACCCTTCATTCCTTTCCCGTCCATATACCCATCCAATCTCCACTTGATCTCCACCAATCTCCACTAATGCTCCACTTGAACATAGGCAAACACATTTTGAATGCACAGGTGTGAAGGTGTAAATGGATAGTTTCATCTTAAGTACTAATTAAATGTATGCATCACCAAAAAATGTAATACTTGCTGAAAAAATATATTCATGCAAGGTCAGCTATTACGATGGTTGTCAAAATTTGAATCAATTGCAAGATGAATTGATTATTATTTACATGAAATGTGACACAAAGTAGATTGCATGCCACAAATTGATTACATTTCCTTGCTAAACCGGAGATCTGGAGAGTTGGTTTTGGCTTAATCTCACAATTGAAAGGCAGCCTCGCTGACAGAGCATTGTCTCCACAGTACTGCTTTGGTGTGTGTGGGACAACTAGCATTTTTCATCGCTAGTCAAACGTTTTTTCCAGTAAACATTTGAATTTATTTTCCCGAACTATTAAATAAATAATGCTGAAGGGTGAGTAACATGTGCAACAGGAAACAAACTGAAATTAATTATTTCTCAATAATAAATACCATGCTGTTGCTTATGTGCAGGAAGGAACTGCAGATGCTTGGTTATACAGAGAAGATGGACACAAAGTGCTGGAGTAACTCAGCGGGTCAGGCATCAACCCATCAAGTGGATGGGCGATGTTTTAGGTCAGGGCCCTTCTTCGGACTGAAAGTAGAGGAGAGGGAACCAGAACAAAACAGGACCAGCAACAGATGACCAAGGAAGGGTGGAGCCCATAATGTTCCATTGTTGGCTGGGGAAGAGGTGATAACGAAGGGATACAAGGATGCAAATAGTGGTACTAGTAGGATGACTAGGGTGAGGGAGGCGGAGGGAGGGTGGGGGGAAAAGAGGGAATGCAGGGGTAACTTAAAATTAGATAAATCAATGTTCATACCGCTGTGTTGTAAGCTGCCAAGCGTAATATGAGGTGCTAATTTCGATTAGATTTCTCTTGGGCCAAAATTCTCATATTTTTCTTGGGGAGCTTACAACCCAACGGTGTGAATGTTGACAGATTTGGTGTGTTTGTCTACACTCTGTACACATGACTCCATGGTGGACTTAACTTCGCAAGCTTCTCAATCTATTTGGAGACCCAATAGTGATTAGAGAGCAAAGCTATGGGTAATACCTTAAATGCTATAATATCATCATTTTTTAAAGGAAAGTCTCCAGTTAATAACGTCCTCTCATTAACAGTCGCATCCATAGCCTCATCAAGTGATTAGAACGGGTCATCTTGGAATTCTCTGCCTCAGAGGGCGGTGGAGGCAGGTTCTCTGGATGCTTTCAAGAGAGAGCTAGATAGGGCTCTTAAAAATAGCGGAGTCAGGGGATATGGGGAGAAGGCAGGAACGGGGTACTGATTGGGGATGATCAGCCATGATCACATTGAATGGCGGTGCTGGCTCGAAGGGCCGAATGGCCTACTCCTGCACCTATTGTCTATTGTCTATTGTCTATTATCTTGGTTAGAACAGGTGTCAAGGTTTATGGGGAGAAGGCAGGAACATGGAATTAGGAGGCAGAGATCAGCCATGATTGAATGGCGGAGTTGACCCAACGGGCCGAATGGCCTCATTCTACCCCTATAACTTGTGAACTTGCGAAGTGTGAAAAGCTGAGTGAAAATGTTGAGAAACCAAATTTTGCTTGAAACTAGTGGAGCTTCTTAAATCAATAAGCATTTTTAAACCGTTTGAAATAGTCGGCAACCTTAATTTATGGTGAGTGCTGTTTTTGTAACTGATTTTGAATGTTATTGGAGATCTATGAACTTTTTTTAATCAGACTGTATCGGATTTCAGTGTTATGCCTTGCATTGAATGTTGCACTTTCATCCTTTATCTGGACACTGTGGATGGCTTGATTAATTGTATTCATATGTAGTCTTTTCTTTGACTGGATAGCACGCAAACAAAAAGCTTTTCCCTGTACCTCAGTACACGTGACAATAGTAAACTTCAGTTTAGTTTCAGTTTTAGAGACAGGCCCTTCAGCCCATCGATTCCATGCTGACTAGCAATCACCCATACACCAGTTCTATCCTACACCATAGGGACAGAACCAAGGGCCACAGTTTAAGAATAAGGGGTAGGCCATTTAGAACAGAGATGAGGGAAAACCTTTTCACCCAGAGAGTTGTGAATCTGTGGAATTCTCTGCCTCAGAAGGCAATGGAGGCCAATTCTCTGGATGCTTTCAAGAGAGAGTTAGATAGAGCTCTTAAAGATAGCGGAGTCAAGGGATATGGGGAGAAGGCAAGAACGGGGTACTGATTGTGGATGATCAGCCATGATCATAGTGAATGGCGGTGCTGGCTCGAAGGGCTGAATGGCCTACTCCTGCACCAATTTGCAGAAGCCAATTAACCTACAAACCTCTACGTCTTTGGAATATGGGAGGAAAACCGGAGCGGCAGGAGAAAACCAATGCGGACACAGTGAGAACGTACAAACCCCGTACAGACAGCACCCATTGTCGGGATTGAGCCCAGGTCTCTGGCGCTGTAAGGCAGCAACTCCACCGCTGCGCCACCCTGCTGCCTGATATTTATCCAATATATCAGGCCATTTATGACAAGCTTTAGATGTATTTGTAGTAGCTATTAATGTATAGAAAAAAAAGGCAAATATTCTGCGCAAATAATCTCAAAAGTAGCAATATGTTGTGGTATTGTGAGGGAGCAAAACTGGCAAAATTATCAGGAGAGCTTCACTTTCTTTCAATTGTGTAGGAAGAAACCGCAGATGCTGGTTTACCCCGAAGATAGACACAAAATGCTGGAGTAACTCAGCAGGACAGGCATCATCTCTAGATAGAAGGAATGCGTGAAGTTTCGGGTCGAGACCCTTCTTCAGACCCTTCTTCAGACCCTTCTCAACCCGAAACACCCTTCTATCCAGAGATGCTGCCTGGCCCACTGAGTTACTCCAGCATTTTGTGTCCACTAACTTTCAATTGTCAGGTTGGGCTAAGTTTAACAGCTGATCTCACAGAAGTTGCTGCTGGGATCAGCACCAAATAGTGGTTGTAAATTATAACCAGACCTTAAATGTGTTCGCTTATGAGCATAGGACTATTGTGAACAGAAACGGGCTTCCATCAAGGTTAGCAATGGACACTAGGATCATAAATGATTATTTCCAAATCTGTTCACTTCATCTCCTCTGAGACTTTCCTTTGATTTTGTTTAAATGGATCAGTTGTCAATACTGCATTTAGTTTTGCTCCACCCTGCCTTTGTTGCGGGCCCTGAACGGGCCTAGTCTTTCCTTGCCTTCCCCACAACCCTCCCTTCACCCGCGCCCTACTTTCAGTCTGAAGAAATGTTCTGTCCCAATGCGTCACCCATCCTTTTCTTCCAGAGATGCTGCCTGACCTGTTGAGTTTTGTGCTTTGTGTCTATCTTTGGTATATTGAATATCACTGTACCTTGATTGGTACTCGTGACAATAAAAGACCTTTGAAAAATTTGAAACCAAGTCCTTATTTCTTCATTGTTTTAATTCTTTAGTTTAGTTTAGCTTAGATTAGTTTATTTTAATTTAGAGATACTACCTGGAAACAGGCCCTTCGGTAAATTGAGTCCACGCCGACCAGCAATCCCCGCACACTAACGCTATCCTACACAGACGAGGGACAATTTACAATTATAGCAAGCCAATTAACCTACAAAGACTTGCGTCTTTGGAGTGTGGGAGGAAACCGGAGATCCCGGAGAAAACCCACGCAGGTCACGGGGAGATCGTACGAACTCCGTTCAGACAAGCACCTGTAGTCAGGATCGAACCCGGGTCTCTGGCGTTGATGTTTTGAGTTATAGAGGAAATGGGAGCAACTTCTGACAAGGGTTATTGTTCTCCACTGAAGCCTTTATTGGAAAAAGATGAAAATAAATCGGTGTGGGTGAGACATTTTAAAGTATAAAAATCGATTACCTTTTTAATGGTGATTGGGGGAGATTGGTCACTCAGAAACAACTTCTTTTGTATTTTAATGATTCCTTATTAATGATGTATAATATTAATTCACTATTTGCTTCAACATTGATGATGTAATCTAAGGATATCGCTGGAGCGATGCATTTGAATGTGAACTGTTCGATGCTAAATGAAATCATTTCTAATTGGGTTTAGACATCACTGTGTCAAGGTTCATCCAGACTTTGTAAGTGAAATTGGTAAATTTGATCATCCATCAAGGGTACACCTTTTTCCATAAATCACATTATGCAAATTAATCAGCAAAATTAGTTTCCTTTAGGCAAATTGACAAATTGCCTTGAACAAAATCCAGTTCAGAATGCAGACAGTACTTAAAGTCACATTGTTTCATCAAGACTGGCCTGATCTGTAAGTGTCGGAAGGAATTGCAGTGGCTGTTTTACATCGAAGATAGTCACAAAATGCTGGAGTAACTCAGTGGGACAGGCAGGGTCTCTGGAGAGAAGGATTCCTTGATGTGTAGGAAGGAACTGCAGATGCCGGTTTAATCCGAAGATGGACGCAAAAAGCTGGAGAAACTCAGCGGGTCAGACGGCATCTCTGGAGAAAAGGAATAGGTGACGTTTCGGGTCGAGACTCAATCCGAAAAGTCAACTACTCCTTTTCTCCAAGGATTCCTTGATCACCGTCTCCTTTGATCTGTCGATTTCACACCCTACCCTTCCGTATCTCTAGTTTCCCTGACTCTCAGCCTGAAGAAGGGTCTCAATCCGAATCGTCACCCATTCCTTGTAATCATGTATTGTCTTTCTGATGAATAGAAAACAAAAGCTTTTCACTGCACATTACAATAAACTAGACTCAAATCATAAAACCATTGCAGCTCAGAAAGAGGCAATTTCTCTTTAGTTTAATTTTGTTGCGTGTATCCAGTCGGCAGAAAGACAACACATGAGTACAATACATGATTTTCACCAGTTAAAAGCTGTCCAGGGTCTGACTTCCCCAGAGGAGCATGGGTGAAGCTCAACCGACTTGGTACTGGAGTTGGGCGTTTCAATGCCAGCGTGTGGAGATGGGGACTCCGCCAGAACCCAGCCTGTGAATGCGGAGCAGAACAACAGACAGCCAACCGTGTCATCTCTGGGTGCCCGCTCTCTCACCCACCAAATGGAGCTCAGGGCCTGGCAGACATTGACACCAACAGAGACAACAACCTGGCTGCTCAACACCCGGCTTGAGATCCAACTATTCCTTTGGTTTATTTATGTTACATTCGCAAGAAGAAGAAGAAGAAGGAGATTACAATCAAGCCATTTACAGTGTATAGATACATGATAAGGGAATAACGTTTAATGCAAGGTAAAGTGCATAGTCCGATCAAGGATTTGGCCCATTGATATCTCCTTTTCATTGATTCTGGTTTAGTTTAGTTTAGTTTAGTTCAGATCAGTTCAGTTTAGATTAGTTTAATGTCACATGCACTGAGGTACAGTGAAAAGCTTCTGTAGCGTGTTAACCAGTCAGCAGATACATCTTCTTGCGTATGGCGTGTACAGCCTAAAGTTGTAGGACAACTTGTTCTATTTGATCTTATTTGATTTATGCATGCCAGGTTGATTGCATTCGTCGAAACAGGGTGGACCACGTGAAGGTTGCAATCTCCCACCCCAACTATACAAGATTACAATCAAGCCTTCCACATCCTGCAGGTACATGATAGATGGAGTAATGCTTAGTGCAAGATAAAGTCCACTAAAGTCCGATTAAAAATAGCGTGAGGGTCTCCAACAAGGTAGATAATAGCTCAGGACCACTCTCTAGTTGGTGATAGGATGGTTCAGTTGCCTGATAAGAGCTGGGAAGGAATTGTCTCTGAATCTGGAGGTGTGCGTTTTCTCACTTCTGTACCTCTTGCCTGATGGGAGAGGGGAGAAGAGGGGGTGACCGGGGTGAGACTGGTCCTTGATTATGCTGGTGGTTTTGCTGAGACTGTGTGAAGTGTGAACGGAGTCAATGGGAGGGAGGATGGCTTGCCTGATGGTCTGGGCTGCCACGTCCACAATTCTCTGCAACTTCTCGCAGTCTTTCAGAAGGCTTTCGACAAGGTCCCACATAAGAGATTAGTATACAAACTTAAAGCACATGGTATTGGGGGTTCAGTATTGATGTGGATAGAGAACTGGCTGGCAAACAGGAAGCAAAAAGTAGGAGTAAACGGGTCCTTTTCAGAATGGCAGGCAGTGACTAGTGGGGTACCGCAAGGCTCAGTGCTGGGACCCCAGCTATTTACAATATATATTAATGATTTGGACGAGGGAATTGAATGCAACATCTCCAAGTTTGCGGATGACACGAAGCTGGGGGGCAGTGTTAGCTGTGAGGAGGATGCTAGGAGGCTGCAAGGTGACTTGGATAGGCTGGGTGAGTGGGCAAATGCATGGCAGATGCAGTATAATGTGGATAAATGTGAGGTTATCCACTTTGGGGGCAAAAATAGGAAGTAGACTATTATCTAAATGGTGGCCGATTAGGAAAAGGGGAGATGCAACGAGACCTGGGTGTCATGGTACACCAGTCATTGAAAGTAGGCATGCAGGTGCAGCAGGCAGTGAAGAAAGCGAATGGTATGTTAGCATTCATAGCAAAAGGATTTGAGTATAGGAGCAGGGAGGTTCTACTGCAGTTGTACAGGGTCTTGGTGAGACCACACCTGGAGTATTGCGTACAGTTTTGGTCTCCAAATCTGAGGAAAGACATTCTTGCCATAGAGGGAGTACAGAGAAGGTTCACCAGACTGATTCCTGGGATGTCAGGACTTTCATATGAAGAAAGACTGGATAGACTCAGCTTGTACTCGCTAGAATTTAGAAGATTGAGGGGGGATCTTATAGAAACTTGCAAGATTCTTAAGGGGTTGGACAGGCTAGATGCAGGAAGATTGTTCCCGATGTTGGGGAAGTCCAGGACAAAGGGTCACAGTTTAAGGATAAAGGGGAAATCCTTTAGGACCGAGATGAGAAAAACATTTTTCACACAGAGAGTGGTGAATCTATGGAACTCTCTGCCACAGAAGGTAGTTGAGGCCAGTTCATTGGCTATATTTAAGAGGGAGAGATTTGGCCCTTGTGACTAAAGGGATCAGGGGGTATGGAGAGAAGGCAGGTACGGGATACTGAGTTGGATGATCAGCCATGATCATATTGAATGGCGATGCAGGCTCGAAGGGCCGAATGGCCTACTCCTGCACCTATTTTCTATGTTTCTATGTCTTGGATGGAGCTGTTCCCAGCACCCCAGGCGAAGCTCAACCAAGTACTGTCCCACCAACGGACACGAGTCCAGAGCCCAACCAGCCACAGTCAGCGGTGGAGAGGAAGATGGAAGGAAAAAAGCCGAATGGAGCAGTCACTGGCTGTGGCTGAAGAGAAAAGATGCTGTCTGGGCTGCCATGTGACCATCTAGAGGCTAACCATAAGACACACACCCAGGGCCGATCACCCTGCGGTGGGGGCCTGCCTCAACTGAGGGTGTCTTGTGATAAAAGGCCGAAACACCCAGTGACGTTGAGGTACGCAACTGAAGATGTGTCTGATTGGTAGCAAAATCAACTAGTGGTCATCCCCAAGAATACCAAATGTCAATTGTGGTGAAAAACCTTAGGGATTGTAACATCCAGTCCTACTAATCAATCAATCCAAACGGTGCTGTGATGCATCCCGATAAAATGTTGTCTACGGCGGATCAGTGGAAGTTGTTGGGAGTTGTTGGGGACATGCCCCGAATCCGTTATGTTCCATTTCCCCACATTTTCCCTGGAACCGTGGAATATTTCTTCCAATCCTAAAATCTTTATCCAATTCTTTTTTGAACTCCACAATTGAAACTGCAGTGGCCATGAGTTTATTCCAGATCATAACTTGCTGGCTCATAACATCCTCACATTTATCTTTGGGCCCTCACATTAAATCTGTATCCACTCCTTGGCCATGCTGATAATGGGGAGATTTATTTGTAATTAATTTTATTTTATTATTCATTTACTTATTTTTAAAAAAAAACTTTTTTAGAGATACAGCGCAGAAACAGGCCCTTCGGCCCACCCAGCCAGCGCCGACCAGCGATCCCTGCACATTAACACTATCCTACAGACACACACACACACACAATTTTACATTTACACCAAGCCAATTAACCTACAAACCTGTACGTCTTTGGAGTGTGGGAGGAAAGCGAAGATCTCGGAAAAAATCTACGAAGGTCACGGGGAGAACGTACACCCTCAGTGAGAACAGCACCCGTAGTCGGGATCAAACCCGGGTCTCTGGCACTGCAAGCGCTGTAAGGCAGCAACTCTACCGCTTGGCCACCGTGCCGCCCTTCTTATTATTCTGAGAGCCTCAAGATTTCACATGCAGGTTGCATAGATGTTTGTTTTTTAACAGCATCAAGAAAGATCGTACAAGATGTTTATGATAGTACGGTATAATGCGGTTTTGTACAGGCCAATCATGCTTAGATGATACAACCTTTTCTCCCACTTTTAATCAGACTGAAGAGGGACCTTAAAACATCGATTGGTGTTGGCTTCTGGAATTACATCACCTCATGAATTCAGTTCAAGAAGTCGGCGGCAGAGTTGCTGCCTTACAGCGCCAGAGACCCGGGTTCGATCCTGACTACGGGTGCTGTCTTGTACGATCTCCCTGTGACCACATGGGTTTTCTCCGAGATCTTCAGTTTCCTCCCACACTCCAAAGATTTCAGATTTGTAGGTTAATTGGCTTCAGTAAAAATTGTACATTGTCCCCAGTGTGTGTAGGATCGTGCGACTGCGCGGGACGATCGCTGGTCGGCGTGGACTCGGAGGCCCAAAGGGTACGTTTCCGCGCTGTATCTCTAAACTAAGCTAAATTAAAGTTACCCCGCACCTCTGTTATTTTAAAATATCGTGACATTTGAAATATCTACATGGAATTGTGCTTCATATTTTATACACAAATTAATCTCCTTTGAGAAGGGGTCTCTTCGAGCAAGAGGAAGAGTGAAAACAGGCCCCTCGGCCCAACTTGCCCACGCCGACCAACGTGCCCCATCTACACTAGTCCCACCTGCCTACATTTGGCCCATATCCCTCTAAACCTGTCCTAACCATGCACCCGTCCAAATGTCTTTCAAACATAGGACAGCATGTACCTGCCACATCTACCTCCTCTGGCAGCTGGTTCCGTATACCTACCACCCTTTGTGTGAAAAAAGTTGCCTCTCGGATTCCTATTAAATCTTTCCCCCCTCAGCTTAAACCTATGTCTTCTGGTTCTCGATTCCCCTACTCTGGGTAAAAAAAACATGCATTGGAAAACAGAACCCCTTGGTATCACACATTTAATGGCACAAACAACAGTGTTTGTTTTCATGCTGTGATTATTTTGTTCTCTTGGCTTTTAGAATAAATACAAAAAAAAACGTGCAACATATTTTGTGCTGGAAGCCGCAACAAAACCTTGTTTCCAGTATTTCTTGCCTCCTGCCATTTTCAGCGCGCTTACTTGAGTGCTTGCCAGCAGTACATGTGTTTCACTAAAGTGACTATTTCCTTATAATCCACTGAGTCCAGTTACAATGTTTGTTCAGGTATTAGGGAAGAATTGTAATTTGCGCTCGAGCCCTTAATTACCCAATTTGTTATATAAATTGTAACTTTCCCCATTTTGTGCCGATGACAGAATCATTTAGAAGCCGTTTGAAGTGCAGATGCTTAACGCACGAGAAAAAAAAAAATTCCTTGCTCTTACCCTTCAGTTGAGTTTTCGTTAATAGTCCCTGGAGTGAAGGCAAGACCAGTTCATTGCGGGTTTCCGCAGAAGTTATTTTTTGCCGTCTGCCTGCACGAGGATGTAGTTGTGTACGTTAAAACAGAACAGGCCCCTGCCCTTCAGAGCTGGCTCCGTCTTACTGCTTCCCTCCGCTCAGAGCCAATCATAATATGTCAGGAACTTTGGACATTTCCTCTTCAGACACCCTTCATAATTCTTTCTCTCAGCTGTCCAGGGCTGTTTCCTTTACAAAGTCAACAATGAGTGGGGTCGACCCTGGCCTTGGAATCTGACCTGGTTATTGAGGCCACAAGACCCCTCCCCCAAACACCTCTGTGACTCTGACAAGTGAGGTCCACATCTGGCCAAATCTTACATTTGTGCCTCTTCTACCAAGGAGGAACAGCATCTCATATTTCCCTTGGGCAGCTTACAACCCAGAGATATGAATATTGACATCTCTGACTTCAAGTAACCCTTGCTTTCCCTCTCTCTCCATCCCTCCCCCATCCTAGTTCTCTGACCAGTCTGACTGCCCTCCTTTAGTTTAGTTTAATTTAGAGGTACAGCGCGGAAACAGGCCCTTCGGCCCACCGGGTCTGCACCGACCAGCGATCCCCGCACATCAACACTATCCTACACCCGCTGGGGACAATTTACACTTACACCAAGCCAATTAACCTACAAACCTGTACGTCTTTGGAGTGTGGGAGGAAACCGAAGATCTCGGAGAAAACCCACGCAGGTCACGGGGAGGACGTGCATACTCCGTACAGACAGCACCCGTAGTCGTGATCGTACCCAGGTCTCTGGCGCTGCAAGCGCTGGACGGCAGCAACTCTACCGCAGCGCCACCATGGCCGTCCTGATTACATTTTATCTCTCCATGTTTCGTTGTCACCTGTTCTCCATTTCCCTTGAGCTTCTTCCCCTTTGATGTCGCATTTTCACACCTTACCCTTCCATATCTCTGTGTCTCCCTCTCCCCTGACTCTCGGTCTGAAGCAGTTGTCTCCACCCATTTCTTCTATCCTATCCAGAGATGAGGCCCGTTCCGCTGAGTTACTCCGGCATTTTGTGTCCATCCTCGGTGTAAACCAGCATCTGCAGTTCCCAGCGTGTGTTTTGAATCTCAAGATCACCTTGTTGATATATTCTCAGCAGAAGCCATGCAGCCTTTACTACCTGTTTTGATTTCGGTAATTAACTGTGAACAAGAGAAAAAATAAACCCGTTTACAAAAACTGCCCTTATCCTCTGGGTCTTTTGCAGTAAGAGTTATTTTAATTTTTTGAAGTGCAAGACATTTGCTAAAGAACACACTTATCATGGCCCAGACCGCTGACAGCTGTATGAAACTGGAGCATAAAAGCTCGTTTATGTCTTTAATGACCCCCATAATGATGGAGCAAGTAAGTTATTCACAGGAACAGACCATGGAATAATCTGAATACTCTAATGCATGGTGCGGGTAGATTAAGAAACATCTGTTCTTACCTTGAAAATAATGTGCTTCGAGTAGGTCTTCAGTTACACTTACTGCAGTTGGAAAGTTTAAAATCCAATCAGAGGGGACAAATCTTTGAAGTGCTTTGCACAAAAGCGGAAAGATTTGCATTTTGATTCCTTTGCAGACCGCTAATGCAAAATCACTGAAGTTAAAACGCAATTTGAAGACGGGGCAATAACGCGCAAATGTTTCCTGCTCATTTTAAAACTCACTATCTTGCGAGTACATTCTACGCAATCGTTCGCTATTGGATCCTGTTACTGAAATAAGTGATTTGTTTTTGCTTCTTGTCCCGGGAAAAACCCACGCAGGTCACAGGGAGAACGTGCAGACATAGAAACATAGAAACATAGAAATTAGGTGCAGGAGTAGGCCATTCGGCCCTTCGAGCCTGCACCGCCATTCAATATGATCATGGCTGATCATCCAACTCAGTATCCCGTACCTGCCTTCTCTCCATACCCTCTGATCCCTTTAGCCACAAGGGCCACATCTAGCTCCCTCTTAAATATAGCCAATGAACTGGCCTCAACTACCTTCTGTGGCAGAGAGTTCCAGAGATTCACCACTCTCTGTGTGAAAAAAGTTCTTCTCATCTCGGTTTTAAAGGATTTCCCCCTTATCCTTAAGCTGTGACCTCTTGTCCTGGACTTCCCCAACATCGGGAGCAATCTTCCTGCATCTAGCCCGTCCAACCCCTTAAGAATTTTGTAAGTTTCTATAAGATCCCCTCTCAATCTCCTAAATTCTAGAGAGTATAAACCAAGTCTATCCAGTCTTTCTTCATAAGACAGTCCTGACATCCCAGGAATCAGTCTGGTGAACCTTCTCTGCACTCCCTCTATGGCAATAATGTCCTTCCTCAGATTTGGAGACCAAAACTGTACGCAATACTCCAGGTGTGGTCTAACCAAGACCCTGTACAACTCCGTACAGACAGCACCCATAGCCAGGATCGAACCCGGGGTCTCTGGCGATGCGAGGCAGCAACTCTACCGCTGCGCCACCGTGCCGCCTTAAAATACAAACTTTCTCTCGGTTTAGTTTTTTTGGTTCGTGGTTTTAGTTTAGTGTTTAATTTAGAGATACAGCGTGGAAACAAGCCCTTCGGCCCAACGAGTCTGTGCCGACCAGCGATCACCATACACTAGCACACTTTAGGGACAATTTACAATTTTACCAAAAAGCCAATTAATCTACAAACCTGTATGTCTTTGGAGTGTGGGAGGAAACCGGAGCACCTGGAAAAAACCCACGTGGTCACGGGGAGAATGTACAAACTCCATACAGATAGCACCAGTAGTCAGGTTGGAACCCGGGTCTCTGGCGCTATAAGGCAGCAACTCCACCGCTGCACCACCTTGCCGCCCATGTGGACGAAACCCATTCTCCATCCTAAAGGGCCTGTCCCACTTAGCCATCATTTACGGGACAGGCCGGTGGCACGCGAAGATTTTGTGCAGCACGAAATCCTGGCACGCTGCGCGATGCCGCGCGCCACTCCACACTCCTCCACGCCACTCCGTGCGCCCATCCCGCGCTACCCACACGCTACCGGGTCGCATAAATGGCGCGCAAATGACGGCCAAGTGGGACAGGTCCTTAAGGGATCACCAAGGAAGAAGTATGGAAGTGTGCAAAGGGTAGGCTAAGAATGAAAATGTATCAAAGTGACACCAAACCTGTGTAAATTAGGAAAGGAAATTTGTAGCAGAAAGTTTAAGATGCAGAAATGTTTAATGCATCCTATAGCAGTTTATGATATTATGAGGTACAGAGGTGGGGTGAGTACACAGAGCCTTGTTCCCAGGACTGGCAAACCGAGTACTGCAGGGCATATGTTTAAGATGAAAAGGAAAAGATTGAATAGGAATCTTTTCACATAGGGGCTGCTATGTGAATGGCGAATCGCCAGAGGAAGTGGTTGAGGCACGAACAATAACAACATTGAAAAGACATTTGGACAGGAACATGCATAGGAAACGATTCGAGGGAGATGGGTCAAATATGGGCGAATGGGACCAGCAGATACCTGGCTGAAGGGCCTGTTTCCGCGCTGTATCTCTAAACTAAACTAAATGTAGCAGCATGGAAACAGGTCCTTTGCCTCACTACAAAGACAACCTTCTACACAAATCCATCATCCTGGCGGGGAGATCTGCAAAGGCTACTGGGGAGACTTTAAACTAGAATGGTTGGGGGGAGGGACTCAAATAGAGAATGCTATTAGACAGTGTGTGAGGCAGGAGGCAGAGAAGGAAAGCACTCAGACCCAACATGTAGGGAGGGAAAGAAGAAAACAATAATAAACAGAGAATAAGAGGTGGTGGGGTTCTTAAATGGGTGAGCAGAGAAACAGGGGTGTAAAATGCGGGCGGAAGCAATAGGTAGCAAGGTGAAAAGTAAAAGTGGCAGGCAGACAAATCCAGGGCAAAAATCAAAAAGGGCCACTTTTCAACATAATTGTATAAGGGGTAAGAGCGTTGTAAAAACAAGCCTGAAGGCTTTGTGTCTCAAGGCAAGGAGCATTCGTAATAAGGTGGATGAGTTGAACGTGCAGATAGCTATTAATGATTATGATATAGTTGGGATCACGGAGACATGGCTCCAGGGTGACCAAGGCTGGGATCTGAACATCCAGGGATATTCAATATTCAGGAGGGATAGAGAGAAAGGAAAAGGAGGTGGGGTAGCGTTGCTGGTTAGAGAGGAGATTAACGCAGTGGAAAGGAAGGACATTAGCTTGGAGGATGTGGAATCGGTATGGGTAGAGCTGCGAAACACTAAGGGGCAGAAAACGCTGGTGGGTGTTGTGTACAGGCCACCTAGCAGTAGTAGTGAAGTTGGGGGATGGCATCAAACAGGAAATTAGAAATGCGTGCAACAAAGGCAAAACAGTTATAATGGGTGACTTCAATCTACATATAGATTGGGTGAATCAAATTGGCAGGGGTGCTGAGGAAGAGGATTTCTTGGAATGTATGCGGGATAGTTATCTAAACCAACATGTAGAGGAACCAATGAGAGAGCAGGCTATTCTAGACTGGGTATTGAGTAATGAGGAAGGGTTAGTTAGCAGTCTTGTTGTGCGTGCCCCCTTGGGCAAGAGTGACCATAATATGGTTGAGTTCTTCATTAGCATGGAGAGTGACATTGTTAATTCAGAAACATCGGTTCTGAACTTAAAGAAAGGTAACTTTGAGGGTATGAGATGTGAATTGGCCAAGATTGACTGGCAATTAGTTCAAAAAGGGTTGGCGGTGGATATGCAATGGAAGGCATTTAAAGACTGCATGGATGAACTACAAAAATTGTTCATCCCAGTTTGGCAAAAGAATAAATCAGGGAAGGTAGTGCATCCGTGGATAACAAGGGAAATCAGGTATAGTATCAAAGCAAAAGATGATGCCAGAAAAATTAGCCAGAAAAAGCAGCATACCAGAGGACTGGGAGAAATTCAGAGACCATCAGAGGAGGCTTAATTAGGAAAGGGAAAATAGATTATGAAAGAAAACTGGCAGGGAACATAAAAACTGACTGCAAAAGTTTTTATAGATATGTGAAGAGAAAGAGATTAGTTAAAACAAATGTAGGTCCCTTGCAGTCAGAAACAGGTGAATTGATCATGGGGAACAAGGATATGGCGGACCAATTGAATAACTAGTTTGGTTCCGTCTTCACTAAGGAAGACATAAATAATCTGCCGGAAATAGCAGGGGACAGCAGGTCAAAGGAGATGGAGGAACTGAGTGAAATCCAGGTTAGTCGGGAAGTGGTGTTGGGTAAATTGAATGGAATATAGGCCGATAAATCACCAGGGCCAGATAGGCTGCATCCCAGAGTACTTAAGGAAGTAGCTCCAGAAATAGTGGATGCATTGGTGATAATTTTTCAAAACTCTTTAGATTCTGGAGTAGTTCCTGAGAATTGGAGGGTAGCAAACGTAACCCCACTTTATAAGAAGGGAGGGAGAGAGAAAACGGGGAATTACAGACCAGTTAGTCTAACATCGGTAGTGGGGAAACTGCTAGATTCAGTTATTAAAGATGGGACAGCAGCACATTTGGAAAGTGGTGAAATCATTGGACAAAGTCAGCATGGATTTACGAAAGGTAAATCGTGTCTGACGAATCTTATAGAATTTTTCGAGGATGTAACTAGTAGAGTGGATAGGGGAGAACCAGTGGATATGTTGTATCTGGACTTTCAGAAGGCTTTCGACAAGGTCCCACATAATAGATTAGTATACAAACTTAAAGCACACGGTATTGGGGGTTCAGTATTGATGTAGATAGAGAACTGGCTGGCAAACAGGAAGCAAAGAGTAGGAGTAAACGGGTCCTTTTCACAATGGCAGGCAGTGACTAGTGGGGTACCGCAAGGCTCAGTGCTGGGACCTCAGCTATTTACAATTTATATTAATGAACTGGATGAGGGAATTGAAGGCAACATCTCCAAGTTTGCGGATGACACTAAGCTGGGGGGCAGTGTTAGCTATGAGGAGGATGCTAGGAGACTGCAAGGTGACTTGGATAGGCTGGGTGAGTGGGCAAATGTTTGGCAGATGCAGTATAATGTGGATATATGTGAGGTTATCCACTTTGGTGGCAAAAACAGGAAAGCAGACTATTATCTAAATGGTGGCCGATTAGGAAAAGGGGAGATGCAACGAAACCTGGGTGTCATGGTACACCAGTCATTGAAAGTAGGCATGCAGGTGCAGCAGGCAGTGAAGAAAGCGAATGGTATGTTAGCTTTCATAGCAAAAGGATTTGAGTATAGGAGCAGGGAGGTTCTACTGCAGTTGTACAGGGTCTTGGTGAGACCACACCTGGAGTATTGCGTACAGTTTTGGTCTCCAAATCTGAGGAAGGACATTATAGCCATAGAGGGAGTGCAGAGAAGGTTCACCAGACTGATTCATGGGATGTCAGGACTTACATATGAAGAAAGACTGGATAGACTTGGCTTATACTCGCTAGAATTTAGGAGATTGAGAGGGGATCTTATAGAAACGTACAAAATTCTTATGGGGTTGGACAGGCTAGATGCAGGAAGATTGTTCCCGATGTTGGGGAAGTCCAGGACAAGGGGTCACAGCTTAAGGAAAAGGGGGAAATCCTATAAGACCGAGATGAGAAAAAACATTTTCACACAGAGAGTGGTGAATCTCTGGAACTCTCTGCCACAGAGGGTAGTTGAGGCCAGTTCATTGGCTATATTTAAGAGGGAGTTAGATGTGGCCCTTGTGGCTAAAGGGATCAGGGGGTATGGAGAGAAGGCAGGTACGGGATACTGAGTTGGATGATCAGCCATGATCATATTGAATGGCGGTGCAGGCTCGAAGGGCCGAATGGCCTACTCCTGCACCTATTTTCTATGTATCTATGTATCTATGTATCTCTCCAACACAACAGACTGAAAGATGGAGGTTGGGAAGGAGCGGGGGGGGGGGGAGGGGGGGGAATTGGTGGAACTGGAGGTGAGAAAAGGCCAAAACAAAGCAGGTGACCTCAGGAAGGGTGGACTCCATAATGGCCCATTGTTGGCTGAATTGATATAACCACTCTAAAATTGTCCCTAGTGTGTGTAGGATAGTATGTTGGTGTGCGGGGATCGCTGGTCGGTGCGGACTCGGTGGGCCGAAGGGCCGGTTTCCACGCTGCATCTCTAAACTAAGCAAACCCTGAAGACTAAGATGTAGAAATTCCACATCCCATCCATTTTCTCACCACTTCTCCCTGGAACCAAATGTCAATTTGAAATTCTCCTTCAGGACATAATCTCTGAATCACCTTTGCAGGATCCAATTTGATTTTAGACTTTATCTGTTTAATTAAATCAAATGGCACTGTTGAGATGGATATTTATGAATAAACAGCAATGTGATTTACGGATATCAAAGTTATTAACTGGCTTTTGAAATTTTAATAGACTATTTGTGAGTTATAATATTCTGTTCATCATTAATAACGCTGATTGGGAAAAATCTGACAAAGGACACATTATCATCATAAATGCTCTGTCGTCCCATGTTATAACATGAAGTTAACATATCAATCATGTACTTCATTGAGTTCATTATGGATGACGAAAGACCTGGAAATGTTTCTATCACTCTTCTAATTCATTTTATATCTTTCTAAAATGGGCGGCACGGTAGCGTAGCGGTGGAGCTTACTACATTACAGCGCCAGAGACCCGGGTTCGATCCTTACCACGGATGCTCTACTGCACACGGAGCTTGTACCTTCTCCCCGTGACCTGCGTGGGTTGTCTCCGAGATCATCGGTTTTCTCCCACGCTCCAAAGACGTACAAGTCTATAGGTTAATTTGTTTTGGTATAAATGTAAAAATGTCCCTAGTGTGTGTAGGATAGTGCGTTAATGTGCGGGGATTAATGGTCGGTGCGGACCCGGTGGGGAGAAAGGGTTGTTTCCGCGCTGTATCTCTAAACTAAAATTTCAGCACTTAGAGTGTTCGTAAGTGAAACCAAGTTTTATTGCCTTCATTGCTCTTCCTGTTGCTCAATCTCCTGAACAAAAACCCTGAAAGTTCTCTGTTTCTCCTTTTCAGATGTACACACATATGTCCACTGATGTTCCAGTGACAACAATCCAAGTTTGTCCAATTTCTCCTTACAGGTAATATCTTCTAGCCCAGGCAGCATTCTGGAAAACCTCTTCTGCACCCTCTCCAAAGCCTCCACATCCTTCCAGGTCATAGGATGACCAGAAATGCATACAAGCTTCATTGGTTGTTGCTTTGCATTGGTTGAAAGAAGAGATTGTGGTCGGCACGGTGGCGCAGCGGTAGAGCTGCTGCCTTACATCACCAGAGACCTGGGTTCAATCCTGATTATGGGTTTGTATGTTCTCCCTGTGACTGCGTGGGTTTTCTCCGGGTGCTCCAGTTTCCTCCCACATCCCAAAGACATACAGGTATGAAGGTTAATTGGCCTCTGTAAATTGTTCCAAGTGTGTAGGGTAGAACCAGCACACTGCTCGATGGGCCGAATGGCCTATTTCCACGTTGTGTCTCCAAAGTAAACTAAACTTGCATCTTTCAATTGCCTCTTTCACACCTCCTTTCTGGAGTTGCTGCGCTGGAACCTTACTTTTAACATTCCTTCTCTCCAGAGATGCTGCCTGTCCCGCTGAGTTACCCCAGCATTATGTGTCCACATTACTTTTAACATGTTCTGCTTTGTGTTTTTTGCACTACTTCAGAATGCACAACCATCTTTGCACCATTCTGCTGTTTTAAATTTGTTGCTGTATTTATTATGGTATTTTATGTATAGGATGGAACTACAGATGCTGGTTTAAATCTAAGATAGACACAAAATGCTGGAGCAACTCAGCGGGACAGGCAGCATCTCTGGAGAGAAGGAATGGGTGACTTTTCGGGTCAAAACCCTTCTTCAAACTGATCAATAGTGTGAACATCAGTCTCAAGAAGGGTCTCGACCCAAAACGTCTCCCATTCCTTCTCTCCAGACATGCTGCCTGTCCTGCTGAGTTACTTCCGCTGGGAGTCCAGAACCAAGGGCCACAGTTTAAGAATATGGGGTTAGCCATTTAGAACAGAGATGAGGAAACACTTTTTCACACAGAGAGTTGAGAGTCTGTGGAATTCTCTGCCTCAGAGGGCGGTGGAGGCCGGTTCTCTGGATACTTTCAAGAGAGAGCTAGATAGGGCTCTTGAAAATAGTGGAGTCAGGGGATATGGGGAGAAGGCAGGAAAGGGGTACTGATTGTGGATGATCAGCCATGATCACATTGAATGGCGGTGCTGGCTTGAAGGGCCGAATGGCCTCCTCCTGCACCTATTGTCTATTGTCTATTGTCCAGCATTTTGCATCTATGGTATTTTATCATTACCATATGTGTGGTAGATATTTTTACACAGAAGCTGGCAGGTGCCTAAAGTTCTCTACCAGGGAATGGTGATGGAGGCAGATACAATAATGGTATTTAAGAAACTTTTGCATAGGCGCATGGATACGCAGAGAATGGAGGGATATGGATTATGTGCAGGCAGATACGAGTTGATCTTGGCATCATGTTCGGAACAGTTAATGGGGGCTGAAGGGACAGTTCTTGTGCCCTACTGTTCTATGTTCTATAATAATATGAGAGAAAGTTAAAGAATGGTTGGATCTGAGGGGAGGAGATATGGGGGGATGTTTTTTGTACACTGGAGGTGGGGGGCGCACGGAACTTACTGACGGGGGTGGTGGTGGAGGTAAATACAATAGTGGTGTTTAAGAGGTTTTTATATTGGTACATGGACATGCAGGGTATGGAGGGAGGTGGATTATTTGGAGCCCCATATCTGAGGAAGGAGGTGCTGCCTTTGGAGAGGGTCCAGAGGAGATTTACGAGAATGGTCCCAGAAATGAGTGGGTTAACCTATGATGAGCGTTTGAAGGCACTGGGACTGTACTCGCTGGAGCTTAGAAGGATGAGGCTGGACCTCATTGAAGCGTCCCGAATAGTGAAAGGCCTGGATAGAGTGGATGTGGAGAGGATGTTTCCAGTGGTGGGAAAGTCAAGGAGCAGAGGCCGTAGCCTCAGAATAAAAGGATATGCCTTTAGAAAGGCGATGAGGAGGAATTTCTTCAGTCAGAGAGTGGTGAATCTGTGGAACTCAATGCCACAGATGGCTGTGGAGGCCAAGTGAATGGGTATTTTTAAGGTACAGATTGTTGATTAGTAAGGATGTCCGGGGTTATGGGGAGAAGGCAGGAGAATGGGGGTGAGAGGGGAAAGATAGATCAGCCATGATTGAATGCTGGAGTAGACCTGAATTGCTGAATGGCCTAATTCTGCTCCTATCACTTATGAACATGAGGCATGTAGATGAGATTAATATATATTAGCATTATGTTCAACACAGGCATTGTGGGCCTTTTTTAGTGCTGTATTCTTCTATATTCCAGCCGTAGTTGCGGCCTCCGATGAGGGATGCGGCCGTTCAGGTGGCCCAGCTGCTGGAGGACTCTCCCGACGCCGGGGCTACATCACCCGGCGAGAACGGCCAGGATCATCGGGCCTCCGTAGAGGCAATAGCGGGGGCTTCATTTGGCCTGACTTTTTTGGGTGAACTGGGGCTGGGGACTGGACATTGTGCCTTCCCCCCACAGTGGAAATCATTGTGGGGGGATGATTTTTGTATGTAATTGTTTGTAATTGTATTTGTTAGTCTGTGTTCAAGATGGCGGTCGGAGGGGAGAGTGGACGCTGGCGTTAAATTGCCGCTGCTCTCTCCTCAAATTGTGCTTCTGATTTTCTTTTTTTTGTGTTTTTGGAAGGAATTCTGTCCCTGATTTATGTATTGGTCTTTATAACCTATTTTTTTTAAATTCTGATTATATGTTTTCTATAAATCTCTGTATGGTGTCCTTGAGACCTCGGTATAAGGCGCCCGTAAATAAAATCCATTATTATTATTCCTTATTTTATGTTTAAACATGGAAACATTCATATTTCAAATCTGGACTGGCTTACACATAAATTTGGTTCCATATCATATGGTTAACGTTTTAAAACTGCTTTCTGAAGTAGTCTAGCAGCCTGCTGGTTGCCAGGGCTAGTAAAGATAAGTTCACATGGAGTATAACAGCACGGTGGTGCAGCGGTAGAGTTGCTGCCTCACAGAGCCAGAAACCTGGGTTCGATCCTGACTACGGGCGCTGTCTGGACGTTTGGACGTTCTCCTGTGACCCGCGTGGGTTTCTCAGTGATTTCCTCCCACACCCAAAGGACATACAAGTTTTGTAGGTTAATTGGCTTGGTATAAATATAAATTTGTGTGTGTAGGATAGTGCTAGTGATTGCTAGTTGGCGCGTACTCGGTGGGCCCAAGGGCCTGTTTCTGCACTGTATCTCTAAACTAAACTAAAAGTAAATAACTGAATAGAAACGTGAAAGGTTATTGTCTCATTGGAAGTCCTGCCTCATTTCCCTTCTCCCCAGTTGTTGTAAGTACCTCAGCATTTCTTCAATGTCTTCTGAATTTTCTTCTTAGATTTGAAATTGAAATTCTGATAATCGAATGCTGCTGATTTAAAAGTCATGCTTTCAACTTCTGTTCAAAAATATTCAGAAACCCCAAGGCTTAGAGGTGCGAGCTAATATTTTCACCATGTGAAATTAAAGGATCTTACAATTGATAAATCACCTTCATATCTGTACATAGAACAGTTAAGGAGATGGACGAAAAAATGCTCTTCGTTGGAGCTTTCATAATCCTCCTTTCATCTATGACGTTTGGATAACATTTTAGGAATGAAAATCTTTCTCGATTTATAAATAGCCAATGTAAACAGGTTAATGACTTAAGGGCCTGTCCCACTTGGCTGTCTTTCGCGCGCCATTTACGCGACCTGCTAGCGTGTGGGTAGCGTGTGGATAGTGCGTGGGTAGCGCGGGACGGGCACATGGAGTGGTGTGCAGGAGTGTGGAGTGGCGTGGAGGAGTGTGGACTTTGTCCTGAACGAAATCTTTGCGTGCCACCGGCCTGTCGCGTAACTGACGGCCAAAGTGGGACAGGCCCAAGGCCCTGGCACGACGAAACGTCTCACCTCCAACAGCAGCAGAAGCAGGCAAACGATCGTCGAACTCAGCCTGCGGCTCACGGCCGTTGCGGATCCAGATCCGCCCCCCACTCCTATTGAAGATAGACCCAAAATGCAGGAGTAACTCAACGGGACCGGCAGCATCTCTGGAGAGAAGCAATGGATGACGTTTCGGGTCAAGACCCTTCTTTCAGACTGAAGAAGGGTCTCGACCCGAAACATCATCCATTCCTTCTCTCCAGAGATGCTGCCGGTCCCGCTGAGTTACTCCAGCATTTTGTGTCCATCTTCAAAATGACGTCACGCGCTCCAGACGGCTGTGCGGGCGAATGATGACGCACGTGACTCTCGTGGGACCGTCGCGCGAGCGTCACTACCGGCCTGTCGAGTCATTGACGGCCCAAGTGGGACAGGCCCTTTACTAACCATCAACCCTGATGCTAAGATCACACTATTGGTCAGTGCTGATCTAAGCCATGCTGTTTTATCTAATCAAACATTGCAAATTAAAAGCAAAAGTTAACCTTGTCCTGGATCTATAGGCTGTGGATTGCTTGATTGTAATCATGTATGGTCTTTCTGCTGACTGAATAGCATGCGACAAAAAAGTTTTGTCACTGTACCTTGAAGGATGGTGGGTGTATGGAAAGATGATGGTTTAAACCGAAGATAGACACAAAATGCTGGAGTAACTCAGTGGGACGGGCAACATCTCTGGAGAGAAGGAATGGGTGACGTTTCGGGGACGAGACCGGGTCGAGAGTCTGAAGAAGAGTCTCAACCCAAAATGGGTGAGAGTTTCACCCATTCCTTCTCTCCAGCGGTGCTGCCTGCCCCGCTGAGTTACTCCATCATATTGTGGCAATCTACCTTTAAGGGCAGTTGCTCATCTTCAAAGGATTGAATTGAGCGAAGTTCTATCAGGAAGTATGCAAGCCACACATTGAACTGCAGATGCCAGTTTACAAATAAAAACACAAAGCGCTGGAGTAACTCAGCGGGTCCGACAGCATCTCTGGAGGAAATGGATCCTATTTCTAGATGTATACCATGCAAGATCTGTTTCAAACATATATCTGATAGACATTGTTGTATTTTGAGGGGCTGATTGGGCTGGTGCTAACTAATAATAATATTTTACCACGTGGTAAATAAGGGAGTTCAATTTCTACGCATGTTAATCAAGTTTAAAATGGCTGCTCCTGAAACATATTTCTGCAAAGAAATATTATCAGATCACCCATACACTAGTTCTATCCTGTACGCGAGGGGACAATTTACAGAAGCCAATTAACCTGCAAACCTCCATGTCTTTGAAATGTGGGAGGAAACCGGAGCACCCGGAGAAAACCCACTCGGTCACAGGGAGAATATACAAACCCCGTACACATAGCACCCCGTAGCCGGGATCGAACACGGGTCTCCGGCACTGTGAGGCAGCGACTCTACCGCTGCACCACTGTTCTCCTTTCCTATCCCACTTGTCAGTGTAGCATCAAGTAGACAGAAAACAAAAGTGCAGCAGATCATTAAAAAAGCGAGAGGAATATCCAGATGGTGAAGTGATATGGGTATGACCTTCTGGTTACTGATAAGGAACAAGCTTCATAGTTGAGACATTTTTTAACTGTCATTTGAGCATTAAAGCACTCTTAGACAATGGGGAATACTTTCAGCATTTAGCTTAATTGAGCATTTCAATGTTAAAATAAACAAAATTGTCAAGTTAATTACATTTTCAGAGATGCCTCCACCTTCCTGACGTATATTTTAGGTCTAACATGCAGAGCATTGCAGAATAATATACTGATGAAAATTAGTTCCCAATTTAAGCCACCAAATATGATATACTAATCATTGAATCATTGAAAGAAACAGCATGGAAACAGGCCTTTCGGCCTACCGAGGCCACACGGACCATCAATCATCTGTTTACTCTGGTTCTATGCTCTCCCACTTTCCCCTACACACCAGGGCGAGTTTAGAGAGGCCAATTAACCTACAAAGCCACACACCTTTGGGATGCAAGGGGAAACTGGAGCACCTGGAGGAAACCCACGCGGTCACAGGGAGAACGTGCAAACTCCACACAAGCAGCACCCGAGGTCAGGATCGAACCGAGTCTCGGATGTTGTGAGGCAGTGGCTCTACCAGCGCCTCTACAGTGCCGCCCACTGTGTAATTATGTATCCTTACATACTATTTTAATATTTTCCTTGTACTTCATGATATTGATCTAGAATATAGGGTTACAGGGCAGAATATTTACAGCATACATAGAGTGTCATAAGTACACGCACAGTATAAGGAAATTAAAAGTAAGAAAATAGGCTTTTAGCAGTTAAATGGTTAAATGTACTGGTATCATCATTATTTCTCTGTGTTAATTTATCTGCATGAAATGATGCCCAGAGCATTTTTCTTTGTATATGAATTTGACAAAGAAATATAATGTTATGCAAAAGTAGTTTGTGTAATTTGAAATTAATCAGCATTAAAATTATACGTGGTGCAATTTATCAAGATTTGTTAATGGCTTTCTACTTTTGACAGTTTTGATGAGGGGGAGGGGTAGGGTGAGGGGCTGGGTGGTTTGTGAACCTTTATAGCAGATGATACCATGTGGCTTCTCATTAAAGCACCCATGTCTCAACCAGTGCCTCTGAGTCCTAATGAAAGAGTACAGGATCGTTCAAAGAGTCCTGCGAACCTGCTTCATTCATTATATTGTTGACGAGAATATTAGTTTAGTTTAGCTTATTGTCACGGGTACAGTGAAAAGCTTTTACTTTTAGTTCAAGAGGTACAGCGCAGGAACAGGCCCTTCGGCCGATCGAGTCCTTTAACGTACAATCCTATGCGTCTTTGGAGTGTGGGAGGAAACCGAGGCTCTCGGAGAAAACCCACGCAGGTCACGGGGAGAACGTACAAACTGTATAGACAAGCACTTGAAGCTAGGATCGAACCCGGGTCTCTGGCGCTATAGACGATGTAAGGCAGCAACTCTACCGCTGCGCCACTGTGCCGGCCTGTTGTGTGCTAACCGGTCAGCAGACAGATGATACTTGGTTACAATTGTGCCATCCGCAGTGTACAGATACATGATAAAGGGAATGACGTGAATAGATTAAAAGGGCCTGTCCCACTTAGGCGATTTATTAGGCGACTACAGGCGATTCGGCTGTCGCCACATGGTCGCCGAGGTGTCGCCTGTGTGGTCGTGAGTAGCCTCCTCAGTCGCCCAAAGAGTCGTAGCTTCTTTATGGTCGTCGCTGGATTTTCAACATGTTGAAAAATGTTCGGAGACGGTCGGCGACCGTGGGTTTGACGCCAATGAGCGTAGCTTGACTTCTCCTGACGTAGGTGCTGTCATAATTGTCGCCAGGTTAAAGTACATTGTCGCCAGGTGACGTAGGTTGTCGCCGTTGCTGACTTCGTTGTTTTGTTGGTGTTAAAGTAATGATTCTACTTCAAATTTCTGTCGAAGGAGGGTCCAGTCGCCGGCTTTTCGGCGACCTGCTATGACTATAGTCGCCGGCAGTCACCTTAAAATAACCTTAGTGGGACAGGCCCTTAAGAAGAGCATAGTTAAAGTAAGAAATATGAGCGGGTTAGACAGAGTGGACGTGGATAAGCTTTTCCCATTGAGAGTAGGGAAGATTCAAACAAGGGGACATGACTTGAGAATTAAGGGACAGAAGTTTAGGGGGAACATTAGGGGGAACTTCTTTACTCAGAGAGTGGTAGCTGTGTGGAATGAGCTTCCAGTGGAAGTGGTGGAGGCAGGTTCGATGTTATCCTTTAAAATAGATTGGATGGGTATATGGACGGGAAAGGAATGGAGGGTTATGGTCTGAGTGCAGGTAGATGGGACTAGGGGGAAGTATTTTATTTTTAATTAAAAAAAAAAAAAATTAAATGTTCGGCACGACTTGAAGGGCCGAGATGGCCTGTTTCCGTGCTGTTATGGTTATATGGTTATATGGTTATATGGAAATGTTGTTGTTGGAGTAGAGATTTGAAAGAGTGAAGTGATTGTAATGCGTGATTGCAGATCCGCTCTGTGACCAACACACAGAGTCACCTGGGTTGGGTGCCATCTTGGATCTTAATAATGTCATAATATTGTCATAATCGTGATGGCTTCATTAATTTCAGGAATGAAAGGATTGTTTGAAAAGTCACATGTTACAATTGGTTAAATAATATTGCTGAAATATATATATTTAATCAGAATTTCTGCACAAGTAGTAAATATATTTCCAATTTTCAGAAAGCCATCTTTCTTCTTCCTGGTATTTATTGTTGTGTGGGAATCAGAAATTTAAAATTACAATAGATAAAGATTTGCCTAAATCTTCCTTTTAACAATACGTTATTTCACTGCGTTATTTTTTTTTAAAGAGAATGCATTGAAGCAATATTTAGCACGTTAAATATTCTTAAATTCAGTTTAGTTCAGAGATACAGAGATCGTGGAAACAGGCCCTTCGGCCCACCAATTCCATGCTGACCATCGATCACTGTTCGCACTATTTCTGTGTCACCCCCATTTTATCATCCACCCCTGACATATATGGGGAAACTTTACAGACACCAATTCACCAACGTACCCCCGCGACTTCGACATGTTGGAGGAAATCGAAGCACCCAGAGCAAACCCACGCGGTCACAGAGACAATGAGCAAACTCCACACAGACAACGCCCGAGGTCAGGATCGAACCCGAGTCTGCGCGTTGTGAGGCAGCAGCTCTACCAGCTGTGCTGCTATTGATTAATACGTTAAAAGCAGTAAAATAAAAAGATATTTTCTGTAAGCAGGCTCAAATGATTTATTCCTTTATTGGAATTACAGTGCTATTGAGTTCCACGGAGAAATAGATTCATTACGGGGGGGGGGGGGGGGGGGCGGACTTTATTGCCTTAAAACAAAAGTCTGTGCTCTGATATATTTACTGCAGGAACTATACAGTATTATGACTCTCGCATTGTTAAAATAAACATGCTTCTGTATGCATAAGCCAATTCTCAAGTTAACACTTTAATCAGGCTCAGTGAATATTATATTAAAATAACTCATGGTTACATAAGCTTAAAGTATACTGTGTGGAATTCCACAGCTGAATTATATACCATGCCCCACTGTAACTGATCTACATGTGTAAGTTAAACCTGTTATACAATGTCTTTCTGCAGTTCGAGCAAAAATTAAAGCACTTTGGGTGTAACGACATATAATGTGCTTGCAAAATAAATGGTTGCACATGGAATGTAGAAAAATAACTGATATCCATTCTATTCCTACATTATGCATGTATTCTTTTAGGCGTTATTGTGTTGAATGACTTGCAGCAAACATAGGAATTACATTTTTCTTTATTTTCTATTGATAAAGTGGAGCGTCAGGTTAGTTATTAAAACGAACACGCATATTCTAATAAATCCAAATAGACCATAATAAAAGTTATTATAGCAATTCTAAATTTCCGAAAATGAGTCTGGCCACATGGAAAGACTGAACAAAACACTGATTGTATATTATTTATGGCCCAGGTGCTCAATATTTTCCTGTACCCCAATCCTTTCTCACTGTTACACAACCAACCTCCCTTCCATTGACTCCATCTACACCTCACGTTGCCTCGATAAGGCCAGCAGCATAATCAAGGACGAATCACACCCTGGCCACTCCCTCTTCTCCCCTCTCCCATCGGGCAAAAGGTACAGAAGTGTGAAAACGCACACCTCCAGATTCAGGACAGTTTCTTCCCAGCTGTTATCAGGCAACTGAATCATCCTACCACAACTAGCGAGCGGAACTAAGCTACTATCTACCTCATTGGTGACCCTCGGACTATCTTTGATCGGTGTTTACTAGCTTCACCTGAGTGGTGGCGCCATAGAGTGTGGCAGCTTCGCCTGCAGCTGTTAGTTTTTCACCTCTTTTTTTATTTTTAGTTTGTTAAAAGTTTTGTTTTGGAGGCCTTTTAGTCTTTTTTTTATGTGGGGGATGGGGGAAACCGTTTTTCCAGTCCCTACCTGGGCGAGGATGCGTCCTTCCTCCGAGCCGCATCTTCGTCCCCTCCTCGCGGCCTACCACCTGGATTGGAGCGGCCTTTCCTGCCGGAGGCTGCCCAGAGCTTCGAGCTGCAGCTTCAGCGGAAGCGCAGCACTGAGGTACCATTGCGGGGCGGGCGATGCCTTAGCCGGGACGCCGTGTGGAGCTCCGGAGTGCTGTGACTGCCGACTTCAACATCGTGGAGCTGTGGGGTCTGCGGAGCGTCCAGCCGCGGCGGCGTTGACTTTAAACACCGCGGAGCCTGGGAAGTTTCGCCGAGATCGCCAGTGTTGGAGCTCCGACCAGCTTGGCCCGTGACTTCGCAAGCTGCGGTCTCCGGTAGCTAGCGGCCGTTTCGGAACTCCAAGCCGCTGAGAGCATTCTTCCGACGCCGGAGTTCCATCATTCCGGCGAGAGGGCCTGAAACATCGGGCCGCCGTAGCGGCGACTGCGGAGGCTTCAATAGGCCCGACCACGGGTGAACATAGAGGAATTGGACTGAACTTTGCTGCCTTCCCTCACAGTGGGAACCATTGTGGGGGATGTTTTTATGTTTAATGTTAAATTCTTTAATGTTGTGTTTATTTTTATTGGTGTGCTGCAAACGGGAACTCAAATTTCACTGCACCAATCGGTGTATGTGATAAATAAATGTCTTTGTCCTTTTGTCCTTTGTCCACCTTGCACTAAACGTTATTCCCTTATCAAGTATCTATACACTGTAAATGGCTCGATTGTAATCATGTATTGTCTTTCCAATGACTGGTTGGCACACAACAACAGCTTTAAGCCCCTGTCCCACTTTCCATAGTTCCCACTCACAAATTCTCCTGAGTTTTGCCCTTGATTCAAACTCGGAGATGCCTGCCGTAGGTACACGGGGCTATTTTTTTTACCCGTGGACATTTTTCAACATGCTGAAAAAACGTCCCGACTTACCTGATGCCCCGAGTACCTACGGCTGGCATTACGAGCCGCTGCAAAATAACTAAGGACTTCTACGGACATTCCCCGAGTTTGAATCAAGGGGAAAACTCGGGAGAATTAGTGAGTAACTCGGGAAAATGGGACAGGGGCTTTACACTGTACCTCAGTACACATGACAGTAAACTAAACCAACTGATGTTAGGATTTTGCTCACTTACTGAGGACATTGTGAAGCTTCAGGATCATGCAACTCCTGTTAATGCAAAGACATGAACTAATAGTAAACTATTGCTATTTGGAATGGAAATAAGGACATAGGTGCATTTTAAAGGCTGCACATTAACACTCAGTATTCTTGCTCAGTCAACTCAGGCTCAATCATCACAGTGGCGCAACAGTCGAGTTGCTGCCTTACAGCACCAGAGGCATGTGTTCAATCCTGACAACGGGTGCTGTTGTACAGAGTCTGCACGTTCTCCTCGTGACCTGCCTAGGTTTCTCCGGGTGCTCCGGTTTCCTCCCACACTCCAAAGACGTAAAGGTTTTGTAGTTTAATTGGTTTGGCAAATGTGTAAATTGTCACTAGTGTGTGTAGGATAGTGTTAGTGTGTGTGGGGATTACTGGTCGGCGCGGACACGGTGGGCCGAAGGGCCCGTTTCATGCTGTGTCTCTAAAGTCTAAAGTCTCTAAACTAAAAATGGAACAAAAAAAAACGAAACCAAAAACTAAACTAAGAAAAAGTTTGTATTTCCGGGCGGCCTTACAGGGCCAGAGAATTGTCCCTAGTGTGTGTAGGATAGTGTTAGTGTGCGTGGTGATCACTGGACGGCCGAAGTGGCTGTTTCCTCGCTGTATCTCTAAACTAAACTAAACTAAATCTATAATTTGACCTTCGCAGTTATAGATATTTTAGCTCAAGAAGAGATTTTTCTGCCCTTGATGACTGTTTCATTGAAGAACCACCTCTGCATCCAATTCTCTGTTCTTTCCTTGTGCACTTTAACTTTAATCTTCAAAGACTTACTTCATTTCCTCTTGAATTCTCCTTTAATTGCTCACAATAAGGCAGCCTAATGACAATAGTTCTCTCCAAGACTAACCATTAATTATAAAAATGTCTTCTAACCCCTCACCATTTTGTGAAGAATTAATCTTTATTATTGATTTACTGACCAAAGGAAATGGTCTTCAATTATTTACTATCAATAAACCTTTTCATATTTATGAATTTGATAATAATGTTCTAATGAATAATTTTGATTATTCATGTCTACCATAACAATATTGTTTCATTCCTGGTATTATTCTAATGAATCTAAATAACATATTTGATCACAGTTGCAAAGCTTTGGATAATATTTTTCAATATTTTACTTCGCTGATTGATTTTAATAAATACATTTTATGAAGCCCTCTTTCTGTTGTAGTTTTAATTTCATACTTTGTCATTCATTTGACTGTTATTCATGTGTCTTCCATTACAAGGTATGTTTGTATGTTTCTCCAAAATGGTTTATTCCCCTTTGAAAGAGCAATCTGTAGTCTTTTATCATCTACGTCACTGGGACATGTGAAGTCCTGTTAATATTTGTGGTTGTCATTTTTCTTAGAGATATTGCGCTGGCACAGTGGCGCAGTGGTAGAGCTGCTGTCTTACAGCGGCAAAAACCTGGGTTCGATCCTGACTACGGGTGCCTTCTGTACGAATCTTGTACATTCTCCCTGTGACCTGCGTGGGTTTCTCCAGGTGCTCCGGTTTCCTCACACACTCCAAAGATGTGCAGGTTTGTAGGTTAATTGTAAGTTGTCCCTAGTGTGTAGGATAGTGCTAGTGTACGGGGTGATTGCTGGTCAGCGCGGACTCGGTGGGCCGAAGGCCTGTTTCAACACTGTATCTCTAAAGTCTAATATAATATGGAAAAGGGCCCTTCAAACCACCAATCCATCAATCACCCGTTAACACTTGTTCAATGTTTTCCATATTCTCAACCACTCGCTATACATTAGGTGAAATCTTACAGAGGCCAGTTATTGTGCTAATTACATGCTGTCCTGTGAAAATTCTTCATCAATTAGCGTCATAGAGTCATATAGCACGGAAACAGGCCCTTCACCCCAACTTGGCCATGCTGATCAAGATGCCCCATCTACACCAGTCCCATCTGTTTCAGGCCCGTACGAAGCTTTTGAAAAAAGGGGGTGGCATGACAGCATTACATAAAATTTATGTGAGCGCAATGCACACCACGAGTGCGAAGTCCCTCGCGGCCGGGGTCCAGGGCCCGCTTAAGGGCCCTGGAAGCCTCTGGGGTTTCAGATGCTCTCTGGTGCATTCTGAGCATTATTTCGGAGCATTTTTGCACCAAATTTATGACCAATATTTCAGAAATAATTTGGTTGAGTCGAGAGTAATGATTGGGTGGAATGGGATATTGCGGTAATTGTTGTAAATTGTTTTTAAAAAAATCAAGAATTGAAGTTGTCCTTGTTTTAATAATCAAGTTGTACTGTTGTGAAATGTGATAAAGGAGCATGCAAAAATTGCAAATAAAATACTGTATGTTTTTGCAGTAAAGAATACCTTTTTTTAGAAAATGTTTTGTGTGTTGATTTGATTGCCTGTTACTGTTAGACTGTGTTAGTGTGTGCAGTGCACCTTTAATGGTCCTCCTGACCTAACAACTTCACATCACATCAATTCAACATGGAATAGTGATGTGAATACAACATTTAGTTTGACTTTAATTTCCATCATGAAAATTGAAGTCAAACTAAATGGTGCTATGACATTACTATGATCGCTTTCAAACTAACCTATTTTACTGTCATACTATTATAACAAATTCTAGTTCCATGATGACTCATAAACAAGATCACAAATCACATTTTGAATTCTCAAACACAATGTGTGAATAATTGCAGAGCTGCCAAGTTTCACCGAGCATTTCCATTTGATGGCTGACAATCTGTATTTTGTTGGGGGAATCGGTATTTCTCACATAAATGCAATAGAACGTACTATACAGAAACTAGGTTCCCCCCCCCCCCCCAACGCGTCACTTGCACAATTGATTTTATTGTATTAATTTTAACATATTAATGTTAAAAATCCATGCATCGAAGGAAGAATATTTTACAGCCCATCTGTGGTCCCTAACCCTAACCCTAGCCGTAACCCTAACCCTGACCCTAACCGGGTGTCACCCGCAGGGCAGCATTCGTCAGCGTGTATGTCGTACAACTTGACGGTTTATGGACGTCAATCACTGACGCTCGCAGTCGGCGAAAAAAATCGCAAAGTGGGACAGGCCCTTGGGCTGCCCAGATTCGGAGAGAGCGAGCCGTCCCGGCACAGCAACAGCGATACCGGCAACGAGCCGCTCCGGGTGTAGATCAAGCCCCCACCCTCTGCCCTCTCGGTCATCGAACGTAACGCCAGGGTCATCCAGCTGCGAGAGGGCCAAGGAGCCCAAAGGCAAGGCTCCTCTGTCCTGGTGTAGAATAAAAAAATAATGCGCCCCAATTATTTTTATTCTGAATTTTTATTTCTCTGGAAACGACCGCACCCATCGCCTCCCCCCCCCCCCCCCCCCCCCCCCCCTTCGGACGGCCATGCCAACATATGGCACCGGGCATCGGAGGTGGTAACCTTTGGTTTTCACTTCACCAAGGAGATCTTCCAACTCCATCTTCTGCCTAGCTTCCTCAGCAGCAACATCATCAATGGACTGCTGCATTACTGCGGACAGATTCACGATGACCCTGAAAACATGCAGATTTTATAATATTAAAATTACATCAAAAATATGATGCAAAAAGAAAGTCGCAAATTATGGAATTCATATTTTTCAGTATTGTTATCGAGGAAAATAAAGCCGTTCCAATTCCAGTTCCGCGGATGAAGGCGATCGACCGGCCGGGCAGTTTGACACCCCCGATAAAAAACAAACAGACTCCCCCTCCCGCAACGCGATATTCCACGGCCCCACTGACTCACCCAGACTAGACACGAGGCGTGGAAATGGTGATGATCCCACCCGGGCCCACTAGGCACGCGCGGAGAGACGGCGTCATTTAGCGTCGCTACTGCGTCACCGGCTTCCCCCACCTGCGCAGGCGCGGATGGTCACAAATATTTTTGTCTCCCCAAATCATCCCGCGGGCCGGAACCAGAATTTCCAGAATTTCGGGTAATTTCTTTCAAAGTGGAAACACTGATTGCGCTCCAATTTTTTTTTGGGGGGGGGGGGGATTTTTTATAAAACTCTGGAAAAAAAGGGGGGTGCGACCGCACCCTTCGCACCCCCCACCCTTCCGACGGCCATGTGTTTGCGTTTGGTCCATATCACTCTAAACCTTCCCTATCCATGTACCTGTCCAAATGTCTTTTACATGTTGTTGTAGCACCTGCCTCAACTACCTTCTCTGGCAACTCATTCCAAACACCCACCGAAAAAGTTACCCCTCAGGGTCCTATTACATATCTTCTCCCCTTCTCCTTAAACCTATGTCCTCTGGTTCTCGATTCCACTACTCTGGGCAAGAGACTCTGCGCGTCCACCTGATCGATTCTTCTCCATAATCCAATATTTGGTCATCTCTGGGGCTTTTAGAAATACATTTGACCAAAGTCATAAGTAATATTTATAATGTGTGTGTGTGCAGCATAATGAAAGAAGTTAATTCACCATTGTGATTTATTCTGATTTAATTCCATTGAAATCAGTTTGTATTGAATGCTATAAAAGCAGGTGATTATATAGCACAATGCAAAATGAGGTGCATATTATTTTGCATTAGAAATCTTCAATTATTGACAAAGGTCATCTGGCACATTGTTAGGACGTTTAAAAGAATTGGCTGTGATCACCGAGTTCTTGGCTGGCCTGTTGCCATTCATCAGACCCGTGTTAAATGACAGACTTGACATTGCAGGACGTATATATAATTTGAACATTTGACACCATGCCGTGTAATATCAGACCAATCTTGGCTTATTTTAACTTAGTACTGAAAGTAATTCAAGATTTTCATTCTCAAGGCTAATTGTAAGTTTTGGCTAGAACTGCTTCCAAGATGGTGCCCGACCCCAGCGACTATTAATGTGCTAGCCACAGAATCGGCTGAACTGAACTCAAATGTACGACTGCAATTTCATGTGTGGGAATTACTTCTGTAAGATAGCAGGTACTGAATTAAACCAAACGTAACTAAATCATCTGAAGAAGGGTCTCGACCCGAAAATGTTCACCAATTCCTTTTCTCCAGAGATGCTGCCTCGAAGGGCCGAAGGGCCGAATGGCCTACTCCTGCACCTATTTTCTATTTTCTATGTCCCGCTGGGCTACTCCTGCATTTTGTGTCTATCTTCGGTC
>CM075978.1:189859529-189999411 GCA_038087875.1 Malacoraja senta
AACGTCACCTATTCCTTTTCTCCAGAGTTGTTGCCTGACCCGTTGAGTTACTCCAGCTTTTTGTGTTTATCTTCGCGTTGATGGACTTTATAATGTAACTAGACCAAGAGCAGACCCGTTGGGTCTGGACCCCGAACGTGCTTCAGATCCCGGGACGAAAATCGCCAGCGAAAGGAAAAAAATGGTGGCGTTTTTGGAGCAGAGCCGGTCGGCAGCAGCCGTTATGGTGGCTGACCAGCAGGAGGAGACAAAATGAGTGAGTGGGGGGGGGGGGGTGGATTTGATTTTTAAAATGTGTACATAAAAATGTCTAAATCTAATAAGGAGTGTGTTAGGGTATGTAAAAGTGTAATGTCTAGCGAAATGGAAAAAATCGTGGAGTTTTCGCGTGTGGTTTTGGCGGAGCAAGAATCAAAAGCCAAATGTGACACCCACAAATAAATAAACACATCCACACACACATCCATCCACACACACACAGTTTTAATAGTATATAGATAATAATAATAATAAATCCTTTATTTCGAATAGACTAAAAAATAAAAAGCAAGTATGAAACAGTTTACAAAAAAAAAAAAAAAGAATATTTATAAAGTATCATAAACAATATTTATAAATAAATGAAATCGTATGTGTCCAAAAAGGAGCAGGAAGAAGACAAAGCTTATTAATTCCCACCCCTTATTCAACTGCTTATACAAATTATAGCAGCTATAAACACCTATTTCCATATGGACACCAAATTATTTACATTTATACACTAAAGACATACAAAAAAAAGAGAGAAAAAATATCCTCTCCTTATTGAAGGAGAAGATAGTGACGACTTGCAGCTCCTCCAACTTCATCAATGTATCCATTATTCACGATGTGGACTCCTATACATCGGCGAGACCAAACATAGACTGGGCGATCGTTTCGCTGAACTCCTTCGCTCAGTGCACCTGAACCCACCTGATCTCCCGGTTGCTACACACTTTAATTCTCCTTCCCATTCCCATTCCTGTCCTAGGTCTCCTTCATTGTCAGAGTGAGGCTAAACGCAAATTGGAGGAACAGCATCTCATATTTTGCTTGGGCAGCTTACAGCCCAGTGGTATGAAGATTGATTTCTCTAACTTCAGGTAGCCCCGGCATTCCCTCTCTCTCTGTCCCTCCCCCACCCAAGTCGCACCAGCTTCTCGTTTCCACCCAACAAACAGCTAACAATGGCCTGTTTCCTTTATCATCGTTACTTTTTTGCATATCTTTCATTCATTGTTCTTTATCTCTCTACATCATCATGTATATCCCTCGTTTCCCTTGTCCCTAACTAGTCTGAAGAAGATGTCTCGACCCGAAACGTCGCCCATTCCTTCTCCCCAGAGATGCTGCCTGACCCGCTGAGTTACTCCAGCTTTTTGTGTCTATCTTCCCGTTGATGGACTTTCCTTAATGAAGAACTGCTCTGACGATGGCGCCTGCCCGTGGCGATATGTTGCTCGCAGCACAACTGAAAAGAATCGCGAAACTGTGCAAGATGGGGGTCAGCAAGTGTATGAATGCAGAATGTTCAAGGCAGTGACTGTTTGGGTCAGGCCCACTTGCTCTTCTAAGTAATTTATAATGTGGAATACACCAAGGTATTGCCCAATCTCATTATCGTTACTTTTCTTTGCATATTTAACGACATTTTTTTTAAATTAGACGTCTTTTATTATTCATGCACATAATTTGACTATTGCTAAAACAGCTCCGTTGCATATAAAGACAAAAAAAAGCAATTCCAACTTTCTGCTTGTGGTCCTAAACTGACAAGCGATTCGACCCTCCGTACAGTAATGGCTCTCTTTTAATTTAGTTAATAGCTATCATGTTATGTACCTTTATAAATTTGCTAAATTCATAGCGCTGGGAGTTGACTCTCCATGCAGTAACTGTTAAGTAGTTTGCTGTGTTTGGCTCTCACATAGAACTGTTTACTCAGGGTGTAGCTGCTTGATGTATTATTAACATTGGTAATGGACTCCAGGGACTCTTCCTGGTTATAAGCCTTCATTTTCAGTATAAACCTTGTGTTGTTTTCATCCTCATTCATGATTGTTAATGGCAGTGATGATGAGGAGGGTATTTTTTCCACTACCTTTATGAGCGCTGTTTTATTATGCAGTAGAAATGGCCAGGCTGCTGATTTTGTTGAAGGTTTTCAATTATTTATTTGACTGAACACATCTGTTACTGGCATCGGTCCAGCCGAGGACCAGAGTATTACTAGTTTACACCTGCTGATGCATAGCCACACTTGAACACATGTTACACCAGTAGGAATGTCTATTCTTCTCCCCGTGTTTGTCTTTTTTAGTTTTAGTCTCGTTTCGAAAACAAGCCCTTTGGCCCAGCGAGTCCGTGCCGACCAGCGATCCCTGCACACTAATGCTATCCTACGCACACTCGTTTTGTTTAGAGACACAGCGCTGAAACAGGCCCTTCGGCCCACTGAGTCCAGCCGACCAACTAGAAATAGGAAGGAGAATTAAAGTGCCCGGCAACCGGGAGATCAGGTTGGTTCAGGTGTGGCTGAGCGAAGGTGTTTCCACGAAACGATCGCCCCAGTCTGCGTTTGGTCTCCTTCCCATTCCCGCACAGACCTTTCTGTCCTCGGTCTCCTCCATTGTCAGAGTGAGGCTAAACGCAAATTGGAGGAACAGCATCTCATATTTCGCTTGGGCAGCTTACAGCCCAGTGGTATGAATATTGATTTCTCTAACTTCAGGTAGCCCCGGCATTCCCTCTCTCTCTATCCCTCCCCCACCCAAGTCGCACTAGCTTCTCATTCTCACTCAGCTTACAATGATCTGTTTCCTTTCTCATTGTTACTTTTAGGCATATCTTTCATTCATTGTTCTTTCTCTCTCCACATCACTGTCTATATCTTACGTTTACTCTTATCCCTAACAAGTCTGAAGAAGGGTCTCGACTCAAAACGTCACCCATTCCTTCTCTCCAGAGATGCTGTCTGTCCTGCTGAGTTACTCCAGCTTTTTGTGTCTGTCTTCGGTTTAAACCAGCATTTGCAGTTCCTTACTCCAACCCTTTGTGTCTTTTAAGATAATAACAAGCCCTTGGTAGTAGAAGAGGCGGATCGTAATGTTCTGTCGTCATGGTAGAGTTTGAATTATGTAGGTTTGTCCAGGGACCTGATAGTTGTCAGAAAGCAGCCGTTCCTGAACCTACGGCTTCTGTTGTGGCTTCTGTATCTTCCGCCCGATGGTAGCAGTAAAAAGAGGGCATGGCTTGGATGGTGAAGATCTTTGATGTTGGATGCCACCTTCTTGAGCCAGTGCCTCATGTAGATGCTTTCGATGAAGCAGTGGAGATACTGCCTAACAGCGCCAGTGACCCAGGTTCGATCCTGACAACGGGTACTGTCTGCACGGAGGTTTGTACGTTCTTCCCGTGACCTGCGTGGGTTTTCTCCGAGATCTTCGGTTCCCTCCCACATGCCAAAGATGTACAGGTTTGTAGGTTAATTGGCTTGTGAATAAATGTGAAATTGTCTCCATTGTGTGTAGGGTAGCGTTAATGTGCGGGGATCGCTGGTCGGTGCAGACTCGATGGGCCGAATGGCCTGTTTCTACGCTGTATCTCTAAACTAAACTAAAAAAAAATGTCAATTCCCATTGCTGCCATTCTGACTCTTGCTACAATAGAAAGAAAATTCTGCATGAAACAATGCAAGTGTCGAATTGCAAGCTACTGCTGGAGATAGTGGATCTACTGAAAGCTGTGTGATGATGAGAAGCAAGTTGCTTAATAACCGCGACAAACAATTCAAGCAAGATATTGATGTTAGATAAATATCATGGCCCCAATGACAACCAAGGGAAAAATGATCTGTAAGGCATAAAAGTTAATAGAGGATTTTTTGAGAGATGGGTTTGTGAATGATGAAGATTGTAAAGAAGTGGTGAACACTGCCCGGCCCATCACGGGTTCCGCCCTCCCCACCATCGAAGGGATCTACAGGAGTCGCTGCCTCAAAAAGGCAGCCAGCATCATCAGAGACCCACACCACCCTGGCCACACACTCGTTTTACTCCTGCCATCAGGAAGAAGGTATAAGAGCCGGAAAACTGTAACGTCCAGGTTCAGGAGCAGCTTCTTCCCGAAAATCTTTAGTTGTAATTTGTAATCAGTTGTAATTTTATTAAACACCACCATCTCCAAATAGCCTCTGAATGATATAAACATGGGAACATTATTTTTGACTCTGCACTACTATAGTCTATTTATTTGTCTGTGTTTTTTTTTACAAACTTTTTAAAAAATGTTTGTTATGGGTTTTACAGAGTCATATGTTTACATATTTGTTCTTTTTGTGCAAGTAAGAATGGCACTGTTCCATTGTAGAACATGAAAAAACTCTCTTGACTCTCAAAATCAAAAATGATCAACAGCGAAGTAAGATAGAGCTACCCGCATGAACAACAATCATGGAGTCAGGACATGAAGCTGCATTGTTTTATGATGTCCAGGAAGGAACTGCCGATGCTGGTTTACACTGAAGATAGACACAAAATGCTGGAGTAACACAGCGGGTCAGGCAGCATCTCTGGAGAAAAGGAATTGCTGATGTTTCCGGTTGGACCCCTTCTTCAGCCTTGTGTGTATGTGTGTGGAAACAATTAGCAAGACATCCATGTTTTAGTTTAGTTTAATTTGGTTTAGAGATACAGCGCAGAAACAGGCCCTTCGGCCCACCGAGTCCGCGCCGATCATCGATCCCCGCACATTAACACCATCCTACACACACTAGGGACAAGTTTTACATTTACACCAAGCCAATCAACCTACAAACTTGTACCTCGTTGGAGTGCGGGAAGAAACAGAAGATCTCGGAGAAAACCCACGTGGTCAGGGGGAGAAGGTACAAACTCCGTACAGACAGGCACCCGTAGTCAGGATCGTAACCCGGATCTCTGGCGCTGTGAGGCATTAGCTTTACCGCTGCCCCACTGTGCCGCCCACTTGAACACAGTTTGTTGAAGGGAGAGAGTTTGAAGAGGCAGCTTGGCATAGATGTTCTTCTTATTGAGAAACTATAAAAGAACAGGGATCTGGACCAAGTTCAAGGTAAGCGTTTCAAATGTGAAAGAGAAGCATCATAATACACCACAACAGCCAGTCCATGCTCTCAATTACTAAAGTAAATAATGGCGATCCAGCCCCCACTGCAGTTTATAAACTGCAAATACACATTTCATTACCAGCGATGTTCAAATAGTCTTTGGGGAAGGATTTTGTAGCAAGTTGGTGCTTCTTAGAAATGTTCTGTCATAAACCTTTACTCTGTTAAGCTGTGTAAACACTATTTTTCTATCACGATACAATGTTGGAATACAGTTCCTTTTGATTCGTGCTTACAGATGGTTATATTTGTGTTTTCATGAAACCAAATCTCATTAAACAAAGTCAGAAGGACATATTTTATATGCTCTTTAATATTGATTAAAGTGCTGTAATTCAAAGTGTGTTCCAGACTGAAACAGTAGCCTTTAAATTTAACGGAAAGCAAAGGGTATTCAGGCACTCGATAAAATTACAGGCGTACTGAACATTTCACAAAGTTTCGCTGACAAGATAGAAGTAGTTGAGACAGCGGGAAGGGGGGGGGAGGGCGGTTGGGGTGGAATAATAATAGCCAGGTTGTTGCAATAGCATTCGAAGCTTTGCTTTGTTAGGTTCATGGAGGGTTCACTAATACAGGGAAGTTTCCCCACGATCCAAATAACTCACTAGGGGCAAAGCAACAAAAAAAAACATCCTTCATAATTTTACATATTGTGGGAAAACTGCAACTACCATGGGAAAATGAAGACTGGACAAGGATGTTGACATGACCTGTGGAACAAAGGTGCTCCAACACTTGGCCACATTGACTTATATTCACTCTATGTTCTCTGTTGGGTATTTATTATGTTCTGAGGAAGACTGTTATATATCTCAGCGATTAACTCTTGAATATTGCATTTTATTTACAAATCTCAATGGGTCACTGGAGATTATTTATGGAAATTTTTGCAGATTCCTGAGCAAATCCGCCACAGTCGGGTAAAAAAACTCCAATAAATTTCCAGTGTAGAAACAAGGAACAAAATGCTGGAGTAACTCAGCGGGCCAGGCAGCATCTCTGGATAAAAGGAATGGGAGACATTTCGGGTCAAGACCCTTCTGCAGACTGAGAGTCGGGGGAGAGGGGAAACTAGAGATATGGAAGGGTAAGGTGTGAAAACAAGAGATCAAAGGGGACAAAGCTCAAGGAAAATGTGGAATAGATCATTGTTAGTTAGGGAAAAGTTGACAACGAGGCATGCAAAGTAAGATTTAATCAGGAGGGCCGTCAAACTAGTTGGAAAACTAGGATGGGGAGGGGATGGAGAGAGGGGGAATGCAGGGGTTACTTGACCTTAGAGAAGTCAATGTTCGTACCGCTGGGTTGTAAGCTGCCCAAGCAAAATATGGGGTTCTTGGGGTGGAGAGGGGTGATAGCGATATAAAGGGGAGGGTAGTGTCTTGTGTTCTGTGTCTTGTGTCTACTGTTTGTGGGTAAGGGTGTCTGTTTAGTGTTCAGCCATGAGCGAATGGCGGTGCGGGCTCGATGGGCCTGGTGGTCTACTCTCGCACCTACTTTCTATGTTTCTATGTTTCTATGTTTCTATGAGATGCTGTTTCTCCAATTCGCGTTGGGCCTCACTCTGACAGTGGAGGAGGCTCAGGGCACACGGATCAGTGTGGGAATGGGAGGGGGAGTTAAAGAACTGCAGATGCTGGTTAATACACAAAAGGACACAAAGTGCTGGAATAACTCAGCAGGTCAGGCAGCATCCCCGGAGAGCACAGATAGGTGACGTTTCGGGTCGAGATCATTCTTCTGACTGGTTATATAAATTCAGCCAACAATGGGCCATTATGGACTCCACCCATCCTGAGGTCATCTGTTGCCAGTCCCACCACCCCCCCCACCTACCACCCCCCACCCCTCCCCTTCCCCACCTCTATCTTTCAGTCTGTTAGTGTGTGTTGGCGAGTTAATGGATTTGTGTAGGTTGTCTTTGTAGTGAAGCAAATGACCTGTTTCCATGCTGTTCATTTAGTTTAGTTTAGTTTAGAGATGCAGCGCGGAAACAGGCCCTTCGGCCCATCGTGTCCGCACCGACCAGTGATCCCCGCACATTGACACTAGGGACAATTTTTTAAAACATTTATACCAAACCAATCAACCTACAAACCTGTACGCCTCTGGAGTGTGGGAGGAAACCGAAGATCTCGGAGAAAACCCACGCTGTTTCACGGGGACAACGTTCAGACTGTACAGAGAAGCACCTGTAGTCAGGATCGAACTCTGGTCTCTGTCGCTGTAAGGCAGCAACTCCACCGCTGCGACACCATGCCGTTATACTCCATGTGAACTTATCTTTACTAGCCCTGGCAACGAGCAGGCTGCTAGACCACTTCAGAAGGGTTTTTTTTTTTGTTGAAAAGTTAACCATATGTTATGGAATCAAATTTATGTATAGGCCTGTCCAGATTCCCTTCCCTGAAGGGTTTTAGCACAAAAGAACCAAAAGCTTTCATGGTCAATTTTCTGGAGCAAGCGCACAAATTACTAGATTTGTTGAATTAAATTTCATAACTTGCCACGGTGCAACTTGGACTCGAGTTGCGGGTCTGATATTATTTATGCCGTTACAGCATAGCCATTTATTTTAATTCAAGTAAGCTCATTTTAATCATCAAATGGGGGAGAAAAAGGAAAAGACTTTCTGCCTAAGCATTTTTTCCCTTTCTGATGACATTTTCATTGAGTCCGTTTAAGAATTAATTCGTTACTCGTGTATAAGTGAATTCAGATGTTACAGTACAATGGTAGCTCCAGCAAGCTCTGAACCATATAATCCATTGCCCTATAAAGCTTCATGGTATGAATTGCAGAATGTCATACATCAGGGCCTTATGGTTCATTGTGGTCGGAACCGATGTGGGACTGGGGGGGAAACATGTTCACATCCCGATCTTCCCATAATACAAGAAAATGAACCCTAGTTGTTTCTTCATCTTTCACGTACAGGGTCGTCTTTCCAAGGATCAAATAAAGCGGGTGTGCTTGCAGACGTTTACCTGGCTCAATTTGGAACACCCAACCCATAGACAAATTCCGAGCACCTCCACTGTTTCAATGGACCATTTACCGCAACAAAATCCTTTGGAACAAAAACCCTAGCTGCGTTAAACTCTGAACAGTGGGCTTATTACTCCAGGGACCCATGAAATAATAAATTATCCATTTCAAACTATAATTAATGCTTAAGACAGTCTTTCCTGTGATGCACAGTGAATGGCTCATTGTTCATGGATTTTTTGAGTTGGTACCAACTCATGACATTGTTTGTCTAACTGTGGTTTGTCCCGAAGTACCCAAGTGCTCTCTTGGAGTGGATAGAGGCAGTAATTTGTTTGCTAAGCCTGTCTCAGGAACCATACATCATTTGAAAAAACAAAGCTCCTTTTGCAGTTGATGTTATCAGCTTCCTCTATTTGTGTTCCATTTTTCCTCTTGCTATAAATCCAGCCTCTCCAAATGTTTTCATTTAGATAATTTGTGATGTCCGTGTTCCTTAAGTCAAGGCACGAAGCATCCATCTTAAGCCGAATCCCGCACTCCTATTTTACATACCGCCCTATCGTTTTGGGAAAAATTCCTTGCCCGCATTTTTTTTTCTCCCCTTCTCAGTATCCCTTTGTTTGGTTTAATTTTTCATTTTGTCAAAAATAATCATTTGGGATATTAATCACCACTTGCCAAAACTCGCCCAAGGGAACAAGGACCACCGTGGAGCCTTGGGTAAAAAAAAAACACACACACATAGCCTTCGACATACGGAAGCAAGGAAACCCATGACAATAGGAGAGAAAAGTAATACATAACTGTCTTTGAGAACACATGCAAACAAACTTCATCACAATCCAGACCTGGAGCTAATAAAGGCAAAGATAGACACAAAGGGCTGGAGTAACTCAGCGGGTCAGGCAACATCCCTGGAGAACATGGAACCATTCTTCAAACTGATTTTAGTTTAGTTTAGTTTAGTTTATCTAAGCTTAGTTTAGTATAGTATAGTACAGTATAGCTTAGTTTAGTTTAGTTTAGTTTAGTTTAGAGATACAGCATGGATACAGGCCCTTCAGCCCACCGAGTCTGCGGTGACCAGCAATCACCCAGGCACCAGTTTTACCCCACACACTCGGGACAATTTACAGAAGCCAATTAACCCACAAACCTGTACATCTTTGGAGTGTGGGAGGACACCCGGAGCGCTTGGAGAGAACCTGCGCAGTCACAGTGAGAACGTGCAAACTCAATGCAGACAGCACACGAGGTCAGGATCGAACCTGGGTCTCTGGCGCTGTACGGCAGCAACTCTACCGCTGCGCCACTGTGGTGGGGTGGGTGAAATAAAGTTGGGATAGAGAGGGGGCAGGGCAGAGCACGGCCCGTAATAGGCAAACACATGGTGCGGGGGTTATTTGATAATAAAACAATGAAGCTATCAAAGGCAAATGTTTTGCTTGACGACTACACATCTCAGAGCCTTGATCGGCTCCTCGTTCCCATACTGCCTCTAAATTGGGTTTGTGATTCAGTATAAAAGATAAAAATGCAAAACAGCTGTGTAAAAACATAAGCAACAGCATAGAAGGTAGACGCAAAATGCTGGAATAACTCAGCGGGACAGGCAGCATCTCAGTAGAGAAGCAATGGGTGACATTTCGGGTCGAAACGTCACCCATTCCTTCTCTCCAGAGGTGCTACCTGTCCCGCTGAGTTACTCCAGCATTTTGTGTCTATCTTCGGTGTAAACCAGCATCTGCAGTTCCTTCCCACACATAAGCAACAGCATGGTTATTATGAAGAAATAATTCATGTTAGTTTGTTTCCTATTGCACATGTTACTCACTCCTACGCATCTTTTATTTAATGGTTCAGGAAAATCAATTCAAATGTTTACTGGAAAAACGTTTGACTAGCGAAGGAAAATCGGCCTTCAAAGTGCAGCCTGGAGACATTCTCACCAAAATATCATCGCTGACATTCGTATGTTTCAGTCTAAATTCTCATCTTCCTGACAAGCTTGTTTGATGGTATTAGTCCCAAGGTCTACTTTCATACATGCATTTCATTAAACATTAGCCAACTAATCACTGCTGAAACCGATCATCATTGTAAAGTATATGTGCTCACTGAGTTCTTAATCTGTAATCAAGTCCATTGTAAACATGCACACGCAGAGTCAAAGAGTCATCCAGCACGGAAACAGGCCCATCAGCCCAGTCCGTCCATGCCAACCAAGTTGGCTGGCATTTGGCCCATATCCCTCTAAATCTTTGTGTAGGAAGGAACGGCAGATGCTGGTTTAAACCGAAGATAGACACAAAAAACTGGAGTAACTCAGCGGGACAGGCAGCATCTCTGGAGAGAAGGAATAGATATTTCCTTCAGCCAAAAATTAATCACCGGCGGTTAGTACTTGTTAAACTAATCTATAAACTGCAGGGCTCTGTTTGATTAAAGTGCATCATTAAAGTCATAGAGTTATACAGTGTGGAAACAGGCTCTTCAGCCCAACTTGCCCACACTGGCCAACATGTCCCAGATACACTAGTTCCACCTGCCCATGTATGGTCCATATCCTTCCAAACTTGTCCTATCCCTCTACCTCTCTAACTTTCTTAAAGTTGTGATAGTCCCTGCCTCAACTACCTCCTCTGGCAGCTTGTTCCATACACCCACCATCCTTTATGTGAAAAAGTTACCCTTCAGATTCCTATTAAATCTTTTCCCCCCTCACCTTAAACCTATGCCCTCTGGTCCTCAATTCTACTCTGGGCAAATCTATTCCTCATTCTTTGAGAGCATTAGAAGACGTGGAAATACATCTGACTGAAGTTCGATTGCACCCCATTCTATACGCGCCTACTAGGAATACAGCCTTCAATGCATTCCCCAGCTTTTGTTGTCTGGACATGGGGCATTTTCTAATAGTGTTAAGGGGCAGAGAGTGCAAGTTCACTTCAGATCGCCGGTGTGCACTGCAGGTGGGAAGAATTTTTTTTATTAAATGGAACAGCTGGCTACAGACAGGAATTTAATACCGCTGGAATTAATAGGAAAGATTTGTGCAGGTGGAAAACTATCAAACCGAACGGCAAAAAAAAAACAGTGCTCACAAATATAAATGGAGAGAGAGAGCAGCAGAGTATATTATTCTGCTGTCCTTTCCAATCCAGGCCATGACTTTGAATCTCCCTTGATGTGATTTGGTGGAAAGAGTTCTGAAATGAACTAAACGCGGTTCTTTATTTACTTACTATTGAGCAGAGCAGAAAACTGCTCATAATTGAATGAGTTGGAACTAAGTCAGTAATCTTCAGGTTATAAGCAAGGTTGACATTGAGACGGTAACCTCATTCTGATACCGAGGGGCACTTGGTTTTTCGAAGTTGGGTCGAATTACTGAATCACTCGAGAAAGGAATTAACCTGACAACTAACAAATGATTCGGAGGAATAAAGAGCAAAGTAACTTTGATAGTAACAGATGTGGAGTCTAACAAATTGGAGTGTAGAATAAAGGGTGGCATGGTGGCGCAGCGGTAGAGTTGCTGCCTGCGCCGGAGACCCTGGTTCGATCCCGACCACGGGTGCTTGTCTGTATGGAGTTTGTACAGTCTTCCCATGACCGAGTGGGTTTACTCCAAAGACGTACAGGTTTGCAAGTTAATTGGCTTGCTATAAGTATACATTGCTCCTAGTGTGTGTAGGATAGTGTTAGTGTGCGGGGATCGCTGGTCGGTGCAGACTCGGTGGGTGGAAGGTCCTGTGTCTCGAAACTAAACTAAATATATGTGAAGCACATGACTAATGGTCAGAGAGAGATTTGGGAAGGGTTTTAAATGTAACAGTAGACCCAATATTTTTAATATCTGGGCTGTGGCAAAGCAATTAAAAAAAAACTTAACATTAGAGAGTTTTACTTTGGTTTAGAGATAGAGCATGGAAACAGGCCATTCGGCCCACTGAGACCGGGCGAACCAGCGATCCCCGCGCACTAGCCCTCTCCTACACACTCTGGACGATTTACAAGCCAATGAACCTACAAACCTGTACGTCACTGGAGTGTGGGAGGAAAACGGAGCACCTGGAGAAAACCCACGCAGGGAGAACGTACAAACTCCGTACAGACAGCACCCATAGTCAGGATTGAACCCGGGTCTTTGGCGCTGTCAGGCAGCAACTCTACCGCTGCGTCACTGTGCCGCAGTACGGAAGTACGGAGGCTCTGCCATTATAAATGGTTGCATTTGGAAGACTGTTCAAATTTGGAGGCCATGTTGAGAATAGAGTTTGGTGAATGAAGAGGTGGCAAACTACAGCAACAGAATTTTCACACAGGGAAATCGGCATCTGGTCAGATAAGCTGTAGAAACCTAATGTATACTTCCTGAATAGAAGGTGAGGGGGGGGGTTTCACTGGGCTTCAATAATGGTAGAGTTCGACTTTGTGGCAGTGCAGGTGGCAAACTATCAGGGTTGCAAACCTTCACGACCAAACTAAAAGACAAAGAATAGAACAGTGCTCGCAAATAACAGCAGGGGAGAGAGCAGCAACGTGGCGGCACAGTGGCGCAGTGGTAGAGCTGCTGCCTTACAGCGCCAGACACCCGGCTGCTGGCTCTGTGGAGTTGGAAATCATTGGCACCGATGGCGGTGGAGGTCAAGTCATTGATTATTTTGAAAGTGGAGATCGATAGGTTCTTGATTAGTAAAGGGGCTGTCCCACTTGGACGACCTAATCCACGAGTTTAGAAGACCCTAGACGAGTTGAAAAAAATGTCACGGTCGTGTGGACTCGCCGAAGTAAAAGACCTCCTACGACTATGTCTACGACCTCCTACGACCCCCCTCAACCTCAGTCTTCCACACCTAAGACCAACTACGACTAGCTACGAGTGGAAAATTATCACATGATAAAATGATGTAATGTTTGCATTTTTTTTCTCAGGCCAGTTACGGACCTAAGGCTACCTACGACTACCTACGGCTATCTACGACTACCATCATGACCTACTACGACCTACCTACGACCTACCTACGAGTAAAAAGTGTCAATTTTTTCCATGCCGACCTTTTTTTACTCATGGACATTTTTTATCAGGCTGGAAAAAACGGCACGACCTACTTGAGGCCACGAGTACGCGGGGACCACTCACGAGCACGAGGAAGAGTGACCTACGACCTCCTACGACCTCGTGGCGACCATGCTGCGAGTATGAGTCAAGGGCAAACTCGGCAGAGGTCGCCAATTAGGTCGTAAAAGTGGGACGGGGCTTAAGGGCGTCATAGGTTACGGGGAGAAAGGAGGATGAGGGTTTGAGAGGGGAAAAAATCGATCAGCCATGATGAAATGGTGGAGCGGGCCCAATGGGCCGAATGGTCTAATTCTGCTCCTATATCGTATGGTTTTATGTTGCTGAGTACTTTATCGAACGTCCACTTACTGGTAGCACTAGAACCTGGTCAGTAACTCGAATGGCAAAGAACAAAGGATGTTGCAGAACAGGGCAGACATTGCCTGGACCATCATGGCCACCATCGATGGGTTCTACAGGAAATTCTGCATCAAGAACCCAGTTAATATCATCAGAGACCCACACCAACTTGGCCATGACCTCATCTCGATACGATACGATAGAACTTTATTTATCTCAGGAGGGAAATTGGTTTGCCAATAGTCATAAACACGAGATACATGAAACATGAAATTAAAGTGACGAGTGGAAAGGATTGGGGATGTGCAAAGATTTGGGGAGGGAGAGTGGGGGGGGGGGCGGGAAAGGGGGGAGGGGTCAGTCTACCCCACGACAGAAGGGGGAGGAGATGTACAGATGTACAGTATCCTGTGGCGTTCTGGGCTGCATCTTGGTGGAACCAGTCTGTTGCTGAAGGTGTTAAAGAAGGAACTGCAGATGCTGGAAAATCGAGAAGAAGGGTTTCGGCCCGAAACATTGCCTATTTCCTTCGCTCCATAGATGCTGCTGCACCCGCTGAGTTTCTCCAGCACTTTTGTCTACCTGTTGCTGAAGGTGCTCCTCAGCTTGACTAGTGTGTCATCATTGCTGCCATTGGAAAGAAGGTACAGGAGCCTGAGAATCGTAACCTCCAATTTCAAGAATGGCTTCTGCCTCTTAACCATCAGGATCTTGGACCACTCTGCACATCCCTAACCACAAACTCACCCCAGTGCTGAACTGCTCTGATATTTGTATAAGGTCACACTACATACTTTGACTTGCGCTGCTATTGTCTGGCTATCAACTGATCATTTATCGTATTATTGTTGTCTATTTGTGTTGTTGCTTTAATGTGCCTGCAAGACTATAGCAAGGAAGAATGTTATTGTTCTGGTGAATATGACAATTATGCACCTTTGGCTTCTGACCCATCTCTAAAGATTCTACATCCTTCCTGGCACCAGAACATGACATGTTACTTCAGATGTGGCCAAACTTGTATTTTATGAAGTTTCATCATGATTTCCTCCACATCTTTTTTATGAAGCTATTATGCTTTTAGTTTAATTTTAGTTTTTAGTTTTAGAGATACAGTGTGGATACAGGCCCTTTAGCCCACTGAGTCCGCACCGAACAGTGATCCCCATACACTAGCACTATCCTACACACTAGGGACAATTTATAATTGTACCAAGCCAGTTAGCCTGCAAATCTGTACGTCTTTGGGGTGTGGGAGGAAACCGGAGATCCCGGAGAAAACCCACGCAGGTCACGGGATGAATGTACAAACTCCGTACAGACAGCACCCGTAGTCAGGATCGAACGCGGGTCTCTGGCGCTGTAAGGAAGCAACTCTACCACTGCGCCACCACGCCGCCCCTTAGTTTGGAGATACAGCATGGAAACATGCCCTTCGGTCCAATGAGTCCATGCTGACCATCGATTGCCTGTTCACAAGTTCCATGTTGCTGCCACTTTTTCCATTCTACACACGCGGGGCAATTTACAGAAGCCAATTAACCAAGGACAACTCTCATTATGGTCTTGGTACAGAGATGGACCAAAGAGATGTCCTCCATAAGTGTGCGACTGCTCTTAACTGAGCGTGGCATCAAGGAACCGTGGTTAAACGGAGGTCAATGGGCATCAAAGGGATAATATTCCAGTAGCTGGAATCATTCTTCACAGAGAGGAAGATGGTTCTGGTGAATGGAGGTCAATTATTCCCTCCTCAAGGCTATACTGCAGGAGATTCTCAGGGCAATGTTCTAGGTCCAACTATTTTCAGCTGCTTCATCAATGAACTTCCTTCCATCAGGTCAGGAGTGCAGATATCCACCAGCAACCATGTCATGCTCACTTGCATTACCTGTGTAAATAAATGTTTAGTTTAGTTTAGTTTAGTTTATTGTCACGTATACCGAGATACAGTGAAAAGCTTTAATCTCGCATGCTATCCAATCAGCAGAATACTATACATGATTACAATCAAACTGCCCACTGTGTACAGATACAGAATAAAGGGAATACAATCTAGCGCAAGATAAAGTGTTAAAATACAACCCATTCAAAATGGTTAATATTGAAGATGACCCTGCTTAAAATAATCAGCTTAAAAAAAAATGTTGAACTATGGTTTTCAAAAATGGAAGTCAATTACTATATGCATAGTTATGATGCCATCTGATTATTATTAGTTCCATATGACAACCCTGAGCTTTGTAAAGCATTGAAGCAAAGCGTTTTTATAGAATTGTCTTTCTAACGCTCAACATCGTAATATTTTTATCTTGAAACGAATATGTGCGATACTAAACTGCAGGAGTCTACGAACTCCTACTTGTGGCACTGTCAACAATGTGGAGATAAGATGTATCCTTAATATCATGTCCCACAGTCGCCTTGTAACTTAGCTTTTGAATTGCCAGAATAGACTGAAGCATAACATGAAGCTTTTGTTTGTATTGGGCCTAAAGGCATCCAACTTTGAAACATATTCCTGCAGGATATTAACTGCCTATCATTCCTCAGGTGTAAATTTGATCTGTGTGATTGTGCCATTAAGAAATTAGAAGGAATTCAAGACAATGTATACAATGGGATTTTCAACTGACGCTGTCGATAAGCAACACAGTCAGAGAGCTACTGGCCCTATACAAATAAAAAGACATGTTCTGCTATGAGGTCAAACCCTGCTAATGTCATTTTCTACTTTTGCAACAAGAATTAAATGCACATATGTTTTCAATGACCCCAGTAAAGCTTCTTTGTCTTTCTTGTGAACCACTAAAGCAGGCTTCTCAAAAGACTTTATCTTAAGGAATGCACATCTTTAATCACTGTTACTCCCTGTAACTAGCTCCTTGTTTCTTTAAGAAAGGGCAGTAATAATATGGGATAGTTTCTTTGTTTTTGAAAGTGGTCGAACATTTAATATGTTAACTGGAGAAGTTACGTCCACTAGATACCTCATATTTATTTTTGGTGACCATCAGAGGGTTTATAATCAGTTGTGCTTATCGAGAAAACAAGACCTGCTTTAGAGTTGTTATTTCTTAATTCTTCCCACCATTTGTCAACTGCATTGAATGGAACAATATGCCAAGCCATCTTCCGGAGAATGATGCAAAGCTAGTCTGGGATCTGGGAAAGTTTTTTTTTTATGTAGTCGTCATTAGCGAACCATAAAAAGATTAATTATGTTTAGAAGAAGAAAAAAAAACCTTCTTTGTCCATTATGTCGCTGTGAATGAAGATTAAACACATTTGGAGCAAATTCCATTTTAGAATTACTTGTATTATGCTAATTTACAAGTAGATTAGACTCAAAATTCGAAGACTTAGACCAAAATCAGATTACCAACCACACTGCAATTGCAAAAATGAGCCTCAAGCTATGGTTTGGTCTATAAAGTGACCAAATACTTGATGTCGCTGCCATTATTTGGCAGGCTAGTAATGTCTATTATGATTTTAGCTTGTAAAGTATCGGGAGGGTGACATTTTATTTAAAACGTGCCCATAATTGTAAAGGCTTGTGTCTGTCTAATTCATGCTGATAACATTCATTGCACGTTAAATTGGACTCTTTTAAGATGTGCTCAAACAAGAGGTGTAAGCTGGTGGTTACTTTTTGCGAACATGAATTCAAAGGCTATTTGCTTTTTCTGTTCAAATGAACACAGCCAGAAAGAGCCACCGATTAGAAGGATGGACACAATGACAAATCAATCAATCAATTGGTATAAAGGATTTTTTTTTAAACCACCAATCATTAAACTGAAGCCACTGATGAAATTCATTCCAATGGCGTCCAGTAATGATACTGAGCAGCGGTTGAGTTGCTGCCTTACAGCGCCAGAGGCACGGGTTCGATGCTGACTGCGAATACTGTCTGTACGTTCTCCCCGTGACCGCATGGGTTTTCTCCGCATGCTCCGGTTTCCTCCCACACTCCAAAAGGCCTACAGGTTTGCAAGTTAATTGGCTTCGGTAAAAAAAAATTGTCAATTGTTGCTAATGTGTAGGATAGTGCTAGTGTATGGGGTGATCGCTGGCCAGGGAGGAAAAGTTGTCCCTCAGTTTCTTATTAAAATTTGACACTACTTGGAGTAAAGGTCTCTGTGCATTCACCCTATCTATTCTCCTCATATGGATATGCAGGGCATGGAGTGATATGGTGCATGTGCAGGAAGATAAGTGATAGAAACATAGAAACATTAAAAAAAAATAGTTGCAGGAGTAGGACATTCTGCCCTTTGGCCCTTCGAGCCAGCACCGCCATTCAATATGATCATGGCTGATCATCCAAAATCAGTACCCCGTTCCTGCTTTCTCTCCATATCCCTTGATTGTGTTAACCCTAAGAGCTACATCTAACTCTCTCCTGAAAACATCCAGTGAATTGGCCTCCACTGCCTTCTGTGGCAAAGAATTCTACAGATTCACAACCCTCTGGGTGAAAAACATATTCCTCATCTGTCCTAAATGGCCAGCCCCTTATTCTTAGACTGTGACCCCTGGTTCTGGTCTTTACAGCATGTTCAGCACAGTCATCGTGGGCTGAATGGCCTGATCTCGGGGCTATCTCATATACACCTATATGAGATTGCCTCTCATCCTCCTGCACTCCAAGGAATAGAATGCTAGCACACTCCAAGCATATCTAGTCTTGCTGCCATCCAGTACAAGCATTGCCTCTGATTTTAGACTTTAGACTTTAGAGATACAGTGTGGAAACAGGCCCTTCGGCCCACTGAGTCCGTGGTGACCAACGATCACTCCGTACACTAGCACTTTCCTACACGCTGGGACAATTTACAATTTTACCGAAGCCAATTAACTGTCAAACCAACACATCTTTTGGAGATAGACACAAAATGCTGGAGTAACTCAGCAGGACAGGCAGCATCTCTGGAGAGAAGGAATGGGTGACGTTTCGGGTCGTGACCCATCTTTTGGAGTGTGGGTTGAAACCGGAGCACCCGGAGAAAACCCACCCGGTCACGGGGAGAACGTACAAACTCCATACAGTCAGCACCCGTAGCCAGGATCGAACCTGGGTCTCTCGCGCTGTAAGGCAGCAACTCTACCACAGAGCCACCATGCCCTCCCATTTTCCAAAATGGATAAACAAATAATGTTTCTTCTGAACCATTCACCGGGACGGCACGGTGGTGCAGCGGTAGAGTTGCTGCCCTACAGCCCCAGAGACCTGGGTTCGATCTTAACTATGGGGTGCTTGTCTGTATGGAGTTTGCATGTTCTATCCACGATCTACGTGGATTTTCTCCAGGATCTCTGGCTTCCTCCCACACTCCAAAGACGTACAGGTTTGTAGGCCAATTGGCTTGGTATAATTGTAAATTGTCCCTAGTGTAGGATAGTGTTAGGTGTTAGTGTTAGTGTGGGGTGGGAGATTGCAACTTTCACGTGTTTCGACCAATGCAATCAACCTGGCGTGCACAATCAAATAAGATCAAATAGAACAAGTTGTCCTACAACTTTAGGCTGTGCACGCCATACACAAGAAGGAAAAGAAGAAGTGTTAGTGTTAGTGGGGCTCACTGGTCGTCAGGGCAAAGGGCCTGTTTCTGCGATGTATCCCTAAACTAAACTAAAATTTAGTGTCCCGATTGGGAATTGTATTCAGAGTGGAAACAATTCTGACTGAACATTTGCCATCAGGTCCTAAGCGCTTCTCCAAGTTGGATGGTTTTAATTTAGAAATTACTGTATGCTTCTTCTGTCCAAGTCGAGATGCTCCCATGCTGCTCTCTCTCTCTGCTTCTTGGCACTGTGGTACTCCAGGTCTCTGTAGCACTACATTTGCAACCCCGTTCGCAGTTAGCTCTGCTCCCAGTAATGCAACCCCTGTGCCCTATTCCCCTGTCAGATACCCTCTCCCGACCATCGTGCCCTGATCCCTAATCCCTAGTGCGGAAGTAGAGTGTTGCAGACACCCTCAAGGAACTGCTGGTGGTAGAGTTGCTGCCTTTACAGCACTTGCAGCACCGGAGACCCCCGGTTCGATCCCGACTACAGGCGCTGTCTGTACGGAGTTTGTACCTTCTCCCCGTGACCTGTGCGGGTTTTCCCCAAGATCTTCGGTTTCCTCCCACGCTCCAAAGAGGTACAGTTTTGTAGGTTTATTGGCTTGGTGTAAGTGTAAATTGTCCCTAGTGCGTGTAGGATAGTGTTAATGTGCGGGGGTTCGCTGGTCGGTGCGGAATCGGTGGGCCGAAGGGATGCGCTGTATCTCTAAACTAAAATAATCTAAACTGAACTTAACTCCAGTGGAGGTCGTGTTGTCGCATTAAACCATCATTGGCAACACTAACATCCAGTGCGTGCCACTCAAATCGTCTCGGACCTTAATGTGTAAATGTAAACAAAGTATAATTTAGAATCGTTTCAAGTTTTCAATGACATGGACATTCCAGTCCCATCTTTAATACTATAATGTCCTGGCTACCACATGTGGAATCTCAAACCGTTTCCCGGCATTCCATTTAACTTTTTACGGAGAAACGAAAACGCACGCAAGGCAAGTATGTTTTCATGTTATAAAAGCTGTGTGTGGTTAAATTAAATTGTGAAGATGACATTAGGGGCCTACTCAATCACAGATGAAATTGGAAGCACAATTTTGAAAAATAAAACCCGCTCAGCCAAAACTACAATTCCTCATTTCAATGCATGGAATTTACCATTTTCAGTTCTCAAGCAAAAGAAAAGCAATTAATTTTGAATTTCCCTTTTATATCTAACATAACATTCTGTATGCCCATGAGATCATCCCCTCTTAGAGCAGTGTTTTTAGATCTCCCAGTTTGTTCAAAACATTCCCTCCTTCCAACAAGATCACGCTAAGATCAACCTTTCCTCTTGGACCAGATGTTATCAGATTATGTCTGAAATTAAACTCTCCCCTGATGGAAGACTGCAAATTAGGAAATTTGTCCAAATCTGTACTCCCAAGTGTAAAGCAGTGTGTTTTTCTCACACTAGCTTGAGTTACTTCTTAAAGAAACCAAACCTTTGCCTTCCCAATAATTCCGCATCACTCCATTTTATCGACTTGCCCAGAGACTACTTTTAACGTAATTCTAAAAATATTTGTCAATCCTCAAATAATCACCTAGCATTTCACTCGGGCACTTTTTGATCGACGCATTGAGAGAAACATGCGTAACTTTATTTTCAACGGCCCGGAGTTCACGGACAAATTTTCAAGGACGTCAAAGAAAACTCCTTTCGTCAAAATCCCTGTTTGGAGTTAAGATGCATAAGCGTTTAGTTTTTATGGATTTGATCATCTTAACTCTCAATACTCTTCCCGAGATTTTGTGAAAAAATTAAGCTCCTGCATTCCTGGTACTGATGTGACTTCTGTATTCCTTCAGCAAACAGGCTGTAAATGTTTTACTTTGATTTAAGGTACATGACAATAAATTAGGGGTATTTATCAAAGGTGCTTTGTTGGAAGAGTAGAAACCTGCCTAACTCGAGCCACTTTTGCATAAATTACTGCATTATCCAAATACACTTAGTGGAATCCTGCTGCTTTGATGTTGGCAGCATAGATTTATGTAATATAGGCTTTTTTATTTATCTGCCCTCTTCACCTCAGAAGGAGCTTGACACATCCATCAATTAGCTCCATACTTTAAAGATGGCATGTACATATCACAGTTGGACTGTTATCAAGAAGAGAGTAAAGGTTTAAAGCAGTATTTTTCAAAAATGCATTTTTGAGTTGAAAGCCAAAGCTTCTGTGCATTTTCAAGGTTATTAAAAGCATTTGATCAAAAGCAAATGTTTCAATACTTCGTATTCAGTCAAATTTAATATCCTTTGGCAGGTAGATTGACACAATTCAGAGTAATATTCTAAAGCAGAAGCTATTCTTGTGGCATTGGAGGTTTGATGGCACTTCATATTTAGTGGGTTGGATAGTCTTTCTTTGCCTAATCCTTTATCCTCTTAGGACAGAGTTTCCTGAATTGTTCATAAGTTCTAGGAGAAGAATTAGGCCATTCTGCCCATCAAGTCTACTCCGCCATTCAATCATGGCTTATCTATCTCTCCCTCTCAACCCCATTCTCCTGACTTCTGCCCATAACTCCTGACACGTGTACTAACCAAGAACCACTCAATCTTCGCCTTAACAATATCCATTAACGGTCTCCGCAGCATTCTATGGCAATGAATTCCACAGATTCACCACCCTCTGACCAAAAAGAAAATATTCCTCATCTCCTTTCTAAAGGTACATCCTGATATTCTGTGGTAGACAGAAATGCTGGAGAAACTCAGCGGGTGAGGCAGCATCTATGGAGAGAAGGAAATATAGGCAACATTTTGGGTCGAAACCCTTCTTCAGACTGTATACATTCTGTATTCTTGTATACATATTGTCTCTATTGTGTGATGCTAAAATATGATATGGCCCTCGCAAACAAGCAATATGAATCATAAGGTCCAAGATCCCAAATCCATTCAGCTAATGAATCTCCATCAGGGTTACCTTGACATTTGTAATCAAAGTCATAGAATCATAGTCATAGAGTGATACAGAGTGGAAACAGGCCCTTCAGCCCAACTTGCCCACACCGGCCAACATGTCCTAGCTACACTAGTCCCACCTGCCCGCGTTTGGCCCATATCCCTCCAAACCTGTCCTATCTATGTAACTGTCTAACTGTTTCTTAAATGTTGGGATAGTCTCAGCCTCAACTACCTCCTCTGGCTGCTCGTTCCATACACCCACCCCCCTTTGTGTGAAAAAGTTACTCCTCAGGTTCCTATTAAATCTTTTCCCTTTCACCGTAAACCTATGTCCTCTGGTCCTCGACGCATCTACTCTGGGCAAGAGACTCTGGGTACCCAATCTATTCCTCTCATGATTTTGTACACCCCTATAAGATCACCCCTCATCCTCCTGCAATCCAAGTAATAGAGTCACAGCCTGCTCAACCTCTCCCTGTGGCTCAGACCCTCTAGTCCTGGCGACATCCTCGTAAATCTCCGTCTTCTGGAGGTGCCGCTGAGAAGCTGAGGTTGGAGCCTTGTGGGTCGGAGGTGGAGCCACGCGAGTCGGCGAAGGCCGCGGCCATCGGCCCCTGGTTCTGCGGAGCCTGCGGCTGGGGCCTGGGTCGACGCCACGGAGGCCCCCCGGAGAGGACCCGGTGCAGCGTTAGCGGAGAGGTCGGTGCCGCGGTCGATGATGGCGCCGACGGACGGATGAGGACGGAGGTGGAAGTGAGGACGCTGCTGCCGGGGGAAGGAACAACTGAGGACCTGGCGTGGGGGGACTTTGTGTACATTGTAACTATGTAAGCGCCCTTGATGGACGATTATCTGCATACCTTGGGGAAGCAATGCAAAGAATCTCACTGTGACTTGCCACATGTGACAATAAACTATTCAATTCAATTCAATTCAAATCTTCCCTGTGCCCTTTCCAGCTCGACAACTGTAGAGGACAGATTTTTGGTTGACTGCGTAGTGTGATTCCCATTGGAAATCCATGTACTTATCAGGTGGGATCAGGATTACATTTGCCTGTGATAATCTCCAGCTTGCCATCAGATGCATCTGACCACTTGGGTGATGTACATACTGCTAAAAGGAAGAACAAAATTCAAAATGGGTTGAAACATCTTGAAATAAATCTCCCACTAAATCTCAAGGTGAGAACACAACAGGAATCTAACGTTGTCTTCCACCTCCACGATACGGTCGGAACCTCTTCTTGCGTATGGCGTGCACAGCCTAAAGTTGTAGGACAACTTGTTCTATTTGATCTTTTTTGATTGTGCACGCCAGGTTGATTGCATTCGTCGAAACAGGGCGGACCAAGTGAAGGTTGAAATCTCCCACCCCATACGGTCTGAAGAAGGGTCTCAAACTGAAACGTCACCCATTCCTTCTCTCCCGAGATGTTGCCTGTCCCGCTGAGTTACTCCAGCATTTTGTGTCTATCTAAAGAAGCTAGTTGTTTTTCCATTTGTGAACACTAATTGTATCCCAAATGTCTGTGGCAAGTCTCTGGTTTAAAAATTCTTCTGCGCTTTGAAATGTTTTTGTTTACAACATAATTGAACTTAATCAAAACTCTGATCACTGACTGGATTTGGTTATGAAATGTTTGTTTGGGTCCTGTTATTCCATGCATGTGGCAAACTTACAAGAAGGAGCTAGATTTGCAATGTGTCAAACAGCGCTCAATGCCTGCTTTAAGTTTAGTGTAAGAATACAGCGTGGTAACAGGCCCTTCGGCCCGTCGGGTCCATGCCGACCTTCGATCACCCGTCAACACTAGCTCTGTGTTATTCCACAAATTCCACAATTTTTACAGAGGCCAATTAACCTCCAAATCCTCACACCTTTGGGATGTGGGAGTAAGCTGGAGCACCGGGAAGAAACCAACAGGGAAAACATACAAACTTCCCACAGACAAGATTCAAGATTCAAGATTCAAGAGAGTTTATTGTCATGTGTCCCAGATAGGGCAATGAAATTCTTGCTTTGCTTCAGCACAACAGAATATAGTAGGCATGAATACAGAACAGACCAGTGTGTCCATATACCATTATATAAATATATACACACATGGATAAATAAACAGATAAAGTGCAAATTCACAGATAATGGGCTATTAATGTTCAGAGTTTTGTTTGAGTTGAGTTTAATAGCCTGATGGCTGTGGGGACAGCACCCGAGGTCAGAATCGAACCTGTGTCTCCTGCACCTTTACCAGTTGCGCCACTGTGCCGCCCCTAAGTTACTTTTACAAAATTCATTCATGGGTGTTGTGGACATTATGTAAAAAAAAGGAGGCATGAAATGCCTACTTCAGTACAACTTAAAGCCTGACCACATCCCATAGATCCCATTGTACGTCCTCCCTGTGACCACGTGGGTTTCCTCTGGGTCCTCCGCTTTCCTCCACCATCCCAAAGATGTACCGGTTTGTACGTTCATTTGAATCTGGCGTGTAAGGAAAAGTGGGATAACGGAGAACTCATGTGAATGGGCAATGGATGGCTGGCATGGACTTGGTGGGCCGAAGGGCCTGTTTCCATGCTGTGTCTTTCAATCAGTATTCAATCAGCAGTGGATCCGTGCACAAACCATGGGCTGGTTTACCATGCACAGCTGGTTTAATATGCTTTTACACATACCAGACCACGTCCACATGACCTGTGGTTCTTCTGGACAAATTATTGTCCTGTCATTTTTTTAAAATCTCAGTAAGTATTGCTGGTCTTGCACTTGATGCTGATGTCTAGTATGCAATGCTGTTGGGCATTTGGTCTCCACAACTAAATGATACCACAAGCACTATTGGCCTATTTTATGCGAATTCATGAGTTTGTTTCTTTAGACTTTAGAGATACAGCATGGAACCAGGCCCTGTGGCTCAGCGAGTCCAAGCTGACCAGTGATTCCCATACATCGCACTATCCTCCACACTAGGGATAATGTACAATTTACAGAAGCCCATTAACCTACAATCCTGCACGTCTTTGGAGTGTGGGAGGAAACCGGAGCACCCGGAGAAAACCCACGCGGTCACGGATAAAACGTACAGACTCCGTGCGGACAACACCCGTGGTCAGGATTGAACCCGGGTCTCTGGAGCAGTGAGGCAGCAATTCTACCGCTCCGCCACCAAGTTTGTTTCCATTGGTTTAATATCACAGATCTGGGGATTTGCATGAAACATTCTTACTTCAAATGTCACCAACATGAGGAATGTAGCCACAGGCTGCTGGCGGCGTATTAATACACTCCAGGAGCTGTTACCCTATATGCCAGTGCTTGGGAAACATCTCAAGTGTTACTTAAAGGGTGATAAATATCATATTTCTTTGAAACTCCCAAATTAACTTTTCACCCTAAAAGTAAAGCTCTCTCAAAATTCGTCATGGGAAACCAATATTAAATGGTGCTGAAAGCAGCCTTGATATTGGTGCAGAATTAATCAGTCGGCCAAATGCGCATTTTTCGGCAAACTGTTTCAGATCACCAACTGATACAAAAATGTTGAGGAACAAAGCAGAGAGGTCTGGAGATGGAGCTGTAAGCAAGTGGGTTGGTTGTTAGTTGAAACTGCCAAAGCTTGGAAATAATATGCCTCTGGCCAGTTGGCAAATGGAATTTTCCAGGCTTGACATACACGTGTATGTATTATATATGAATAACCTTATAATAGTTCCTTTTTACAAGGAGCATTCTCCGGGATTTCTGTGTCTTTCTTATCAGTTGTATTGTTTCAGCTTGATTATTTCAGGATGTTTCTGACTGTTATCTGATGGTGCTTCAAGATACCAGCCTTAAGCATCCTGGAGTAATTTAATCACACTTCAAGAACACTAAGGACAAGAAAACCTTTTGAAATCATTAAATCTGGGGAAAGGGAAATTTTTTATCCCGAACTACGAGTCGTTAAATATTCGTGGAAAAAAACAAGGTGGAATCTTTCGTAATAATAAAGATCGATCTCTAAGCTACCGTGGGTTTAAGGACGTCTCAGTGATAACAAGTTTGTGAAGTTATTGGGGTTTAGATTTAGTTTTTATTAGAGACACAGCGTGGAAACAGGCCCTTCGGCCCACCGAGTCCGTACCGACCAGCGACCCCCACACATTAACACTACCCTACACGTACGAGGGAGGATTTATATTATAGAGATATAGGCTTGAGAGATACAGCGTGGAAACAGGCCCTTCAGCCCACCGAGTCTGTGCCGACCGGCGATCACCCCGTGCAATGCTACACACACACACACTAGGGACAATTTACAATTTTACCGAAGCCAATTAACCTACAAACCTGTGTGTCTTTGGAGTGTGGGAGGAAACTGAAGATCTCGGAGAAAACCCGCACAGGTCACGGGAAGTACGTACAAACTCTGCACAAACAGCACCTTTAGTCGGGATCGAACACGGGTCTCCGGCGCTGTAAGGCAGCAACTCAAACACGGGTGGCTCGAAGCATGCTGCAGGCTTGCAGAAATTGACCACATCATTTGGCATCAAAGATTCCTATCTGTTTATAAGCAAATATTTCAATTAATGCTTTTGGTACCAGCATTAATGCAAGACCAGAGACCGTCAAAGTAATTATACACATTATATTATAGATCATTTGGAAATAGTTTAATCATGAATTAACCAATGGGCCTCCTTGTGAATTTTATTATGGTTACCCCTCACAATCTCTGTGCCTCCCTCTACCCTGACTCTCAGTCTGAAGAAGGGTCTCGACCCGAAACGTCACCCATTCCTTATGTCCAGAGATACTGCATGTCCCGCTGAGTTACTCCAGCATTTTGTGTCTATCTTCGGTGTAAACCAGCATCTGCAGTTCCTTCCTATACAATCTTCCACATGGCTGGGTTGTGACTGAGAGAATTGGTCCAAAATTGGTCCCAAATCTTGAAGTTGGAGTTTCATGCCTTAGTACCATCACAATGATATCACGCATCCAGTTCTCAAAGCATACTGCACACTCCTCGAATCTGTTCTCGGGGAAATGCAAAGATCTTTGATCATAATTACTTGCATTTTCGGCAGAGTGGGGGCACTTGACACTGTTTCGTTTCCCGCTGACCGGATAGCATGCGACGAAAGCTTTTCACTGTACCTCTGTGCACGTGACAATAAACTAAGCTGAAACACTGTGAGTGGCTCGTGCACAATCCCTTTATTCTTTTACATATATATATATATATATAAAAAAAGAGAAATACTCAACCTGGGTGACAGCATAAGAACTCGCAGTCAAGAAAGTTAGAGCCAATATGCACTGTCAGACCATTAAAAAGTTAGCCTGGTATTCCCAGATATTGGAACCATGTGTGCTAAGGAATTTTTCTTCTGGTAAGACATTCCAAATATTGTACCACTGCCAAAGACGGCGGTGTTAGACTAATTTAAGCAGTATGTTGGAACCATCTCTTAGAACTTTGATCATCTGGAGCTCGTTTGTTACAAATTGAACTAACCCAGTCTCTATTTCTCGTGGATCAGATCTCTGGATTTGTTGAATTAAATGCCTCATTTAATACAGTTTGCACATGAAAGAAAGTTACACTCAGGAATCCGCCGACAAATATTTCACGTAACCAACTGGTCTCGTTTTTATTACTTTTAAACATAATCCATATTACACTCACACTGCTTCTAATAACCTCTGGCCTGCTTAGAGCTTGTGTCTACAAAGTATTGTGTGTTTGGGGGTGGGGTAGGTTGGTTGGTGGAAATATCACACAATTATGCGTGTATCCCTAACCAGAAACACATTTGCGTCATTTTCACAAAATAGTTTTTTTTTTTCCCTTCGCGGGCAACGTGAAGCTGGATTAGTCTAGGATAACATTAGTAGCGCAAATCCTTGCAGTGGAACATGTATCATTTCAGTGTGACCACTGTATTGTGCAGAACTGGATGATGTGATTTCATACTCAACTTCCACTGAAAGTAAGTGCGTTGAGCAAAAAAGTTAAATATCACAGTTTCCTCAATTTTATTTTGCATTCATAATATATCTGTCATTTCAGTGGGCCGTGGGAACCAGAGTGTAATCAGGATATTAGTATTATTAATTGTTCTCCAATGGCATTTGCTAATAAAACTTTAAATAAAATTCTCTCTCCTCATATAACTGCCTTGGCTGTTTGGCACCCGCTCTGTAATGCTTTCTGCACCTTCCCACTTGCCATCATTCATCCATCTTTTCATTCCTGTATGTTTTATTCCTTTTGTAATCCCTACAGTCTGAATTTATCTACACTTTTCTTTCTGATGCCTTCCGCCTTCAAATTCATCCATGCTTCCATCACCTTTATCAGCAAGACACTGCGTGCTTCATTTCTCCGTGAAATTGCCTTGATGTTTTTCTCATATCATAAGGAATAGGAGTAGAGTTCGGCCATTCGGCCCATCGAATCTACTCCGCCATTCAATCATGGCTGATCTATCTCACCCTCCTAACCCCATTCTCCTGCCTTCTCCCTATCACCTCTGACAACCGTACTAATCAAGAATCTATCTATCTCTGCCTTAAAAATATCCACTGACTAGGCCTTCACAGCCTTCTGTGCCAAAGAATTCCACAGATTCACCACCTTCTGACTAAATAAATTTCCCCCCCCATCTCCATCCTAAAAGAACATCCTTTAATTCTGAGGCTATGATCTCTAGTCCTAGACTCTCCCACTAGTGGAAACATCCTCTCCACATCCACTGGATCCAATCCTCCCAATCCATCCCACAGTGGATGGGTTATGGGCCTGCCCCACTTGGGAATTTTTTTGGCAACCGCCGGCGACTGTCTTAGTCGTAGCAGGTCGCCAAAAAACGGCGACAACCTACGTCATCCTGGCGACAACCTACCATAGCACTTACATCAGGAGAAGTCAAGCTACGCTCATTAGCGTCAAACCCACTGTCGCCGAAAATGTTTCAACTTGTTGAAAATTTAGCGGCGACTGGAAAGACGCTACGACTTTTTGCGCGACTGAGGAGACGACTCCCGGCGACCACCGACGAACATGTGGCGACAAACTAGTCGCCTGTAGTTGCCTAAAAAATCACCTAAGTGGGACAGGGGCTTAAGGCTTGATTCTGGTTGATTGTGAGAGGAGGATCCAATTCAACACATTCAAAGAACATAGAACACAGGAATGTACAGCACAAAGCAGGCCCTTTGGCCCACAACGCCTGCGCTGAAAATTTCAGTATTCAGTATTCAGTATTTGCTTTAATGTCATTTTAACATACACAGAAGAAACGGAAAAAATTGTTTCTCAATCAGTTCCCATCAGTGCAGTTAATAAAAACAGAATAAATACATACAACCTTAAAATTAAAATTAACATATCTAAAAAATTAGGCCTAAAATTTGAACTAAAAACAGACATTCAGACCGAACAGTTGCTTGCTTTGACAGTGCCTAACTGTCAAAGTATGGGCGAGGTTAGATGTGTTGGTGTATGATGTATGGGGAGGGAACACAGTCCGTTAACCAGTCTTATTGCCTGTGGGAAGAAGCTGTGTAGCATCCTGCTGGTTCTGCAGCTGATGCTCCTGTACCTCTTCCCAGATGGCAGAATGGAGAAGATGTGTGATGGGTGATAGAGGTCCTTAATAATGGAGATGGCTCTGAGGATGCTACCCTTCTGATAGATCTCCAACAGGAAAGGGAGTGGAGCACCGATGATCCTACTGGCTGTTTTCAAAGCCAAGACAATGGGAGGAATAGATCGGGTAGACACACAGAATCTATTGCCCTGAGCACGGAAATCGAGAACCAGAGGACATAGGTTTAAAGTGAGGGGGGGGGGAAACTGAGGGGTAGCTTTTTCACACAAAGGGTGATAGGTGCATGGAATGAGTTGCCGGAGGAGGTAGTTGAGGCAGGCACTATCACAACATTTAAGAAACATTTAGACAGGTACATGGATAGGACTGGTTTAGAGGGTTATGGGCCAAATGCAGGCAGGTGGGACTAGCGTAGTTGGGACATGTGGGCTGGTGTGGGCAAGTTGGGCCAAAGGGCCTGTTTCCACACTGTAAGACTCTATGACTCTATGATAATCTTTTAATCATAATCACAATCATAATTGATTAGCCAAGTATGTTTTGCAACGTACAAGGAATTTGATTTGCCATACAGTCATACCAATAAAAAGCAACAAAACACACAAAATACATTTTAACATAAACATCCACCACAGTGACCCCTCCACATTCCTCACTGTGATGGAAGGCGAAAAAAGTTCAATCTCTTCCCTTCTTTGTTCTCCCGCGGCCAAGGGCCTCGAGCCTTCCGTTGACGGGACGATCTTGGCTCCCGTAGCCGGCGACGTTTGGGCCCTCACGTCGGGGCGATCAAGCTCCCGCATCGGGGGGGGGGATCTCATCTCCCCCATGCCGGGCGATCTGACCCCAGGTCACCTCTATGCCTTTATCTGCCAAATGCCTTTTATCCCTCTAATCTATATCCCTCTATTCCCTATATATATAGCAATGTTACAAAATTTTGAGATTTAAAAAATCAAGTCTGCAATTTATCCCATCAGATAAAACATAAAAAGACGTTTAATTTGACACCTAATTCACTTTCATATCTTCAGTATTAAAAAAGTTATGGCCATTTACATACTCAGAAATTAGCATCTTGTTCCCTATTGCTTTTCCATTGACTTAACACGAAAGCTGTGATCAAGGACAGTCAAAAGCCCATAACTTTCTTAAAAATTAAGAGAACTGAATGAAATTTTCAGTTATTATAGATTGAAGCATTCTGAAACAAATATGAAACAATCTTACTTGGATGACCTGAAATTAAAGCATATAATTAGTTAGTTACCCAATTGTAGCTAATTACAAAATTCAATTACTAAATCTAAACATCTATCCATTTCTTAAGAAAAGGTTAACATTTAAAAAAAAGCCTAAAAGGCCTGTCTCACGAGTCTGCGGTCATTGGCGGCGAAACGGGAAGAATCTACCGCTCCTGGGCCGCCATAGACCGCGCACTCGGTCAAACGCACAATTCCGGGGCCGTGCGGCGTTGTTCCCAACACCGCACGGTGCTAAAATAAACCAACACTGTTCAAAAATATGTCCCTACCGCACAGCCTCCGCCAGTGAGGCACGAGTGCGGCACGGCCGCCGCCACAGCCGCCACCAGTGTGGCTCCAGCGCCGTGTGGCGAACTTGCACCGCCACAGCCTCCGCCAGTGAGGCACGTGTGCGGCACGGCCGCCGCCACAGCCACCGCTACAGCGCCGCGATCAGGACGGCCGCCGCCACAGCCCCGCAGATCCAAAATGACGTCATCGCAGTCGGCCCGCCCTTTTTTTTACTTTCCGCAAGCACGTGGGACCAGCCGTATTTAAATCACTCGGCCCCCGCGCAGCATCCGTGCGGCGCTCCCATGGCATAGGCTCGGCGCTCTCGCCGTTGCCGTGCGGTCGACTCTACAGGCGAAGCCGCGCTTCACCGCCGATGACCGCAACACCGTAAGACAGAGCCTTTAGTGTCCAAATAACATTCACACAAGAATTCACTAAAAACATTATTTTTAAATCTCATTGTCATGAATTTATAGGCCAAATGGAAGGAATTTAGTGTTTAATTCCTGTAAATTAATGGGCATTTAAATCATCTTGCGAGTGGGATTTTGTGGAACGCACTGGTTTGGAACGTTGCGGTTGCAGTGAATTAAACCCCAATATCGGCAGGAAAAATACTGCCAGTTCGTATATTTACATAGTCACATTTTCGCAACGAGAAATTTTGATTAAGGGCATCCTAAGAAGCAAGTTTAAATGAAAAAATATACGGCATATCTTGCCATATCCCCTACGTGAAATGTGTCCCCGTTGTCGGCGTTGACGGCATTTGAAGATGATTTTAATTTTACTCCAACAATTTAATTATCCAGCGCTAATTTTAATAAACTCAATAAAACGGCAGTCGAAGCGATTTTTCTTTAGCAGCTAATGTACCTGACAGACATCGATTTGAATAGGCTGCCGAAATATCGCATTTTAAACCCATCCCCCTCTCAAAGGCGCCAAAGTCGCGCACACGGGCAGTGACGGAACTGCAGCGCCGCTGAAGGTAAGTTTTGTAACATACCTACTATATATATCCATGTGTTTATCCAAATGTCTTGTAAATACACTATCTTATCTGCCTCCACCACCATCCTCGTTAGGATGTTCTATGCTCTGTGTTTAAACTGTTTAAACATCTCCTTTAAACTTTGCGCCTCTCACCTTGAGGCTATGCCCTCCAGCATTTGACTTTCCCATCCTGTGAAGAAGGTTCTGACTGTCTACCCTATCTATGCCTCTCATAATTTATATACCTCTATCAGGTCTCTCCCCGCAACCTCTGACGATCCAGAGAAAACAATCCAAGTCTGTACAACCTCTCTTTGTTGCTGACACCCTCCAAACCAGGCATAATGGTGTGACACCTTCTCTACACTCTTCCCAAAGCCTTTCCATTCTGTAATGGGGCAACCAGAAGAGCACCCAATATTCCAAAAGCGGCCTAACCAAACTCATGTAAAGCTGCATTACTCAATGCCCTGACCAATGAAGGCCAACATGCCATATGCTTTCTTTACCATTCCATCTACTTGTCTTGCCACGTTCAGGTATTATGGGCTCTCTGTACATCAATGATCTCTGTACATCAAGACCCAAAGTCTCTCTGTAGATCAATGTTGTTAAGGGTCATGCCATTAATTGTATATTTTTCCCCTTACATTCCTCCTCTCAAAGTGCTCGGATTAAACTCCATCTGCCATTTCCCCACCCATTTCTGTTGCTGATCTCTGTCCCGCTCTATACTTTGACAGCCTTCCTCGCAGTTCGTGACCCCAACAATCTTGGTGTCATCTGCAAAATTTACTAACCAATCCGTCTATGTTTACATCCAAGTCACATATATATATATATATATATATATATATATATATATATATATATATATATATATATTTATGACAAACAGCAGAAGTCCGTAGGTAGATCCCTGCGGAACTCCACCGGTCCCAGACCACAAGCCTGTATATTGTCCCTGCACTACAATCCTCTGTCTTCTGTCCGTATGACATTTCTGAAACCATTCAAATGATTCAACATTAATCCCGTGCATCTGAATCTTCTGGATCAGCCTACCATGGGGGACTGAATCAAATGCCTTGCTAAAATCCACGTAGATAGCATCCACTGCCCTACCCTCATCAATCGTCTTTGTTACTTCTTCAACAAACTCGCTCTCTGCACATTCCCATTTGCCTTCATTCATCCAGCTTTCCAGTCCTAATCTTTTTATTCCTTTTCCAATCAACCCCCCCCCCCCCAGGAATTCATTTCCTGATGCTTCCAACCTTTGACTTCATCCATGCTTCCTTCGCTGAAATTGGCACGGCGATGGTCTCGAACCCACAATGGATGGGTCAGGCTCCTTCGTGGTTGAGTGTGTGAGGAAGGTTCAATTTGACACATTCAACCTCCACCCACCACCACCACAAGGTGGGAATGGGGTCCAGCCATCTCCCCTCCACTAGAGAGGGTGTGCTGGTGGCCACCCAAAGACTCGTTCAATGCTGCCTTCCCTATTACAAACTTCAGTTGAGAACAAACATTAGGATTGAAAATGAGCTACTCATGGCTTGAGCCTGAGCTCAAGAGTCGAGAAGGTTGGCAGACGCAGGAAGAAATAGAGGTGGTGTTTTAGCCAAGGGAGTGGAGGACGGAAGGTTGGTCTTTTGCTGTGACCAAGTTGTGGAGAACATTAGAAAGAGACGTCCAGGCTTGCACCAGGAGTTATGTAGGAAGGAACTGCAGACGCCAGTTTAAACCGAAGATAGACACAAAAAGATGGAGTAATTCAGCGGGACAAGCAGCATCTCTGGAGAGAAGGAGTGGATGATGTTTCGGGTCGAGACCCTTCTTCAGACTGGTTAGGGATAAGGGAAACGAGAGATATAGACGATGATGTGGAGAGATAAAGAACAACGAATAAAAGATATGCAAAAAAGTCACGATGATAAATTGGTGGGTAAAGCGAGTCAGTCCCCAAAGATGGAGGAAGAGGATGGGATTAATGGCTGGTCAAGAATCTATGGTGGGAATGAGAAGTGGGCGTGAGGAAGGCAAATGATGTTAGAAATCAGACCATCGGAGGTTCATTGAATCTGTTGTTGGGAGGACCAGAGTCACACCATGGTCACTCTCTCTTCTCCCCTCTCCCATCAGGCAAGAGGTACAGAAGTGTAAAAACCTCCAGATTCAGGAACAGTTTCTTCCCAGCTGTCATCAGGCAACTGAACCATCCTATCAACAACTTGAGAGTGGTCCTGAGCTCATTGGAGACTCTTGGACTATCTTTAATTGGATTTACTGGACTTTATCTTGCACTAAAAGTTATTCCCTTTATCATATATCTGTACACTGTGGGTAGCTCGATTGTAACCATGCATTGTCTTTTCGCTGACTGGTTAGCACGCAACAAAATTTTTACACTGTACCTTGGTACACGTGACAATAAAATAAACTAAGACCATGGCAGGGTCTTGACATCTTAAAGAGCTCAAAAGGATCTTAATCCAACATAAATTGAGGGCATGTACTGGAGTTAATAGTCCAAGGAGTGACGTTTGTGGTTGCTGGTGGAATAACATGGTCCAGGTTTCCTGCAATGCTTCAAAAGAGACAAGTAGAGCTAATAGGACTTGATGTTTCAATCCCTGTAATAAGTCGGCACTCTTGGATATTTGCAGTGGGATTGGAGTGGTGAAAGGTAGGGTAGGGTACGTCATCGGGGTCACCAGGTGGGCACCTTCCTTCTTTGACGTTTCATTGATAAGCCCACAACATCTCCAGAGGGCTCAACGGTGATACCTGGCGTCCCAGTTACACCGCCCTCAATTCCATACCCTCCTGTCTTCATTTTGCAGCCCAATTGTTGTCTCTCCTTTTGATCCAAATCCAATTGCTGCTTTTTTCTGCAGAATTTGATAATGATTTGATTGCTTGTTGGAGGGAGCGACCCCTCACCCACATTTTCTTTAATAGCCTGGTCATAGATGTAGCAACAAATCCCCTGCATCCCACTTCGACAGAGAAAATCTTGGTCTTCCAGCCGGAAGGTACAAGGATTCATCATCACACCACGACTGATGATAACAATTGTCAAAACCATTAAAGTAAGTGAGCTCTTGCAGATGAAGAGGAACTCTTTCAATGTGTAATGGGAATCATGACAGAAGCCTCCTCGTGGCCATCCCCGGAAACGACGACGCGATGCACTCAGTGACGCGTCGGGCGACCAATTCTGTCAACGTGTTGGACGACGACGGAAGCCAACAGCGAGCTATACGTCGTCTGACACACGAGCGAACGAATGTGTCACGACCAAGACGTGCATCAACGGTATTGAATACAGGGTTCCAAGCTCCATAGCCAGGGAACAGAGAACAGGGTGGTGCAGCGGTAGAGTTGCTGTCTTACAGCGCCAGTGACCCGAGTTCGATCCTGACTGCGGCTGCTGATTGTACGGAGTTAGTACGTTTGCACGTTCTCCCTGTGACCTGTGTGGGTTTTCTCCGGGAGCACCGGTTTCCTCCCACACTCCAAAGACGTGCAGATTTACAGGTTCATTGGCTTGGTAAAACTGCGAATTGTCCCTAGTGTGTAGGATAGTGTTAGCATGCAGAGATCGCTGGTCTGCACGGACTAGGTTGGCCGAAGGGCCTGATTCCCGGCCATATCTCTCAACAAAACTAAACTAAAGAACAAAATAAGTTGCCGTTTTCCTGGGTGCACGATGGGTTAATAAAGTTACTTTTAAATATGAAAATATAAAAGATAGAAGTGTGTCCTGAGAGAGATGCCAATCAAAGAAGAATTCAAGACACAGGAGAAATAAGTAGTGTGGAGAAATCTTGAGAGAAACAATGTCTCAATTTCAACGCTGAACAGAAGTTATTGGCTCAAGCATAAATGGAATACACAGGCACCCCAGGAGTATACAATCAACCACGTGAGTGCGTCAATGTTTATGCAGGAGATTTAAATGATGTGCTAATAATTTCATAATGGAGGCTCACAGCCACACATGCAGGCACTGAATCTAAAGGGCCTGTCCCACTTGGCGATTTTTTCGGTGACTGCCGGCATCATTGACTGACGTATCAGGTCACCGAAAAATTTGCGGCGTGACGCGGCGTGATGACGTATTGACGCGCGGTGTTTTTTCAAGTGTCGCAACATTTTTTTGTCGCCGCTGGATTTTGAAATGTTCAATATCTTTTGGCGACACTGATATGATGCCGGAAGTCGCCGAAAAAATCACCAAGTGGGACAGGCCCTTGACAGTCGAACAAGACTCTGAGACCTACCCATTCTTTGACAACCCCTACGTTAAACTAATAATAGAAGGTTGAGGGGGCACTTTAGAAGGATGAGGGGAGGCCTCATTGAAACTTACCAAATAGTGAAAGGCATGAATAGAGTGGATGTGGAGAGGATGTTTCCACTAGTGGGGGAATCCGGGACCAGTGGCCATAGCCTCAGAATAAAAGGGCGTTCCTTTAGAAAGGAGACGAGGAGGAATTTCTTTGGACAGAGGGTGGTGACACTGTGGATTTCATTGCCACAGACGGCTGTGGAGGCCGTCAATGGATATTTTTAAGGAAGGGATTGACAGATTCTTGATTATTAAGGGTGTCAGGGGTTATGGGGTGAAGGCAGGAGAATGAGGAGGAAAAATAGATCAGCCATGATTAAATGGGGGAGTAGACTTGATGGGCCGAATGGCCTAATTCTGCTCCGAGAACTTATGAATCCCACAAAGAAAAAGTTGTTACATCCATAGAAGTAGCACAGGAAGTGGTGGATTATTTCAGTCCGCAATCATTTGAACAAAGAGTCATGAATTTGACACAGGGGATCAAAGATGGGGAGAGGGCTTCCAGCAGCCATATTTAGACTTTAGAGATACAGCGGGGAAACAAGCCCTCCAGCCGACCACGTCCGCCGCGGACCACGGCTGTGCAGCGGTAGAGTTGCTGCCTTACAGCAAATGCGGCGCCGGAGACCCGGGTTCGATCCCGACTACGGGTGCTGTCTGTACGGTGTTTGCACGTTCTCCCCGTGACCTGCGCGGGTTTTCTCTGAGATCTTCGGTTTCCTCCCACACTCCAAAGACGTACAGGTTTGCAGGTTAATTGGCTTGGTAAATGTAAAAATTGTCCCTAGTGGGTGTAGGATAGTGTTAGTGTGCGGGGATCGCTGGTCGGCGCGGACCCGGTGGGCCGAAGGGCCTGTTTCCGCGCTGTATCTCGAGACTAAACTAAACTAAACTAAACCCCGTACACTAGCGATATCCTACACACTAGCCAATTAACCTGCACACCTGTATGTCTTTGGAGTGTGGGAGGAAACCGGAGCACCCAGATACCCCTGACACCCATACTAATCTAGAATTAGTACTAATCTCTGCCTTAAAAATATCCATTGACTTGACCTCCACAGCCATATGTGGCAATGAATTCCACAGATTCACCACCCCTTTGACTAAAGAATTTCCTCCTTATCTCCTTTCTAAAGGTACGTCCTTTTATTCTGTGGCTATGGCCTCTGGTCCTAGACTCTCCCACTAGTGGAAACATCTTCTCCATGTCCACTCTATCCAGGCCTCTATAACCCCATGACACCATGACTGTGATTCTAACCTTCTAGTTCTTATCGGTCGGTTTTCAGCCAAAAATTGATAGAAGTTGTATTTAGGATTGTGACCACGTCAGGGCGCCCCATGGAGGAGCTGAAATTGGTAGTAACCCATGGTGTACGTGAAGGACTGCTGTCAGGTAACAAATCTCAATTTACATGGTGTCTCTTTGGTTTGTTGGCAGCCTTGTGCAATGGGAAGGTATCAAGCATTCATTCATTCCCACCACATTCATTCCCACCAATCAAAGGGCCAAATGGCCTCCTCCTGCACCTATTTCCTATGTTTATCCAGTTTCTAATCATGTAGCAAAAAATGTTATGCAAATTCTTAAGGAAGCCTTGATGTTTTCCTGGAGCATTTAGGTTCATTATTAGCTAACTCATTAGCCAATATCTCACAGAGCCGCACTCTGGAGCCTCAATGCACCCTGACACAGCTGTGTAGCAGATTCCGAACACACTTGGCCTTCATCCTGTCCAAGGATAGACACAAGAGCCAGCAGCCAGACGAAAAGCAGAATTACCATCCTAATAATATGAGGCAAATGGCGAATGGTGCATCAAAAATAGACCCGAGAAAGCGAGAGGACTAAGATCAATGCAGAGGCTGGGCGGAGAGTCATAGTGATCAAGTAATAGCATGTAAACAGGCCCTTCAGCCCGACTTGGCCATACCGACCAAGAAGCCCTATCTACACTGGTTCCATCGGCCCATGTTTGGCCCATGTCCCTCTGAACCTTTTCAAACCATGTACCTGTCCAAATGTCTTTTAAAAGTTGTTAAAGTACCTGCCTCAACTACCTCCTCCGGCAGCTCGTTCCATATACCCACCAACCTTGTCGTGAGAAGTTGCCCTTCAGGTTCCTATTAAATCTTTCCCCTCTCACTTTAGTTTCTTGGTTCCCCTTCTCTGGGTAAAAGGCTCTGAGCATTCCCCTCACGATCTTATACACCTCTATAAGATCGTCCCTCATCCTCCTGCGCTCCACGGAGTAAAGTTCTAGCCTGCCTAACCTCTCCCTATAGCTCAGGCGCTCTTGTCCTGACAATAGGTCAGACAATGGGTGCAGGTGAGACAATGCAAGCATACAGTACTAAACAATATTTTACTCAACTTAAAGGAAATGTAGACATCCATAATGAACACATGACTGAAGAAGAGACTTTTCAAATGTATTGAAAAAGTATGACTACTTTCATAGCAAAAGGATTTGAGTATAGGAGCAGGGAGGTTCTACTGCAGTTGTACAGGGTCTTGGTGAGACCACACCTGGAGTATTGCGTACAGTTTTGGTCTCCAAATCTGAGGAAGGACATTATAGCCATAGAGGGAGTGCAGAGAAGGTTCACCAGACTGATTCCTGGGATGTCAGGACTTTCATATGAAGAAAGACTGGATAGACTTGGCTTATACTCGCTAGAATTTAGGAGATTGAGAGGGGATCTTATAGAAACGTACAAAATTCTTATGGGGTTGGACAGGCTAGATGCAGGAAGATTGTTCCCGATGTTGGGGAAGTCCAGGACAAGGGGTCACAGCTTAAGGATAAGGGGGAAATCCTTTAAGACCGAGATGAGGAAAAACTTTTCACACCGAGAGTGGTGAATCTCTGGAACTCTCTGCCACAGAGGGTAGTTGAGGCCAGTTCATTGGCTATATTTAAGAGGGAGTTAGATGTGGCCCTTGTGGCTAAGGGGATCAGGGGGTATGGAGAGAAGGCAGGTACGGGATACTGAGTTGGATGATCAGCCATGATCATATTGAATGGCGGTGCAGGCTCGAAGGGTCGAATGGCCTACTCCTGCACCTATTTTCTATGTATCTATGTATCTATGTATCTGAAGAAGGGCCTCGACCCGAAACATCACCCTTTCATTCTCTCCAGAGACGCTGCCTGTCCCGCTGAGTTACTCCAGCTCTTTGTGTCTATCTTCAGTTCAAACCAGCATCTGCAGTTCCTTGTTACACTTGACTATTTTTACTTGCAGAAATGGTAAGGAATAAACTATCGACGAGGAGACAGAAGTTGACATTGAACCAGGATGTCACATCCTCATCAGATCAAGAAATAACTACAATTTGGAGGCAAAGTCAATGGATATTTTCATGGCGGAGATTGACAGATTCTTAAGGATGTCAGGGGCTATTGGGCGAAGGCAGGAGAATGGGGTTGAGAAGGAAAGATAGATCAGCCATGATTGAATGGCGGAGTAGACTTAATGGGCCGAATGGCTAATTCTACTACTATCACTTACGACCTACGACCTCATGATAGATCAGCCATGATTGAATGGTGGAGTAAACTGATGGGCAGAATGGCCTTATTCTGCTCCTATCACTTATGAACCTATGAACTTATTAACAAAGGCAACACAATCAGTGAAAATCAGCCAATGGATAATCTGTAACTGATCTGAAGTCCCAAAGTCCCGACCCGAAACGTCACCTACCATTCCCTCCACAGATGCTGCCTGACTCGCTGAGTTACTCCGACACATTGTGTTTTACTCCAGATCCCAGCATGTGCAGGCCCTCATTTCTCTTGAACCTGGCTACTCATGTGAAATGTTTAAATCGGAGGTAGACACAAAATGCCGGAGTAACTCAGTGGGACAGGCCGCATCTCTGGAGTGAAGGAATGGGTGACGTTTCGGGTCGAGACCCTTCTTCTCTTCCAATGATGGAAAGTGTAATGATAAATTTGTGGAAACGTTTTGTGTTTGTAATGTAATAACATCACACGCAGTAAGTTGTAAAATATACCCATACTCGGAAGCTCTTGGTGTCTCATTATTGTAACTCCTACTTGCCTATTCACCAAGATTGGATTATGGACTCCACCACATACATTGAAAGAAAGCACACATTTAATCGGCCATTATTCTCCATCTATACTCATGGTCCATTGGCAATGGATGACTGGATAAACAACTTCCTTTGATCTTTATACTTTTCCGCTCCAGATTTTAAATGGATGATGGCCACTCTCATAAATGTGAGCATTCATCTTAACCTGAGACGTTAATGCAATTAGCGTAGGCCTTGAATATATATTGGTTTTGCAATATATATATATATATATATAACATGGCTAATGCTCTATGGAGATACAAACTGGAACGTGTGGCTCCAGTCAATAGCACCACATTTCATCAACACAATGGCATTACTCTGCAGTTGAAGAGTTTGGTTTAGAGAATACTGCACGGAAACAGGCCCTTCAGCCCCACCGACCAGCGATCACCCGTACTTCTTCTTCTTTCGTGTGGCGTGCACAGCCTAAAGTTGTTGGACAACTTGTTCTATTTGATCTTCCGTTTGTGCACGTCGAGTTGATTGCATTAGTCGAAACAGAGCGGACCACGTGAAGGTTGCAATCTTCCACCCCCAGCCGTACACTAATTCTATCCTACTCCAGAGACCATTTACAGAAGCCAATCAACCTACAAACCGGCACGTCTTTGGGATGTGGGAGGAAACCAGAACACCTGCAGAAAACCCACGCGGTCACAGGGAGAAGGTACAAAGTCGGTACAGACTGGATGGAACCCAGGTCTCTGCTGCTGTGAGGCAGCAATTCTAGCAGCTGTGCCACTGTGCCACCCTTTCCAGTATGGCACTGCCCGCTGTAGTCAGCAAGTCCTCACATTGCAGCAGACTTGGTAACTTGCTACGTCACCTGGGCTGCTTTGTAGTGCTTGGACTGCAATGAATAACCCGCCATTCTATCTCCCCCATGGCGTCTGAAGAAGATAGCAGTGTTACAGGCCCAAGATATTTCCCACTTGGCTCAAGGTAGTACCTGTCAATGCCCAAGCAGTGAGAACAGTTCCGGCAATGGGATAGTTTCCCAGGCTTTGCTTTATTTTTGAGAAAAAGTGGGCCAAGTCAGCATATGGCGTAATCCAGTATCATTGTACTTATGCCAAAACTGCGGTGGGGGGGGGGGGGGTGAGTGAAAACCCCATAGGACTTTCAGTAAAATAGTTTTGGGGGACCGTGTGTTACATGAGTGCTAAATGTTATTTGAGGTAATCTGATCCTTTGCACTGGGTTTGTGTTGTCCCTGTGCCTGTCTTTACAAAGCCTGTAATGTGGCTTTCCTTCATGTGGTCTGGGCTTTGCTTAGCTTACATCGGTTTAATTGCTCAGTAAGTCGAATATGCAAACATTAAACTGTGCCACTCTGCGTTAAACAATAAAAGCCGAGTTTATTTAAACCCAACCAGCCTTGACTGTTGGCCTTAGAACAGAGCGCAAAAAAAATCATAAACCATCAGTGTGAGCCACTGAAATAACAACACTATTCTCGATTAATGACACGCCATTAGTATTAACAATAGCCAGTATCCATGAGATAGTTTACCTACCATTAATCGGCAAATGCAAGTTATGCACAAGATGTGTAACGGAGAAATATTTCCTCAGTATCGTTAAAAACTCCAAGAGGAGTGTTGGTCGTCACATCAACTACTTGGCCTTTTGCCTGTTGTCTTAAATATTTCACCAACAGATGTGCAGTGTTGTTGAGTCATCTGAAGAAGGGTCCCAACACAAAACGTCACCTCTCCACGTTCAGCGAAGCTGCCTGCCCGCTGAGTTACACCAGCACTTTGTGTCTAGCTTTGGTATAAACCAGCATCTGCTGTTCCAATGAACGAACAAAGTGGGACCCGGTGTGGGGGGAGGAGGCCGAGAATGAAGAGGGTCCTGGGGTGGGGGTGGGGGGGGTCTGCCGAGAACTAGTTAGCATGGAGCAAAAGCTTTTCACTGTACCTCGGTGCACGTGGCATTAAACTAAACTGAACTAAACTAAACTGTAGGTAGACAAAAGTGCTGGAGAAACTCAGCGGGTGTGGCAGCATCTATGGAGCGAAGGAAATAGGCAACGTTTCGGGCCAAAACCCTTCTTCAGACTGATATAGGGTGGGGGGGGGGGCGGGAAGAAGAAAGGAAGAGGAGGAGCCAGAGGGCTGAGGGAGAGCTGAGAAGGGGAGGAGACAATAAGGGCTACCGGAAATTGGAGAAGTCAATGTTAATGCCACTGGGGTATAAACTACCCAAGCAAAATATGAGGTGCTGCTCCTCCAATTTCCGGTGGTGCTCACTTTGGCCATGGAGGAGGCCCAGGACAGAAAGGTCGGATTCAGAATGGGAGGGGGAGTTGAACTGCTGAGCCACCGGGAGATCAGGTAGGTTATTGCGGACCGAGCGGACGTGTTTGGTGAAACGATCGCCAAGACCAAGCGTAGGTTTGGCGATCGTTTCGCCAAACACGTCCGCTCGGTCCGCAATAACCTTGGCGATCGTTTCGCCAAACACGTCCCGAACACCCCGGGATTTCCGCCCCTGATTGTAAGTACTTAGGGATGAGTTATATCAACAAGTGAACATTAGATTGCCTTGCGTGATGGAGTTGAATGCTGCCTGCTGCGGTGCAGTCTTAGAGTAACTTAATTGTACTGATGAATGATGCACACATTCATTCCACACTGCTGGTCCAGCAGGCATTTGAATCTCTTCTTGATGATTTCTACTTAAAGCACAGTATGGCGTAATCCCTGCTTGGGGCTACCATCTCTTCATCCATAGCAATATTGCCAAGTAGAAATCTGTGAAGTGGCATAAAAAACATTTCTAGACCCTATCACTGCCATTTGCAGAGTGGTAATGCAGAAATAAATTGCATTCAAACTTTTTTGTTGTTGCAACCTGCCATGAGTCTAAATGGAATAATTCCACACTTACAAAGCAGCTGTAGGTGTCTACATTTAGATGGATCTTGGTTCAGGGATTGGACAACACCGTAGTTCAGTTTAAGAAAGAACTGCAGATGCTGGAAAAATCTAAGGTAGCCAATATGCTGGAGAAACTCAGCGGGTGAGGCAGCATCTATGGAGTGAAGGAATAGGCGACGTTTCGGGTCGAGACCCTTCTTCAGGAGAAAAATGGTGCAGGGGAGAGAAAAGACTTTGCCTTCCATCACAGTGAGGAGGAGATTCACTGTGATGGATGTTTTTACTGTAAATTGAATTGTTTGTGTGTTGTGTAGGAATTGTTTTGTTTGTATGGCTGTGGAAATGGAGTTTCGTTTGAGCCTCTTTGAGGTTCAAATGACAAGAATAAAATCTAATCTAATCTAAAATGAATTAATAATCCCTGCTAAAAGATGTGTATCTGAAAATTTGATTAGTTTAGTTTTGTTTAGTTTAGACTTTTTCGATATACAGTGCGGAAACACGCCCTTCGGCCCACCGAGTCCACACCGACTAGCGATCACCCCGCACGCTAACACTATCCTACACGCACTAGGGACAATTTACATTTATACCAAGAAAATTAACCTACAAACCTTTACGTCCTTGGAGTGTGGGAGGAAACCGGAGCTGCCGGAGAAAACCCACGGGGAGAACATGCAAACTCCATACAGACAGCACCCATAGACAGGATCGTACCCGGGTCTCTGGCGCTGTGAGGCAGCAACTCTACCGCTGCGCCACCATGACGCCCTCGTGCACGTGGCAATAACCTAAATTCCAACATTTGCAATGCTCCACACACTAACACTATCCTACACGCAGTAGGGACAATTTACAATTTTACCGAAGCCAATTGTGATGCCTTTGAGACTGAATATCCTGAAAGCACTTGTTTTAAATAGAAGCCATTCGGAACCAGCACTGGAGGGTACAAGATGGAAGGAAAGTAGACTCACAGCTGCGCATATGTGCAAAATAAGAAGAGAGGCGTTCTAACAGGCCGCTCAATAAGCAGAAACATAAGCAATAACCTCCATACCACTGTTTCTCATTATATGTGCTATGACCCTTGAAACGTAACACAACTCTTTACAGACAGTTACTAATCTAATGACAAGATTCAGCCTGCAAAAGGGACATAATGATGGAGCCACTTTTTAAGCACCGGTATCCTTTGTCTCTTTGAAAAATAAACTTGGTTAAATACCCAACCTTAAATCTTACACGTTTTATGATCTATCTCTCTATCGCGCGCAGTTTTGTTCAACAACACTGCAGTAACAAGTTGTCATTCTTTCCACTTTGCTCTCAGTGGATCCCATAGTCTATTCAGTTCTGCCTACCTCGGATATACTCCTCTCGTATCCTGCTATTACTTAACCGAAAGAAAATCATGCACCATTCAAAAGTTGGTATTATTTAGTTAACTGGGGATTAATATCTGTCCTACAATTCTGAAGGGTAGGGATGATCATATGAATGCAAGCTTGCTCAATAAAGCCAGACAAAGAAATGTTGTCTATTGAGTCAAATATATTCCATATGTTTTTTGTTAGTAATGAATGAAGCGCTCTTTGTCTGCCTCATTCATTACCAATAGAGCAGCCGTTGAATAAAAGTGCTTTTCAATGGGTGGTGAACAGACAAGGACAGACACCAGGCCATGTCATTCCATTGTATGAATCTTGACCCATGCAGCATACAAACCAGTGCCTTGCTTGTCTGGAGTTTAGCTGTGATTTTAGCCATACCTTACAATACGATACGATAGAACATTATTTATCACGGGAGGGAAATTGGCCTGCCAACAGCCATTAAACACAACACGATACACAAAACATGAAATTAAAGTGACGAGTGGGAAGTCCAGGATTTTGGGATGTGCAAAGATTGGGGAGGGGGAAGGGGAGTCAGTTTACCCCACGACAGAAGGGGGAGGAGTTGTACAGTCTGATAGCAACAGGGACGAAGGATCTCCTGTGGCGTTCCGTGCTGCATCTTGGTGGAACCAGTCTGTTGCTGAAGGTGCTCCTCAGGTTGACCAGTGTGTCATGGAGAGGGGTGAGCTGTATTGTCCAGGGCGCTCCGCAGTTTGAGGGGTCCCGCAAGGGGCAGGAATACAAATTCTCGTGTCAGGTGAAGTATTTGAAGGCTCCATGTGTGCTCGCGGTTTCTTGTTGTCTCGGGGACGTGGGGATTGTTGTGTGTCAGAAAGGCTGCTGTGAAGTCAACATGACTGACAAGCAACAACTGGAAAACAAATTGGATGTTATTCATACATTAAAAAGGGAACAAAATACTCGTGCCTGCAACCTAAAGGCGTTATCGATCTCAACGTACAAGTACATCAGCGTTTTTGTCACCCGTAGTTTGTAAGTTTGGTTTAGTTTAGAGATACAGCCCTTAAACAGGCCCTTCGGCCCACTGAGTCCGCACCGACCAGCGATCCCTGCACACTTACACTATCCTACACACACTAGGGACAATTTACAATGATACCAAGGCAATTAACCTACAAGCCTGTAAGTCTTTGGAGTGTGGGAGGAAAGCGGAAATTCCGGAGAAAACACACGCATGGGAAGAACGTACAAACTCCGTACAGACAGCAGCCTAGTCAGGTTCGAACCCGGGTCGCTGGGACTGTAAGGCAGTAACTCTACCGTTGAGCCACGGCGCCTCCCTGAAGTTACTCTGGACTTCTCATCCCACGATGCTCATTGCAATACAATACCGTTTATTGTCATTTGAACCTCAAATGAAGTTCCAACTAAATTTGGCTTCTGCAGTCATACAACAAGAAAAAAAAACAAGACACACAATTAACACAATTTACACAAACATCCATCACAGTGAATCTCCTCCTCACTGTGATGGAAGGCAGTCATTGTCTCTCCCCTGTTTTCCATTCTTCTCCCGATGTTTAAGAGGTCCACCGCTGATTTTCTAGCATCCTTGATTCCCGGCCTAGGCGCCATGTTTTCGGGGGGGAGGGGGGGTCTTCCGGGGTAATTTTAAGTGCGCTCTCGTAATTTAGTCCAGATTAAAGAGAGGTGCCGGACTACCAGTTGCCGGAAAATTGGTGGTGGACCTGCACTTGATTATTAATAATGACTCTACTCAAATTAGTATTTAACATTTTCTTGCTATCCTGGAGCGGCATATTTCACCTTTGTATTGGAGGTGATTATATATGAATTACATGTTAGGCAAACCATATTATTACATTTATGTCCATTAAGATCACAACCAGATGAAGAATTCTGAAGTTATCTATACACTTCCATATCTATGTATCTCCCTCTCCCCTGACACCAGTCTGAAGAAGGGTCTCGACCCGAAACGTCACCCATTCCTTCTCTCCAGAGATGCTGCCTGTCCCGCTGAGTTACTCCGGCATTTTGTGTCTATCTTCGGTTTAATCCAGCCACTGCAGTTCCTTCCTACACAATTCCGAAAGTTATTGCTGTTTTCAACATTTGGTCGGAGATTCACATGTCTGCGGTTGATTTTGAGTTTGGTTCAAGTCAATTACTACTGCAAACATACGGCAAATTAGTGAATTAATGATAATGAAAGGAAAGATATCTTCTGAAGCAATCTTGAACAGAGGGAGAAATACTTAGGCTCTGGCAAGAGGTTTGTGAAACCATCAGCATTGTGAGTAAAACTAACGCTGATGTGCATGGAAAATATTGAATGATGTGGCTTATGAACGGTGTGACTTATGGACCACCTCCCCATCCACAAAGCTTTTCACTGTACCTTGGTAGTTTAGTTTAGTTTAGAGATATAGCGTGAAAACAAGCCTTTCGGCCCATCGATTCCCTGCCAACCAGCCCTACAGAACCTTGAAATGTGGATTTCAGAGCAAATTGCATCATTATAATGTTTAAATATTGCATCTAATCTGGAAGATGTTCTTAATAAAACCAGCAACAGCGGCATAATGCCACAAAAGCAGCATGATGCAAAATTTAATATAACAAAACCAAATCCTCAATTTTCAAATTACTTTTTTCCATTTTGTAAGGTCTTCTCCCTTACTGAACCATATCTACCAAGGAAGGTCGGGTATCATTTTCGCTCCATGCCAGGCTTGAGTTTAGCAGTGAAGGGATTTAGTTTTGTTTTTTTTAGTTTCGAGATCCAGCGCAGAAACAGGCCCTTCAGCCTACTGAGCCCCGCACACTAACACTATCCTACACACACTGGGGACAATTTACAATTACACCAAGTCAATTAACCTACAAACCTGTACGTCTTTGGAGTGTGGAACGAAACCGGAGTACCCGGAGAAAAACCCACACAGGTCACGGGGAGAACGTACAAACTCCGTACAAACAAGCGCCCGCGCTCAGGATCGAACCCGGGTCCCTGGCGCTGTGAGGCAGCAACTCTACCGGCGCGCCACCGCGCCGCCCTCGTGCACATGACAATAAACTAAACTCAAACATTTGCAATGTCGAGGCAGCAGTGGGGGACGGTGAGACTAATTTCAACACTATTCTCTTCCCAGAGTCAACAACGTCTGAGGTAAACAGCGCAAAAAAACGTTGTTTAGAGATTTGCCAGAATGCTATTTTTCCAGAGTGTAATTGAAAAACCAGATTGGAAGTGATTTTCTTTAAATTAGAACTGCTATGCTGGGACTCGTCATTGTAGTTTTGAAACCAACAGTCCGTTTTAATATTCAAATCATTCCATAATCTTCAGGGAGCTGCCTTTTTTAAATGGCACTTTTTCTAAATCTTTCTTTGATTCTCAACAAACCCCTCAGGATAAGTTTCATCACAAGATAGTTGTGTTTGTTTAATCCTGCCTTTTGATTAACAATCTCATCAGCAAACAATTAGTGCTGACTTGTATGAAGTCTAGACAATAATTAAATCCGTTTATTTTATTTAACACACTTCCACTCTTCCCAGTATTAAGTAAAAGTTTAAAGTTAAGAAAATTAAAAACACTTTCCAGTCATAAATTACAAAGATATGAAATATATTCGCATTGAGGGTGGCACGGTGGTGCAGCGGTAGAGTTGCTGCCTTACAGCGCCGGGTTCGATCCCGACTGCGGATGCTGTCTGTACGGAGTTTGTACGTTCTCCCCGTGACTCGCGTGGGTTTTCTCCGAGATCTTCGGTTTCCTCCCACACTCCAAAGACGTACAGATTTGTAGGTTGATTGGCTTGGTATAAATGTAAATTGTCCCTCGTGCGTGTGTGGGATAGTGTTAGTGTGTGGGGAGCGCTGGTCGGCGCGGACTCAGTGGGCCGAAGAGCCTGTTTCCACGTTGTATCTCCAAACTAAAACATCTCTGGCCTGCAAGTTAAATCTTTTTTTAAACTGGCTTCTAATAAACAGAAGTCCCAATGTGCATAATGGCTTCAGATCACACTCACATATTAGGGAGCTTATTATAAAGAATAATTTTCTACCTTTAGCCATTTAAAATAATTCTGCATTGTGCTCTTTGAATGTTACTTTGGATCCATTGGTTCAATGGTTGAATAGTGTTTTATTTGTCACATGTGCAACTGCACAATTAAATCATTTTGGAATATTTACACATGCAGGTGTCACCATGTTTTGGCGCCATTTCCAAAGTCCAAAGACCGGTCACTCACACTTTTTTAATTTTAAGGCAGAGATAGATTGATGTTTGATTAGTACGGGTGTCAGGGGTTATGGGGAGAAGGCAGGAGAATGAGGTTAGGAGGAAGAGGTAGATCAGCCATGATTGATACATAGATACATAGATACATAGAAAATAGGTGCAGGAGTAGGCCATTCGGCACTTCGAGCCTGCACCGCCATTCAATATGATCATGGCTGATCATCCAACTCAGTATCCCGTACCTGCCTTCTCTCCATACCCCCTGATCCCTTTAGCTACAAGGGCCACATCTAACTCCCTCTTAAATATAGCCAATGAACTGGCCTCAACTACCCTCTGTGGCAGAGAGTTCCAGAGATTCACCACTCTCTGTGTGAAAAAGGGTTTTCTCATCTCGGTCTTAAAGGATTTCCCCCTTATCCTTAAGCTGTGACCCCTTGTCCTGGACTTCCCCAACATCGGGAACAATCTTCCTGCATCTAGCCTGTCCAACCCCATAAGAATTTTGTAAGTTTCTATAAGATCCCCTCTCAATCTCCTAAATTCTAGCGAGTATAAGCCAAGTCTATCCAGTCTTTCTTCATATGAAAGTCCTGACATCCCAGGAATCAGTCTGGTGAACCTTCTCTGCATTACCTCTATGGCTATAATGTCCTTCCTCAGATTTGGAGACCAAAACTGTACGCAATACTCCAGGTGTGGTCTCACCAAGACCCTGTACAACTACAGTAGAACCTCCCTGCTCCTATACTCAAATCCTTTTGCTATGAAAGCTAACATACCATTCGCTTTCTTCACTGCCTGCTGCACCTGCATGCCTACTTTCAATGACTGGTGTACCATGACACCCAGGTCTCGCCGCATCTCCCCTTTTCCTAATCGGCCACCATTTAGATAATAGTCTGCTTTCCTGTTTTTGCCCCCAAAGTGGATAACCTCACATTTATCCACATTATACTGCATCTGCCAAACATTTGCCCACTCACCCAGCCTATCCAAGTCACCTTGCAGTCTCCTAGCATCCTCCTCACAGCTAACACTGCCCCCCAGCTTAGTGTCATCCGCAAACTTGGAGATGTTGCCTTCAATTCTCTCATCCAGTTCATTAATATAAATTGTAAATAGCTGGGATCCCAGCACTGAGCCTTGCGGTACCCCACTAGTCACTGCCTGCCATTGTGAAAAGGACCCGTTTACTCCTACTCTTTGCTTACTGTTTGCCAGCCAGTTCTCTATCCACATCAATACTGAACCCCTAATACCGTGTGCTTTAAGTTTGTATACTAATCTCTTATGTGGGACCTTGTCGAAAGCCTTCTGAAAGTCCAGATACAACACATCCACTGGTTCTCCCCTATCCACTCTACTAGTTACATCCTCGAAAAATTCTATAAGATTCGTCAGACATAATTTACCTTTCGTAAATCCATGCTGACTTTGTCCAATGATTTCACCACTTTCCAAATGTGCTGCTATCCCATCTTTAATAACTGACTCTAGCAGCTTCCCCACTACCGATGTTAGACTAACTGGTCTGTAATTCCCCATTTTCTCTCTCCCTCCCTTCTTAAAAAGTGGGGTTACGTTTGCTTCCCTCCAATCCTCAGGAACTACTCCAGAATCTAAAGAGTTTTGAAAAATTATCACTAATGCATCCACTATTTCTGGAGCTACTTCCTTAAGTACTCTGGGATGCAGCCTATCTGGCCCTGGTGATTTATCGGCCTTTAATCCATTTAATTTACCCACCACCACTTCCCGACTAACCTGGATTTCACTCAGTTCCTCCATCTCCGGCAGATTATTTATGTCTTCCTTAGTGAAGACGGAACCAAAGTAGTTATTCAATTGGTCTGCCATATCCTTGTTCCCCATGATCAATTCACCTGTTTCTGACTGCAAGGGACCTACATTTGTTTTAACTAATCTCTTTCTCTTCACATATCTATAAAAACTTTTGCTGTCAGTTTTTATGTTCCCTGCCAGTTTTCTTTCATAATCTATTTTCCCTTTCCTAATTAAGCCCTTTGTCCTCCTCCGCTGGTCTCTGAATTTCTCCCAGTCCTCTGGTATGCTGCTTTTTCTGGCTAATTTGTACACATCATCTTTTGCTTTGATACTATCCCTGATTTCCCTTGTTATCCAGGGATGCACTACCTTCCCTGATTTATTCTTTTGCCAAACTGGGATGAACAATTTTTGTAGTTCATCCATGCAGTCTTTAAATGCCTTCCATTGCATATCCACCGTCAACCCTTTTAGAACTAATTGCCAGTCAATCTTGGCCAATTCACGTCTCATACCCTCAAAGTTACCTTTCGTTAAGTTCAGAACCATTGTTTCTGAATTAACAATGTCACTCTCCATCCTAATGAAGAACTCAACTATATTATAGTCACTCTTGCCCAAGGGGGCATGCACAACAAGACTGCTAACTAACCCTTCCTCATTACTCAATACCCAGTCTAGAATAGCCTGCTCTCTCGTTGGTTCCTCTACATGTTGGTTTAGATAACTATCCCGCATACATTCCAAGAAATCCTCTTCCTCAGCACCCCTGCCAATTGGATTCACCCAATCTATATGTAGATTGAAGTCACCCATTATAACTGTTTTGCCTTTGTTGCACGCATTTCTAATTTCCTGTTTGATGCCATCCCCAACTTCACTACTACTGTTAGGTGGCCTGTACACAACACCCACCAGCGTTTTCTGCCCCTTAGTGTTTCGCAGCTCTACCCATACCGATTCCACATCCTCCAAGCTAATGTCCTTCCTTTCCACTGCGTTAATCTCCTCTCTAACCAGCAACGCTACCCCACCTCCTTTTCCTTTCTCTCTATCCCTCCTGAATATTGAATATCCCTGGATGTTCAGCTCCCAGCCTTGGTCACCCTGGAGCCATGTCTCCGTGATCCCAACTATATCATAATCATTAATAGCTATCTGCACGTTCAACTCATCCACCTTATTACGAATGCTCCTTGCATTGAGACACGAAGCCTTCAGGCTTGTTTTTACAACGCTCTTACCCCTTATACAATTATGTTGAAAAGTGGCCCTTTTTGATTTTTGTCCTGGATTTGTCTGCCTGCCACTTTTACTTTTCACCTTGCTACCTATTGCTTCCGCCCGCATTTTACACCCCTCTGTTTCTCTGCTCACCCATTTAAGAACCCCACCACCTCTTATTCTCTGTCTATTATTGTTTTCTTCTTTCCCCCCTACATGTTGGGTCTGAGTGCTTCCCTTCTCTGCCTCCTGCCTCACACACTGTCTAATAGCTTTCTCTATTTGAGTCCCTCCCCCCAACTGTTCTAGTTTAAAGTCTCCCCAGTAGCCTTTGCAAATCTCCCCGCCAGGATATTGGTCCCCCTCAGGTTCAAGTGCAACCCATCCTTTTTGTACAGGTCGCACCTTCCACAAAAGAGGTCCCAATGATCCAGAAATTTGAATCCCTGCCCTCTGCACCAGTCCTTCAGCCACGCATTTATCCTCCACCTCGCTCCATTCCTACTCTCACTGTCGCGTGGCACAGGCAGTAATCCCGAGATTGTTACCTTTGCTGTCCTTCTCCTTAACTCCCCTCCTAACTCCCTAAATTCTCCTTTCAGGACCTCTTCTCTTTTTTTACCTATGTCATTGGTACCTATATGTACCACGACCTCAGGCTCCTCTCCCTCCCCTTTCAGGATATCTTGGACACGTTGAGACACATCCCAGACCCTGGCACCAGGGAGGCAAACTACCATCCGGGTCTCCCGACTGCGTCCACAGAATCGCCTGTCTGACCCCCTAACTAAAGAGTCCCCTATTACTAATGCCCTCCTCTTCTTTTCCTTACCCTTCTGAGCAACAGGACCGGTCTCTGTACCGGAGGCCCGGCCGCTGTCGCTACCCCCAGGTAGGCTGTCCCCCCCAACAGTGCTCAAACAGGAGTACTTATTGTCAAGGTGTACAGCCACCGGGGTACTCTCTAGTCCCTGCCTGTGCCCCTTGCCTCTCCCAACCGTGACCCACTTGCCTGCCTCCTGTGGTCTTGGAGTGACCACCTCCCTGTAACTCCTCTCAATGACTTCCTCGCTCTCCCTGACCAGACGGAGGTCATCGAGCTGCTGCTCCAGGTTCCTAATACGGTCCCTTAGGAGCCCCATCTCGATACACCTGGCGCAGATGTGGACGTCTGGAGGGCTATCAGACTCCATGACTTCCCACATCTGACATCCAGAACAGTAAACTGCCCTGGCCCTCATACTCCCCTTACCTAGGGTACAATACATCTGACATCCAGAACAACAAACTGCCCTGGCCCTCATACTCCCCTTACCTAGGGTACAATACATCTGACATCCAGAACAGTAAACTGCCCTGGCCCTCATACTCCCCTTACCCTGGATACAATACATCTGACATCCAGAACAGTAAACTGCCCTGGCCCTCATACCCCCCTTACCCTGGATACAATACATCTGACATCCAGAACAACAAACTGCCCTGGCCCTCATACCTCCCTTACCTAGGATACAATACAAAACAAACTGCTACAATACAATCAGCAGGGATCTGACTCCCAATCAGCTGCTCCCTCTTGTCTGCTTCCACCAATCAGCGGTTTCCTTAAGCCCACTTGTTTTTGAAGTGCGAGTGGAACTTGGAACGTTACAGATTCCGGTTCCTCCTCCCTCTGCGACCGACCGCTCCAACGGCTCTCGGGCCTCTGTAAGAAGCAAGTCCCGCGCTCCACTTTAACTCCTACCGCTCGGGTGTAGCTCCTCCCTCTGCGACCTCTCCAACGGTACTTGAATGGCAGAGTAGACGTGATGGGCCGAATGACCTAATTCTGCTCCTATCACTTATGACCTTATGACTTATAAAGTTCAGTGCATGAAAAAGCCCAGTAAAGTCTGATTAAAGATAGTCCGAGGACAATGTAAGACCTTGCACAACTCGTTTGACTATTTTGCTTCATTTCTAGAGTGACGGTAATTCATTAATATTACGTTGTGAAGTAATTTGGTATGAGTGGAAATAGTAAAAGGCACTATGTGAATACACAGTTTCCTCCTGTTCAGTCTGATCCTCTCCTTCAGTCGGAAATTATAACTTACCAGCTCTTGTTTTGTCCAAATAACTTCATCAGGTAGAACCAAAGAACTGCAGATGCTGGTTAATACACAAAAAGACACAAAGTGCTGGAGTAACTCAGCAAGTCAGGCAGCATCTCTGGGGAACGTGGGTAGGTGACCTTTCGGGTCAAGACCCTTCTTCAAACCTTTATAAGGTGGTTCAATAGGTGCCTTTACCACCCGAGTCATAGAGTCATCGAGTTCTACAGTGTGGAAACAAACCCTTTGGCCCAACTTGCCCAACTTGGCAGCTACTCTGAAGAAGGGTTTCGGCCCGAAACGTTACCTATTTCCTTCGCTCCTGCACCCGCTGAGTTTCTCCAGCATTTTTGTGTACCTTGGCAGCTACACTGCCTTTTCCCCCGTAACCCCTGACACCCGTACTAATCAATAGCTACAGCTCAGACCCTCTAATCCTGGCAACATCCTCGTAAATTCTCTCTGCACCCTTTCCAAGAATTGCACTGTATTGAATATTGCACAGTTTAAACAGATGCTATCTGCAGTGCTTGTAGCAGCCTCGATTATTTAACCTGCACGTCATCTGTTCCATAAATATTGCATTTTCTGTAGTAAATATATTTGCATGATGTAAAACTGAGAAAGAGCAAGTCACAGCTTGATGTTGGTGACCCCTTTTTCTCTGCTCCGCTGGATCAAAAGATTAGTGATAAATGCAGTTGAACATGTCAGCGATCTTTTGGCACAGCGAACACTCTGAAGTTTTCAAACAGCTTTTATTTGAGCTGAATATCGATTGCCAACATTAAACGTACAAAAAGTGAAACATCTGTTTTTTAACTTGTGACTGACTGTTGTGACAAAACAAAAGCACCCGCGGTTTAAGATCTGTCTACAAGCCTGAGGAGAAACTTTACTCCATTCAAACAAAGAAAAATGTTACTTAAGATTTGATTAGTGAGCAATTTGTATCATCTCAATCATGCTTCCTTTCGAAGAAAGACTTTGCTGGGTGTGTAATAAATAGGGAACTAGAGAAAGGTAGTTGAAACAATACAGTAAGGGGGTGTCACGGTGGTGCAGCGGTAGAGTTGCTGCCTTACAGCGCTTTCAGCGCCAGAGACCCGGGTTCGATCCCGACTACGGGGTGCTGTCTGTACAGAGTTTGTACGTTCTCTCCGTGGGTTTTCTCCGATATCTTCGGTTTCCGCCCACACTCCAAAGACGTACAGGTTTGTAGGTTGATCGGCCTTGTATAAAATGTAAATTGTCCCCAATGTGTGTAGGATAGTGTGAATGTGCGGGGATCGCTGGTGGGTGCGGACTCGGTGGGTCGAAGGGCCTGAATCTCTAAACTGAACTAGAAAAAAATCACCATCGGTAATCACTCAAAGTGGAGTACAATTGTCCTCTTGGTGGGTCCTTTCTGGAGGTATTGCGGTGGCTGAAGAAACCTATACGGCAGCCAAGGACTTTATTACAGGGATTTACACAGATGCTATGTCCCTCCTGTGCATGACATCTTCTAACATGGGGAGAAAGGAGGACAAATATGTTGTGCAAAGACCTTTCCACTACTGGGAGAGTCTAGGACCAGAAGTCATTCTACCTTCTGTACGTTCTCCCCGTGACCTGCGTGGGTTTTCTCCAAGATCATCGTTCCTCCCACACTCCAAAGACGTACAGGTTGGTAGGTTAATTGGCTTGGTGTAAGTGTAAATTGTCCCTTGTGAGTGTAGGATAGTTAGTGTGCGGGGATCGCTGGTCGGTGCGGACTTGGTGGGCCGAAGGGCGTTGTATCTCTAAACTGAACCGAACTAAGCTATTGTGAATGAGTGATTAATAGATTAAAGGTCCTATGTAATTGGATTCTTAGTATATTGTTACTTTATTAACAGCAGTTTAACAGGCCCAAAGACACAATACACACATATAATATTTTGTTTTAATGTTCTTCGATTTGTTTTATGTGGGGGGGGGAGGGGGGTGGGGGGAGGGGGGTGGGGGGAGGGGGAAACTTTTTTTCCAGCTCTTACCTTCCCGGAGATGTGATCAATTTTCGGATCACATTCTCCGGGCTCTGCGGCCTACCATCGCTGGAGCTGGAAGCCTCCTCGGACTGTCGTGAACCCCACCGCGGGTTGCGGACTTAACATCGGAGCTGATCCCTTGCCTGGGATCGCTCCCACCGTGACCGCCGCGGAATCACCATCAAGGGCTCGCAGTCTCGGGTGAGGCTAGTCGGGAGCTCCAACGCCGCTTGCGGACTTAACATCGGAGCTGATCCCTTGCCTGGGATCGCTCCCACCGGTGACCGCCGCGGAATCAACCATCAAGGGCTCGCAGTCTCGGGTGAGGCTAGTCGGGAGCTCAACGCCGCGGAAGGTTCGACCAGCCCCAACGCGAGGTTCGATCGCCCGGCGCGGGGAGCTGACATCCCCCGATGCAGGAGCTGAACACCTCGACGCGGAGGGCCCGAACGCCACCGGCTACGGGAGTCAAGATGATCCCGTCAACGGGGGCTCGAGGCCCACGACCGAGGAAGAACAAAAGGAAGAGACTTGAACTTTATTTCGCCTTTCATCACAGTGCCTGCTTGGTGAATAAAGTGTGATCTGATCTGATTCTGATCTGATTCTGATATGTAGGAAGGAACTTCAGATGCTGGTTTACACCAAAGATAGACACAAAATGCTGGAGTAATTCAGAGGGTCAGGCAGCATCCCTGAAGATAAGGAATAGATGACGTTTTGGGTCAAGACCCTTCCTCAGACTACCTCAGACACTGAGGAAGGGTCTCGACCCAAAACATCACCTATTTTTTTCTCCAGAGATGCTGCCTGACCCACTGAGTTTCTCCAGCATTTTGTGTTATTTTCACACATTTTCACACATATTGTTTTATAATTCAACATACTTTTCAGAATCGATTGAAAAGATGGTCATTTTATTTAGGACGTTGGTCAATTATATCATTTATCATTTATCAAGAAGGCTGTTTTAAAAAATACTATGCACAAAATATGTATTCTCTTCCTAGTTGCAACTTGTGTCAATTTAATGTGTCTGTGCTTTTAGTCGATGATACAAAACGCTGGAGTAACACAGCGGGACAGGCAGCATCTCTGGAGAGAAGGAATGGGTGACGTTTTGGGTCGCGACCTTTCTTCAGACTGCTGCCTGAGTTACTCCAGCATTTTGTGTCCACCTTCGATTTAAACCAGCAACTGCAGTTCTTTCCTACAAATGTCAATGACATCTCACATAAACATCAGTTCTTTGGTGGAACCAATATATCTGCACCAGGACGGTGTGAAAGTTAACAAGGCACTTTACTATATACTGACTTACTGTAGACACAGTGGGCTGAATCTTGTCTTCCAAACACTGGAGAGCTGAGGTTATGACTGCCATTAAATTGTAAAGATTCCTGAAACAAATTTGCCTCATGCCCTCACTTCAAGTTTTATTAGAAAATGAACAAGGAAAATGCACTCATGCAAAGAGAAGTTGGTTATTTAAATATTGCAACAAGCCTGACTAAGCCAACCACTATCTCTGGTGAGACCCGGGTTCGATCCTGACTAGGGGTGCTGTCTGTAAGGAGTTTGTACGTTCTCCCCGTGACCCGAGTGGGTTTTCTCCGGGTGCTCCGGTTCCCTCCAACACTCCAAAGACGTACAGGTTTGTAGTCTATTTGGCTTAGGTAAAACTGTAAATTGTCCCTAGCGGGTGTAGGATAGCGTTAGTGTGTGGGGATCGCTGGTTGGCGTGGACTTGGTGGGGCTGAAGGGCTTGTTTCTGCGCTGTATCTCTAAACTAAACTAAAATATAAGTGGGTAGGAAGGAACTGCAGATGCTGGTTTAAATCGAAGATAGACGCAAAAAGCTGGAGTAACTCAGCGGGACAGGCAGCATCTCTGGAGAGAAGGAATGGGTGACGTTTCAGGTCGAGACCCTTCTTCAGACTCCACAAAATATAAATGCAATTTTTTAATGGTCCACTACACTACTATCTGTGTCTGTGCGCCAGTGTGTTTGATGTAAAAAATAGTCAGTAGTTGTGCCAACATTATTTTCAAGGAAGCTTCCCTCTGTGTGCAATTCTATCAACGATGCTGGGGACGAAGGAACAAAGCCAATATGCCCCTCATTGTTCTCACATGGACAAATCTGGCTGTGTGGTCACTATGCAAATATAGAAAAATTAGACCTTATTCTCACCAATGCACAAATAATGTAGAAAACAATAGACAATAGTCAATAGGTGCAGGAGTAGGCCATTTGGCCCTTCGAGCCAGCACCGCCATTCACTGTGATCATGGCTGATCATCCCCATACAGTACCCCGTTCCTGCCTTCTCACGATATCCCCTAACTGCTATCTTTAAGAGATTTATCTAACTCTCTCTATATTTAAAAAAATAATAATTACAAATTGTTGATCTCGAGACAAATGGCACCATCAATGGTTGGTGTTGAACCCATTACCTGTACAGGGCATCAACTGACGTGTCGAACAAAAGATTCTAAACCAATGTTTAGTTGCCAACATGTAATACATTTTCTCTGTGAAATATATCAATTCATGTTTGTGAGGTTTCATTTGACATGATAAGAAAAAAATAGCATGGTCATAAAATTAAAACATTTAGTTTGCAGCTTTAAACAATTGGGACTAAAACCATAAAAGGTGCTGGGGGAACTCAGCGGGTCAGGCATCATGTCTGGAGAATATGGATAAACCCGAAATGCCACTTATTCCTTTTCTCCGGAGATGCTGCCTGACCTGCTGAGTTACTTACTCCAGCTTTTTGTGTCTATCTTTGGTGTAAACCAGCATCTGCAGTTCCTTCCACAAAGATAAATAGGTGAATCGGCTTGTTATAAGTGTAAATTGTCCCCAGGATGTGTAGGATAGTGTTAATATGCGGGGATCACTGGTCGGTGCGGATTCGATGGGCCAAAGGGCCTGTTTCCACCCTGTATCTCTAAACTAAACTAAATGTAGACAAAAATGCTGGAGCAACTCAAGAGATCAAGATCAAGGTCAAGATTTCCTTTATTGTCATTCAGACCTTTCGGTCTGAACGAAATTGTGATGCCTGCAGTCATACACAGAACCAATAATAACAAAACATACAATAAACACAAATTGAACATCCACCACAGTGAGTTCACCAAAGCACATCCTCACTGTGATGGAGGCAAAGTCTCTTCCCTCCTTGTTCTCCCTCTGCGCTGAGGCGATCGATCCAGGCCGAAGATGCCGCCCTCCAGTCCAGCGGACCTCCGTGGTGATGTCGCCGCCGCCGAAAGCTGGAACGCCGTCTCCGCTCCGAGACGGCCCGCCACAGCATCAGCTCCGGGTCCCGCAGTCTCCGCTCCGGGCCACCGCCCCAGCTCCAGGCCCCGCAGTCTCCGCTCCGGACCCCGCTGCATCAGCTCCAGGCCGCCGCCGAAAGCCAGAACGCCGCACCAGCAAGTCGGGCCACCGCTGCCTCAGCCCCGAAGATGGCCAGCCTCCCGTTGGTAAGTCCTGGCTGGCTCTGCCTCCGTAGCCTCGGGGTCGGTCGCAGGTTGGAGGCCGCCAGCTCCGCCATTAGGCCTCACCGCAGACGGAGGGAAGGGGGATACGACACAAAAAAGTCGCATTCCCCCGAAGGAAGAGACAGAGAACATGTTTCTCCCCCCCCCCTAACACAACCCAACAAACTAAAACTTAACCAAAACAAGACAAAAAAAACAACAGAAAAAAGTAAAAACAGACGGACTGCAGGCGAGCCGCAGCCGATTAACAGCGCCGCCACTTCCGGACTCAGCGGGTGAGGCAGCATCTCTGGAGCGAAGGAATAGGTGACGTTTCAGGTCGAGACCCTTCTTCAGACCTAAACTAAACTTCAAAACTAAACTTCAAAACTAATCTAAACATCTGTTTCAGTGAAGGCTGGTAAAGAGTTGAGTGTCCATGTTAAAGGGAGGCAGATTTCCTCAACTCTTTAAAGAGTTTGTACACCTTGCCTCAACTAGGGAATCTATTTTTAACAGCAAATTGCTGTGTTCCCCATGCCTTGGAAAGAGTTTGAGGAATTAAACTCTTTAACAGCTCTGAATGTAGACCAGAAGAAACAGATATGCTTGCTCAGGTCAGTAAGCTTACATTTTGTATCCTGCTTCCATGATCTAGTTTGAACCCCTTCCCACCTCCATTTTCCCTTCCCTTGTAAACAAACCACCCACACCTGCCATTGGAATTTCCCAAATCTCTGATTTCAATCTTTCCCCTCCCTAGCAGAGGACTTAACCCGTCGACACAAGGATCCGCGGAAGCTGGTTTAATCCGAAGACAGACACAAAAAGCTGGAGATAAACGCAAAATGTTGGAGTAACTCAACGGGACAGGCAGCATCTCTGGAGAGAAGGAATCGAAGATAATCATAAAATGCTGGAGTAACTCAGCGGGACTGGCAGCATCTCTGGAGAGAAGGAACTAATCGAAGATAGACACAAAATGTTCAGTTTAGTTTAGTTTACATTAGCTTTGTTTCATTTCATTTAGTTTATGTCACATGTACCGAGGTACAGTGAAAAACCTTCGTTGTGCAGTAAGACAATACATGATTACAATCTAGCCACCCACAGTGCACCGATACACGATAAAGGAAAATAAAGTGTAGTGCAAGATAAAGTCCAGTAAAGTCTGATTAAAGATAGTCCGAGGGTCATCAATGAGGTAGATGGTAGCTCAGGATCGCTCTCTAGTTGTTGATAGGATGGTTCAGTTGCCTGACGGGGTCAAGGAAAGAACGTTCACGTCGCGGCCCTGTTTCCACCAATCTTTTCACCAGCACGCACAAGAAGCGCAAGCGGAGTCGAAGGAAGGGAGGTTGGTTTTGTGTGATGGTCTGGGCTGCGTCCGCAATTCTCTGCAGATTCTTGCAGTCCCGCGGCAGCAATGATTTCCTTGCTGGTGTTGCCAACAAGAATCTTCCACATCGAAATACTGCAAATACATACTCACCAGCTCCGCATGCTCCCAAAGGTGCCTTCAGGGAGTGAGCTTACCGCACTGTGCTGTTATTTCTGGTCTCCTTAAGGGCCTGTCCCACTTGGGCGTCATTTGCGCATCATTTACGTGAAATCATTTACGCGTCACAACGCACGCCGCGTGCGTCGTGATGTGCGTATGGTGTGCATTACACGCGCATGGTGCGTGGCGATGTAGGCAGTGACGCACGGCACCCCAGGATTTTGTGATTCACAAAATCTTCGCTCACAACCTGCGTGACGCGCAAATGACGCCCAAGTGGGACAGGCCCTTTAGGTGTCAGGTGGTGGCCTTGGCGAGGCAGCGTGAGGTGTAGATGGAGTCAATGGAAGGGAGGTAGGTGGACCAAGGTTTATTTTAATCAAGATGCTCTCCAACCTTTGTGCGTTGACATATTTCTTCCTACAATTAGCGATGATGCAGTTTGCAAAGTTGTTTCTAGCCACCATTTATCTCTGAAGGCACAGACTGACATTCCTCTGCAGCAGATGGTCTTGATTGAGTAGGGCTTTTTTTGTGTTTATTTGGCACGCTCTGCCACTTTCCCCTTCCTGGACCACTTCAGAGTATCCCACTTGGTTTGGTGACTATGATAGGCTGCACTACTTTGGTGTGCTGTGTTTACTTTTTGGGACGATCTGCCAAATAGCAGGCAGTCTCCGTAGGATAGCGCAAGAAAACACACTGGCAGAAAGCTGGCCCTTTCTTTTAGTAACCTCAGCAATTTGCATTTCCTGCTTTCGGTTCCTTTCCCAAACGTACTGCTAATGGCATCATGTTGTGCAATCAGTTCTTGTCTGTTATGCTCGTAACATGCCAATGGGGTCCTGGTGAAACCTTGCATTGTGATCTGAATAATCTTCTCTCCGAGAGCTATTCAATGAAGAGACGAGCGCGCAGAACTCCGCGATGCAACATTTTGCCTGAAGTCTGTGCAAAAATTCTGACCCTTTTAGCATAGCATGTGGCCTTTGCATTCTGCAAAATCATTATTTGCATCTTACTCCCCTGAGTTACAATATTTATCTTGGACTGAAATAAATCTGTTCCGGTCTGTAAGGCTTTCCAGCAAGCAGAGCAAGAGGCATCTGAAGGGATGGTGGAAATGATTTTTATGCCATAAAACGATGATTGGCATGAGTTTTCTTGAATTGACACAAATCAAGATTAGAAAGGCTGCCGCACAAAGGGAGGCCATTCTGCCGCCTGGTCTGTGCTAGCTCTACGAAACACAGTGGCGCAGCGGTAGAGTTGCTGCCTCACAGCGCCGGAGACCCGGGTTCGATCCTGACTACGGGTGCTTGTCTGTGCGGAGTTTGTACGTTCTCCTTGTGACCACGTGGGTTTTCTCCGGGATCTCCGGTTTCCACCCACACTCCAAAGGCGTACAGGTTTGTTGGTTAATTGGCTTGGTGTACCTGTAAATTGTCCCTAGTGTGTGCAGGATAGTGTTAGTGTGTGCGGAGTTTGTTGGTCGGAGTTCCCTCGATGGGCCGAAGGGCCTGTTTCCAAGACGTATCTCTAAATTCAACTAAACTAAACTAAAAAAACACAACGTAATCCATCCCTCTGCCCCACATTCAACACATAACTCTGCAATTTGTTTCCTTTACGAATAACCATCAGGCTCTTTAGAACACTACAAATGCATCTCCCTCTGCCCCCCTAACCTCCCTCCCAGAGAATTGACTGGACTTTTCCTTGCACTATGTGTCATTCACGGGGCAGTCACGGTGGCGCTGCGGTAGAGTTGCTGCCTTACAGCAAAATGCAGCGCCAGAGACCCAGGTTCGATCCCGACTACGGGTGCTGTCTGTACGGAGTTTGTACGTTCTCCCCGTGATCTGCGTGGGTTTTTCTCTGAGATCTTTGACGCTCCAAAGACGTACAGGTTTGTAGGTTAATTGGCTTGATTAATTGGCTTGATAAAATGTAAAATTGTCCAGTGATGAATGATACTCTATTTAGAGATTTTCAGCGTACTCCTGATCCATGATCCTGATTCCCGTTATCCTGTATCTGCATCCTGGGAATGGCTCGATTGCAATCACGTAAAGTCTTTCCGCTGACTGGACAGCACTCAACAAAAAGCTTCTCAATGTACCTCGGTACACGTGACAATAAACTAAACTAAAATGAACAATTTCCCTTCTTTAAGAAAGAACAGGCTACTCTCCAGTCCCCCAGGTCCTCAGCTATGGCTGATGAGTATAATGATGATGAAGATACTTTATTATAATAATAATAATAATAATCATTTTATTTACTGGCGCCTTTCTAAAACCCAAGGACACCTTACAATGCATAGAATCACAACAAAACAAAAAAACACATAATCGGAATAAATTAAATAAAAAAAATAATAAATAAATAAAAAATAATTTAAAAAAATAAAATAAAAAAAAAAAACACCACAGTACACAAATCAAGGACAGAATTCAATTTCAAAAGCACCAAAAGAAAATAAGAAACACAAGTTTGAGGAGAGAGCAGCGGCGACCAATTCGCGCCAGCGTCCACTCTCCCCTCCGACCGCCATCTTGTACACGGACTGACAGGCACAGGCACAGGCACAGGCACAGCACACAAAATCATCCCCCCACAATGACCACCACTGTGGGGGAAGGCACAATGTCCAGTCCCCAACCCAGTTCTCCCCAGAGTCAGGCCCAATGAGGCCTCCACAGTTGCCTCTACGGAGGCCCGATGTTCCTGGCCGTCGGGAGAGTCCTCGGAGCGGGTGGAACGGCCGGTTTCCCGACGGAGTCGATGGCACCTGAAGCCGACAGGCCGCGCTGATTTGGAGCCACGAGGCTCCCGATGTTGGACTCGGCGCCGCCGCCCGCAGCTGGTCGCTCCGCAGTCCCGCAGCCCGGAGGTGTTGAAGTCGGCGGTCCAGCTCACCGGAGCTCCAGCGCGGCGACCCAGCGTCACTTCTACCTAGATAGGTGCAGTGAAAATTCTTTGTTTTTGCCATAAAGTCATAAGATCATAAGGTCAAAGTGACAGGAGTAGAATTAGGCCATTCGGCCCATCCAGTGTACTCCGCCATTCAATCGTGGGTGATCTACCTCTCCCTCCTAACCCCATTTTCCTGCCTTCTCCCCATAACCTCTAACACTTGTACTAATCAAGAACCTATCTATCTCTGCCTTAAATATATCCACTGACTTGGCCTCCACAGAATAAGGAAATTCCTCCTCATCTCCTTCCTGAAGGAACATCCTTTAATTCTGAGGCTATGACCTCTAGTCCTAGACTCTCCCATTAGTGGAAACATCCTCTCCACATCCAGTCTATCCAAGTCGCCACAAAGGCGCTGACATAAATGATAGAAGCAGAATTAGGCAAAGTAAGGATCTTGAACATTTAATGCTGGACTCATTGTCAAGCTGTGAACACATAAACATTAAGTTCATAGCAGAATTAGGCCATTCGGCCCATCAAGTCTACCCTGCCATTCGGTCATGGCTGATCTATCTCTCCCTCTCAACTCCATTCTCCTGCCTTCGCCCCACAACCCCTGACACCCAATTTTCGCTATTTTTCCCAGATTTCAGACTGATGGAAAATGAATTGCTTGCCTTAACATCTGGTAAACTAAGTCAACACTGGTGCACTGTGCTCCGTTAGTCTTTGATACCTGAAAGTTTCTTGAAATCAAAGAACCAAAACCCATGAACAAAGTTTGCACATGATCCTGTGTACATCTGGATTAGTTTCTCGTGCTCAAGTAAAGTTGTTCCTAGCCTTGTTTAAACTTGTATCTGTTTAAGTTCTCTTTGTGAGCGCCCAGTTCAAAGTGTTCAGTTTTACTTTTCCGAAGACTGATTCCAATTGTTTCCTTAAGCGGACGACTTTAAGTACTCAATGACTCAGCCCGAGTCCTGTAAACATTAGCACTTACACCAGTTTAACCTGAATTAGTCTAAAATAAACAGTTTTTGCAGAAGTTTAGATCAACGTAATCTGAGCCAGTTATTTTGCCACAGGTCTTCCTTAGCCTGCTAAAAAGAACTCATCAGCAGAGGTGTTCTCAAACCCAGCGAGTCAAAGACTGCGCTATTAGAAAAGACAGGTTGGTGTTAAATGAAGTAACCCAGTCAACTTGGCCTTCCTTGCAAGGTTAACCATGAGCCCAAGTCACAGCAGCAAACGGAAAATAGAAGATAGACACAAAACGCTGGAGTAACTCAGCGGGACAGGCAGCATCTCTGGAGCGAAGGAATGGGTGACGTTTCGGGTTGAGACCCTTCTTCAGAGATTCCATTGACTCCACCTACACTTCACTCTGCGTCCGCAAGGCCCCCAGCGTAATCAAGGACCAGTCTCACCCCCCGGTCACTCCCTCCTCTCCCCTCTCCCCTCTCCCGCCAGGCAAGAGGTACAGAAGTGTGAAAACGCACACCTCCAGATTCAGGGACAGCTTCTTCCCAGCTGCTATGGGGTAGCTGAACCATCCTCCCAACAGCTAGACCCTCATTCAGACCCGAAACGTCACCGTTTCCCTTCTCCCCTCCAGAGATGTTGTCTGTCCTGCTGAGTTACTCCAGCATTCTGTGTCTATCTTCGGTGTAAACCAGCATCTGCAGTTCCTTCCATACACAAATGGAACCTGTAAGCTGGAACAAGGTAAATATGTGGCAAAACGATCTTGTTATTTCTAATACTCAAATAACAGAACTAATTTCTGTTTATTTATTTCTCTCTAAGTGCTTCCTGTTCACAGCCTCTGCAGTCCTGGAGAGGAAGGTACCTATTTCAAACCCAGCCTTTTACTGAAAAGCAATAAATAATATTGCGATGGCAAATCACTTCCATGCCCAATTTTGCACAAATTGCTACAGTTTTTTTTACCCTCTAACGACAGTTAGAAATGTTTCAAGATTTGTATTTGCAGATTTTGGCATTTCCTATTTCCTAAACCGTAATACGACTTTATAATCAGTTCCAGGTATTGCCGTCATTCTAAATGGAAACTACATGTTTCCTTCATTGGACTCCTCTTGTTAATGGAACACTTAAGAGTCTAATTTCAAAAAGTGCCCCACTCAGTCATAAAGTCACTCATTGCAGCACATGCTAAAACATACCAACATATCAAAGAACGGAAGATAGATACAAAAAGCTGGAGTAACTCAACGGGACAGGCAGCATCTCTGGAGAAAAGGAATTGGTGGCGTTTCGGGTCGAGACCCTTCTTCAGACTTAGACTATCAAAGAATGGGCCTCCTCCACCCTAGTTCTCTGACTAGTTTCACTACCCACCTGATTAATTTTACTGATTGTATGCAAGAGCGGAACTCGCTATCAAAACATGGAGGGGACGGGGGACACAATTTTTTGGCGGCCGCGCGCATGCGCACACTCACACACACGCGCGCGAGGCTTCGGAGGCTCAATCCAGCAATAAATGCCTCTCAACTCTGCCTGTCTCGCCAGGTTAACTACAGCTCTGCCTGGGCTGACAGGACACCAGCGCTGCTTCTCCACGCTGGCCATATTCCCTGCAAGTCCAGGCAGATTCACCTGGCGGGACAGGCAGAGTTGAGCTGGGTTTAGCGCTGTTTCTCTGCGCTGGCTGTGGGCCTGGGGGCACCGCGCCCGTCTGACTCCCGACCTCTCTGGCCACCCGTGGTGGGGGGGGGGCACTCGGGACAGCGCCGGAGACCCGGCCGGGATCGGTCCTGCCTGCGGATGAGGCGCAGGTCTGTGCCACGTCTCCCTCCTCCAATCACCGCGCTCTATCCTCAGTCCCACCCCCACTGTCTAGCGGAAAGCGGAGATTTTAAAATCGGGATCACAAAAACTTGGGGGGGATGTCCCCCACCTCTCAAAACATGGGGGGGACGTGTCCCCTCTGCCCCCCCCGGGTTTTCCGCCGCTGATTGTATGCATCATTGTCATCTTGCCAAAGATAGACACAAAAAGCTGGAGTAACTCAGCGGGACAGGCAGCATCTCTGGAGAGAAGGAATGGGTGACATTTCGGGTCCAGACCCTTCTCCAGACATTGGCACCTTCCCCACAGCTAACAATGAACCATTCTACATTTCCCTGATCATCGTCTGCTTTGATCTGTCATTTTCACACCTTACCTGCTCATATCTCTAGTGTCCCTTTCCCCTGACCTGCCTTTGCCCCATAACCCTTACTAATCAAGAATCTGTCAACCACCACCTTAATCATATCCAATGACTTGGCCTCCACAGCCTTCTGTGGCAACGAATTCCACAGATTCACCACCCTATGACTTAAAGAAATCCCTCCTCATCTCCTTTCTGAAGGTAAACCATTTTATTCTGAGGCTACGTCTCTCCCACTAGACTCTCCCACTAGTGGAAACATCCCCTCTGCATTCGCTCTCTCCAGGAATAAAAAAACCAAGATCATATTTTATTTGTTTCACCTTTGCGTGGAAATGCAGCCAATTTTTTATAAATTGTAGATAGCACACAACAAAAAAGCTTTTCACTGTACCTCGGTGCACGTGACAAGAAACTAAACTGAACTAAACTGAACTTCATAAGTTCATAAGTGACAGGAGCCAAATCATGCCCGTTTGGCCCATCAAGTCTACTCTGCCATTCAACCATGGCTGATCTATCTTTCCCTCTCAACCCCATTCTCCTGCCTTCTCCACAGCTTTGTACCAAATGTTCATATGGTAGAAAACGGACCTCTCCAATCAGTGTACTAGCCTTCTAATAAGCTCGTTAGCGTTGAAAGTGATTTCTCTCCATCACGGTGGCACAGCGGTAGAGTTGTTGCCTTGCAGTGAGTGCAGTGCCGGAGACCCGGGTTCGATCCACGACTACGGGTGCTGTCCGTAGGGAGTTTGTACGTTCTCTCCGTGACCGCGTGGGTTCTCTCCCGGATCTTCGGTTTCCTCCCACACTCCAAAGGCGTACGGGTTTGTAGGGAAATTGGCTTGGTAAATGTTTTTAAAAAATTGTCCCTAGTGTGTGTGTAGGATAGTGTTAATATGCAGGGATCGCTGGTCGGCGTGGACCTGGGTGGGCCGAAGGGCCTGTTTTCCGCGCTGTATCTCTAAACTAAACTAAACTAAAATCAATCACACCTCTCAGTTTTGATCAGATATGGCCGTCATTTCCTCTTAGATAAACGGTTCTGTGGACATTCCCTTCCCACACCGTGCATCACTGTTGGTTTTGCAAACATCAATGCTTTATTACCAAATAAAGATTGTTGATATTCAATAGCGCATTTGTATAAGCAACGACTTACATCAGCATTTGGAGGGATTTTCCTTTAAGTCCAGTTAACTCTATGGCTGACATTGAAAATGAAAACAATACTTTACTGTTTCTATTGCCATTCATGTCTACTTTTATTTCAGGCTAATACAACACATTGCCGCAGGGTATTTTCTTAACACTGCCAAGTCTGAATCAGGTTGTATAGAAGATGTTTGTGTTGGGTTAGAAGTGGGCCTGGCTAATAACTATGTGATGATATATACATGAATTCCGACTTCTCAGGTCCACTCTGACACACAAATTAGCTCGGCCTTATCTCCGAAGACATCAGGACCGGTGTCTCGGTTTTTAATTTCAGAAAGTAGAAAGGAGCAGATTTCTAAGGTTCTTGGAAACAAAGCGGAATACCTCTGCGGAAAAGGTAAAACGGGTCAAATCAGATAAACTCTGGAAGAGTTAGAAGAATGTTTGAGGGAGTCCTGTCATGCTTCCAAAAGTACAGATCAATAACTTTTCCCCAAAGGATAATTGCCTGCACCTAACATTTGGTATCTAGAAAGTCATGCATTTTGCTGGGCGGCACGGTGTCGCAGCGGTAGAGTTGCTGCCTTACACCGCTCACAGTGCCAGAGACCCGGGTTCGATCCCGACTACGGGAGCTGTCTGAAAGGAGTTTGCACGTCCTCTCCATGACTGCGTGGGTTTTCTCCGACATCTTCAGCTTCCTCCCACACCCAAAGACGTAGAGGTTTGTAGGTTAATTGGCTTGGTATAAATGCAAATTGTCAAGTCAAGTCTAGTCAAGTCAAGTCAAGGTTATTTGTCACATACACATACAAGATGTGCAGTGAAATGAAAGTGGCAATGCCTGCGGGTTGTGCAAAAAAAAAAATTACAGAACAGAATAGAACAGAATCAGTATTTACATGTTAGAAAAAAAAAATCAGTGCTTTTAAAAAGACACCACTCAACAGTAAATTAGTCCCTGGTGAGAAAAGAGTTTACAGTCCTGATGGCCTGTGGGAAGAAACTCCGTCTCATCTTCTCTGTTTTCACAGCGTGACAGCAGAGGCGTTTGCCTGACTGTGGCAACTGGAACAGTCCGTTGCTGGGGTGGTAGGGGTCCCCCATAATGTTGCTGGCTCTGGATCTGCACCTCCTGGTGTATAGGTCTTGCAGGGGGGGCGAATGTAGTTCCCATAGTGCGTTCTTGCCCCGAGTCTGTGTAGGATAGTGTTAGTGTACAGGGATCGCTGATCAGTGCAGACTATGTGGGCCGAAGGGCCTGTTTCCATGCTGTATCTCTAAACTACACTAAACTAAACAATTTTTGACAACAGAAAATAGGTAAGAATTTGTAATTCATATTAATGAACAGCAGGGAGCCTTTTATACATCCTGTGATGTCCTTTGCTATCAATTATGGGAAGTTATACTACACTTTGAGTAGTTTGAAGACATTTACAACGCTGTATAAACTGTGGTCCAATAAGTATTGCTTGTGGAGCCGTTAACAAGCAAACAGCTCCACCAGACGCATTGTTTTGAAAGATAATTTTATTAGCTTTCACACAACCAAGAGAAAAAAAGGAAAAGGAAAATTACCAAATAGAGGAATGAATGAAAGGAGAAAAAAAATGCATGAACTGAACCGTGTAAAAAGTCAGAAGCGGTTAGAAAACAGCAAGAAAAACAGCGTTTTTAAACTCTGTGATAGCAATTCCATCATTTAAAATGTCACACAAATATATCGAAGATAGACACAAAGTGCTGGAGTAACTCTGCGGGACAAGGAGCATTTGGATAGAAGGAATGGGTGACGTTTCGGTTCGAGACCCTTCTTCAGACTAGAATATATCTGAAGAAGGGTCTCGACCCGAAACGTCACCCATTCCTTCTCTCCAGAGATGCTGCCTGTCCCGCTGAGTTACTCCAGCTTTTTGTGTCTATCTTTAGAATGTAAATAATCTCATTTGTGAGACAAGAGCCTTCATTATTCTTCTTCTTCTTCTTGCGTATGGCGTGCACAGCCTAAAGTTGTAGGACAACTTGTTCTATTTGATCTTATTTGATTGTGCACGCCAGGTTGATTGCATTCGTCGAAACAGGGCAGACCACATGAAGGTTGCAATCTCCCACCCCAGCCTTCATTATTGAATCACATTGAATCATAGAGCTCTCCAAGAAACAGAAGATCTAGCCTAAGAAAATGGGTGACATGAACTAAGCTTGGAGCTGAGTCAAACTACTTTGGTAATTTGAAGGATATGTGTTGATTTAGTAACTGCTGTTTACCAGCAGAGCAGTAGGAACCAGGGCGCAGATTCATGTAAAAAATCACAAGCTTACGTCACGCAACAGGGCGGCAGAGTGGTGCAGCTGGTAGAGCTGCTGCCTCACAGCGCCAGAGACCCAGGTTCGATCCCGACCTCGGGAGCTGCCTGTGTGGAGTTATGCACGTTCTCCCCGTGACCACGTGGGTTTCCACCACATGTTTCGGTTTCCACCCACATACCAAAAATGACGTGCAGCTTTGTGGGCTATTGCCGTCTGTAAATTCCCCCTCGTGTGTGTTGGGAGTGGATGCAAAAGTGCAATAACATGGAACTAGTGTGATTAGGTGATCAATAGTCAGTGTGGACTCAGTGGGCTGAAAGGCCTGTTTCCATGCTGTATCTTTATCAACATTGCAATAGCACATCAGCAAAGTGGATGGTTGATAAATGATCAATACTGACTGTTACGACTGTGTATGTTGTGAGAGAGAAAAACGTTTTGCAGTACACAATTGAAAATACAAAAACACAAAATTGAAAATACCAAATTGACCAAGTTTACTGCCGTGTGAGGACAGCAATTCACTAAAGCTCGGCCAGATTGCATAACTGGAAAGATTAAAGAAACACTCATAAAAAATGTGTACACTTTCAAATTAGGTAAGTCCGGTCTACATGAGAATATTTATTTCATCCTCTCTCAAAAATGAGTTTGTAAAGAGTTTGTGCCATGTTGTATAGACGCAGCTGTGCAAGATGAGGACATAATTACAATTTATCTTCTCTCCCTCTTTCAGTTTAGTTTAGAGATCCAGCGCAGATACAGGCCCTTCGCCCCGAGAGTCCGCACTGACCAGCGAACCCGGACACTAACAGCCCTGTCCCACGGTACGAGTTCATTCCAAGAGCTCTCCCGAGTTTGCCCTGATTCGAACTCGGAGATTTAAGGTAATGGCCGCTCGTCGGTACTCGGGGCTCTCGTGGACATTTTTCATCATGTTGAAAAATCTTCCCGTGCTTACCTGCCATTAGCGAGTCTTCCCGAGTACCTGCCGTTAGCGTTGCGAGCCGCTAAGAGACGTCCCCGAGCCCCGACGTACCCGCTATGTTCCGTTCATTCTCCGTGCTTACCACGAGTTTGATTTTTTTTTAAACTCGGGAGAGCTCTTGGAATGAACTCGCACCGTGGAACATAACACTGTCCGACACACACTAGGGACAATCTACAATTACACCAAGCCAATTAACCTACAATCCTGTACGCCTTTGGAGTGTGGGAGGAAACAGGGGCTCCCGGAGAAAACCCACGCAGAAGTACAAACTCAGTACAAACAAGTACCACTAGTCAGGATCGAACCTGGGTCTCTTGCGCTGTAAGGCAGCAACTCTACCGCTGCGTCACCCTTCCCTGGCACATAACATAAACCTAGCTCCACAAATTGCGTCTGAAGAAGGGTCCCGACCTACGATACGATACGATAATGATACGATACAATACGATACGATATGATATAACTTTATTTCCCCCAGGAGGCAAATTGGTCTGCCAACATGTCATAAAACACAAGATGCGTGAAACATGAAATTAAAGTGACGAATGGAAAGGATTGGGGATGTACAAAGATTGGGAGGGAGGAGTCTTCCCCACGACAGAAGGGGAGGAGTTGTACAGTTTGATAGCCACAGGGAAGAAGGATCTCCTGTGGCATTCTGTGCTGCATCTTGGTGGAACCAGTCTGTTGCTGAAGGTGCTCCTCAGGTTGACCAGTGTGTCATGGAGGGGGTGAGCTGTATTCTCCAGGATGCTCCGCAGTTTGAGGAGCATCCTCCCCTCCAAGACAGGCCCCAGGACGGAGCCAGCCTTCCTGATGAGTTTGTTGATCCTATTGGCGTCCGCTGCCTTCGCCCTGCTGCCCCAGCACACGGCAGCGAAGAAGATGGCACTGGCTACCACTGATTGGTAGAACATCTGCAGCATCTCACTGCAGATGTTGAAGGAGCGGAACCTTCTCAAAAAGTACCGCCGGCTCTGTCCCTTCTTGTACAGGGCCTCAGCGTTCCTGGACCAGTCCAGTTCACTGTCCAGGTACACTGCAAGGTATTTGTATTCCCTGGCAAACTGCACACCCACACACCATTGATGGAGACAGGGGTGTTCCTCTCCTTTCTAAAGTCCACCACTATAAGGACTAAGGTCTTGTCAGTGGTTGAGCTGCAGGTGATTCAGCCCACACCTGAAGCATTGTCTGTCCATTCCTTCAGAGATGCTGCCTGATCCACTGAGTTCCTTCAGCACATGCTGTTGTAACCGAGCTTCATATTAGGTTTCAACATCGACGTGCAATCCCACTCAGATGCTCTGATTAAATATTGGCCAAGCTGTTTGCAAACAAATTAAAACATTTAGATAATTTAAATCAGTGATCCTGACAAGGATAAACCAAAAATATTTGAAAATTAAGACTTTAAGCTGGAAAGAGTGCAGAAAAGATTTATTGCAGGAGCAACTCAGCAGGTCAGGCAGCATCACTGGAAAGCATGGATAGGTGACATTTCAGATCAAGATTGGTTTCGATGAACATGAGTATGAAACGTCACCCATTCCTTCTCTCCAGAGACGCTGCCTCACCCGCTGAGTTACTGCAGCATTTCGTGTCTACCTTGGGAGGTCATGTCAGTTATATAAGGTGTTGGTGAGACCAAATTTAGAGTATTGCGTTCAGTTTTGGTCTCCATGTTATAGGAAAGGTGTTGCCAAGCTGGAAAGTGTGCAGAGAAGATTTACGAGGATGTTGCCAGGACTCGAGGGCCTGAGCTATAGGAGAGGTTGATCAGGCTAGGACTTTATTCCTGGGAATGCAGGAGGATAAAGGGTGCTCGTATAGAGGTGTACAAAATCATGAGAAGAATAGTTCGGGTAAACGCACAGTCTTTTGCCCAGAGTAGGGGAATCAAGAACCACAGGACATGGGTTTAAGGTGAGGGGGAAAGATTTAAAGGGTAACTTTTTTACACAAAGGATGGTGGGTGTAGTGAATGAGCTGCCACAGGAGGTAGCTGAAGCAGGTACTATGGCAACGTTTAAGAAACATTTAGACAGGTACGTGGATAGGAAAGGTTTAGAGGAATATGGGCCAAACGCAGGCAGATGGGACTAGTGTAGATCGGCCTGTTGGTCAGCAGGGGCAAGTTGGGCCAATGGGCCTGTTTCCATGCTGTATGACTATGACCCCTGTACTTTGTGTCCTTTTGAATATTTTAATTTGACTTTCTTGGTTCGGCCAGAATGGACTTTATGTTTATTTTTCATTCTGATTGGTTAAGGAGGCAAACTATTGTTCAGAAAAGTCACAGATACACGCATGGTATCAGCCCTGAAGTACCTCGGGTTCTGGCACAAAGGCCTTCACAAAGCCTGTGAGCTATGGGCATGGTATGAAATGATGAGGTGTATTCACCTCATCATTTTATCTGGGCCTTTGCCTTCACTTTAAACAAACAAGAGTTGAAGAGAGAAAAGCCTCATTTCTTGCACATGAGCTTCATTATACCAATACAATCTAAATATAGTTTCTTCATTATACAGTAGTACAGCAGTGGAGTTGCTGCCTCACAGCGCCAGGGACCCGGGTTCGATCCCGACTACGGGGACTGTCTAGGAGCTCATTGTAGACTTCAGGAAGTCTAGGGGCGGCACGCACACCCCCATCCACATTAACGGGACGGAGGTGGAACGTGTTTCCAGCTTCAGGTTCCTGGGGGTCAACATCTCCGATGACCTCTCTTGGACCAACAATACCTCAACTCTGGTCAAGAAGGCTCACCAGCGTCTCTTCTTCCTGAGGAGACTAAAGAAGGTCCATCTGTCTCCTCAGATTCTGGTGAACTTCTACCGCTGCACCATCGAGAGCATCCTTACCAACTGCATCACAGTATGGCGTGGCAACTGCTCTGTCTCCGACCAGAAAGCACTGCAGAGGGTGGTGAAAATTGCCCAACGCATCACCGGTTCCTCACTCCCCACCATTGAGTCTGTCCAAAGCAAGCGTTGTCTGCAAAGGGCGCTCAGCATCGCCAAGGAATGCTCTCACCCCAACCACAGACTGTTTACCCTCCTACCATCCGGGAGGCGCTACAGGTCTCTCCGTTGCCGGACCAGCAGGTCCAGGAACAGCTTCTTCCCTGCGGCGGTTACACCACTCAACACTGTACCTCGGTGACTGCCAATCACCCCCCCCCCCCCCCCGGACACTCCTCCCACCAGGATTATTAGATTTATTTATTTATTGCTCATATTTATGTCGCTCTTCTAGGGAGATGCTAACTGCATTCCGTTGTCTCTGTACTGTACACTGCACAATGACAATAAAGTGGAATCTGAATCTGATCTGAATCTATACAGAGTTTGTAAGTTCACCCCGTGACCGCGTGGGTTTTCTCCGAGATCTCCGGTTTCCTCCCACACTCCAAAGACGTACAGGTTTGTAGGTTAAATTGGCTTGGTACAAGTGTAAACTGTCCCTAGTGTGTGTAGCATAGTGTTCGTGTGCGGGGATCGCTGGTCAGCGCGGACTCGGTGGGCCGAAGGGCCTGTTCCGCGCTGCATCTCTAAACCGAACTAAACCAAACTAAAATCCTCCCGTTTTTTAAGAAACTAAAAGTGTAAATTCTGATGCAAGGACCATTCAAGATCACACTCTGCAAGTGTTTAAAAAAATGGGTTGTCAGCAGACAGAGAAAACTAAACAAGAGGGATGGAGACAAAGCTCTCAGGTAAACAGGACGAGAATCCTGCTCTGTATTACAGATGGATATGAATTAAAGAAAAGGATTAGAGTTCTTTGTTAACCAAAGAGTAAACCTAAGTGCTGGCATGCCTGGTACTTGTGAGAAGCAATGATCAAAGCAACATTTAGCACTTCACGAATACTCTAATCTTTCTGTTTACATATATGTGTCAGTACTTGCCTTACATCACACAGGTTTGGAGTTCTTAAACCCTGAAGATTAATTACTTCCAACATTTCTGATTGCCAAGATGCCATGGATGAATAATGGTTGCAAAATATTTTCTGCCGCAGAAGCAGTTTGCACAGGGTAGTGCTATTGCTGGCAAAATGCATTATTCTTTGTACTATTAATAATATTTTATAATTATCTCTGGCCATTATCCCACAGGAGGTTGTACATTGAGAAGGCTGAGCGTTTCAACACATTTTGGTGAGCACATAACACAAACAAGGTAAGCACCTCAATTTAATACTTGAAGCCTTTGGGCGGCACAGTGGTCGACTTGCTGCCTTACAGTGCCAGGGACCCGGGTTCGATCCTGACTACGGGTGCTTTGGGGTGTGGGAGGAAACCGGAGCTCCCGGAGAAAACCCACCTGGTCACGGGGAGAACGTACAAACTCCGTCTAAAGAAGGCGCCTTGACCCCGAAACGTCACCCATTGCTTCTCTCAGAGATGCTGACTGTCCCGCTGAGTTATTCCAGCTTTTTGTGTCTATGTGCCATAAAATCAGCATCTCAAGATTCAAGATTCAAGAGAGTTTATTGTCATGTGTCCCAGATAGGACAGAAATTCTTGCTTTGCTTCAGCACAACAGAATATAGTAGGCATAAATACAGAACAGATCAGTGTGTCCATATACCATTGTATAAATATATACACACATCAATAAATAAAACAGATAAAGTTCAAATAAACAGATAATGGGCTATTAATGTTCAGAGTTTTGTTTGAGTTGAGTTTAATAGCCTGATGGCTGTGGGGAAGTAGCTATTCCTGAACCTGGACGTTGCAGTCTTCAGGCTCCTGTACCTTCTACCTGAAGGTAGCGGGGAGATGAGTGTGTGGCCAGGATGATGTGGGTCCTTGATTGATGCTGCCAGCCTTTTTGAGGCAGCGACTGTGATAGATCCCCTCGATGGTAGGGAGGTCAGAGCCGATGATGGACTGGGCAGTGTTTCTTTAGTATTGTATTGTATTGTATATCTTTATTGTCATTTCCTGAGTATTCACATACCCAGAGGAAACAAAAAACGTTCCTCAACCAGTGTCCATTCAGTGTGCAGTAAAAAATAAATAGAAGTAAAAATACATATATCATGAACAAAATTAACACTCTACTCTACTAAACATCAACAGGCGTTCCGATCGGCAGCGGCACGACAGTGGCTCTGCTGCAGTGTGTCCAGGTTGGTGGTTGGTGCACGCTACTTTGGCAGGGGACAAAGTCCGTTTATCAGTCTTATAACCTGCGGGAAGAAGCTGAGGAGCATCCTGCTGGTTTTGCACCTAATGCTCCGGTACCTCTTCCCAGATGGCAGGATGGAGAATATGTGATGGGATGGGTGGTAGGGGTCTTTGATGATGGAGATGGCTCTGCTGATACATCTCTTCCTGTATATGTCCAGCAGGAAAGGGAGTGGAGCACCAATAATCCTGCTGGCGGTCTTCACAATCCTGTCTAGTTGGTGCCGTTCGTACGCCTTGCAGCTCCCGAACCAGGAAGTGATGCCGTAGGTTAATGTGCTCTCGATTGTCCCCCTATAAAAAGTTCGTAGGTGTGTAGTGGGGAGACCTGCTTTACGTAGTCTTCGGAGAGGGTGTAGTCGCTGCTGGGCTCTCTTGACCAGTGCTGTGGTGTTGGTCGTGGACGTCAGGTCATCTGACAGGTGGAGTCCTAGGAACTTCACGCTGTTGACCCTTTCCACATCAGCTCCATCGATGTGCAGAGGTGTATGGTGTTGTTTTCCCGCCCTCCTGAAGTCAACCACCATCTCCTTAGTGATCTTTAGTCAGGATCGCTCCCCGGGTCTCTGGCGCTGTAAGACAGCAATTCTACCGCTGTGCCACACTGAGCCACCGGGTTACTCCTTACTTGCTAATTTACTCCAAGGAATAAAAATGGTTTAGTATAGTTTTATTGCAAATGGGTGCTCAATGGGCAACCTGAACTCTGTGGGCCGAAGGGCCTGATTCCATTGCTATAATTCTGTAGCAAGTTTGTGTCCCCTCAGTGTCAGTTCTGTTGAACTGTTGATCAGTTACAGTTGGATATTGAACTTGTATCGTTGCCAAACCATCCTGATTTATGAACTAATCGCAACGCAAAATGAGAAGATTGCAGAGGAGGGATCAATTACGATCAATTGGTATTGGTGCTGGATGAAAACACAAAGTGCTGGGGTAACTCAGCAAGTCAAGCAGCATCTGTGAAGGGAATGGATAGGTGGCATTTCAGGTCAGGACCTTCCTTCAGACTGGCATTGGTACTGGTTATATCCCTGATATTCAAATATTGGTTCCTTAAACCAGCATCTGCAGTTCCTTCCTCAACCAGCATCTTCCTACACATTTCGTCAGCTCCACTGCGAAATCTGCTCAAGGTATGTCTACTTTGAAGAAGTTCTCCTCCTCTCTCCAACGAGAGCATTCTGATATTTATCTCGTTTCTCTTATCCCCAACCAATCTGAAGAAGGGTCTGGACCCGAATGCAGAGGGGATGTTTCCACTAGTGGGAGAGTCTAGGACCAGAGGCCGTAGCCTCAGAATAAAATGGTGTACCTTTAGAAAGGAGATGAGGAGGGATTTCTTTAAGTCAGAGGGTGGTGAATCTGTGGAATTCGTATCCACATAAGGCTGTGGAGGCCAAGACATTGGCTATGATTAGGGTGGTGATTGACAGATTCTTGATTAGTAAGGGTGTCAGGGGTTATGGGGCAAAGGCAGGTCAGGGGAAAGGGACACTAGAGATATGAGAGGGTAAGGTGTGAAAACAACAGATCAAAGCAGACGATGATCAGGGAAATGTAGAATGGTTCATTGTTAGCTGTGGGGAAGGTGACAATGTCTGAAGAAGGGTCTGGACCCGAAACGTCACCCATTCCTTCTCTCCAGAGATGCTGCCTGTCCCGCTGAGTTACTCCAGCTTTTTGTCTCTATATCCAAACATTGGTACCGGTTTATTATTATCCGTGTGATGAGATACATTGAAAAGCGTTTGTGTTGCGTGCTATAATACTATAGATAGACACAAAGTGCTGGAGTAACTCAGTGGCAGGCAGTATCTCTGGAGAAAATGGATAGGTGACGTTTTGGGTCGGAACCTTTGTTCAAAATGGTCTGAAGTAGCACTCCGACCCTGATATGTCACCCATCCTTTTTCTCCAGAGATGCTGCCAGACCCGCTGAGTTACTCCAGCACTTTGTGTCCATCTTCGGTATAAACCAGCATCTGCAGTTCCTTTCCACAACTAACACTTTACAATCAAGCCGTACAACAGGTAGAGTGAAGAGAAAAATGTCCGTAGAGGCCAAATCACTGGGTGTTTTTAAAGCGCAGATGGGCAGATTCTCGATTAGTACGGGTGTCTGGGTTACGGGGAGAAAGAAGGCAGGCGAATGGGCTTGAGAGGGAATGATAGATCAGCCATGATTGAATGGCGGAGTGGACTTGATGGGCCGAATGGCCTAATTCTGCTCTTTTAACTTATAAACCTATGAACTCAGGTAAAATACCGGCGTGCAGTATATAGCAAAGGGGCTGCGGTTGCAGCCCCTAGACTGTGGAACAGCATCCCCTTTCGCATCAGAACTGCCCCCTCCATCGACTCTTTTAAGTCAAGACTAAAGACTTAGCTATACTCCCAAGCCTTTCCTGACGTCCTCTGAGTGAGGGCTACATGTATATATGTATGTAGTTTGTTTTGTTGTGCTATTCTTATAACAAATGTAAAGCACTTTGGCCAACGATAGTTGTTTTTAAATGTGCTATATAAATAAATGTGACTTGACTTGACTTGACTATAGCGGAGCAAGATAGACCAGTCCTGCTAAATGCAATGGGCTGACGTGTAGTACGCAACGGAGCGGAACGTGGGCCTTTTTTTCAACCATTTCCGTAACCGGACCCGACCCGACCCGACCCGCAGTGTAATCAACGTTGCGGGGGAACAGTTTGTGTTAATAAATTAAAATTCTGAAAATGAGGAGAAGATTTTTACCAAAGAAAATTTATTTTTACGGGGATGTTTCCGTAACCGGTTTCCGTCTCCGCACTATTATCCTATGGGATCTTTGGTGCGGAGACGGAAGCCGGTTGTGGAAATGGGGCCTTAAATTACCCATGAATCTGCCCATGACCGTACTACGTCTTTTCGTCGAGTGGACTATCTTGCTCGCTATAGGATCTTTGGTATATAGTTTCTCAGCGTTGTAGCATACATTGGCGGCAGAAATGTGCAGGTTGGCACCAAAACGTGGAGACAGACCCCTTGTGTACTCTCGGGTGAAGTCCATTATTCTTGCACTGCAATCATTGCACCTTTGTACGATCTATGATCGTGCTTATCCATGGTATGATTCTACAGCATTATGTGCACAACAAAGAATGTCACTACACCTGGGTACGTGTGACAATAAAGAATCAGTGAATCAGTGGAAAAGTCTGAAGGACAATTCAGTTTTAATTAGGAATAATTATATGAGAATAATTGTAGCTTTAAAACAGTCTTTGAAAATAATGTAAATACACAAAAAGCTAAAATGTTTTTTGTCACTTCTGGCGATCGGCACTCATCACTGGAGGTGGCGCTTTTCACATTTTAAACTTTTATTTTTGAGGAAAAAACGAGCACTGGCAAGATTAGCTCTAACTCTCAAGATTTTGGGATAGATTTGTCAACACATCTTGTTGTGTTTTTTTTCAGTGTGTTATTTCCACGCACTGACTGGATTAGCGAGGACAACGTTCTTTTCCAACTTGTGTGTACAATCCTTTGGTGTCAGTTGAAGGCAGTTGGCTCGTTATTCGTGTTTACTTTTGCTTCTTGTCGACAGGATGCAAATTCCTTTGTTTGCTCATGATTTGAGATGGGGGGGAGGGAGGGGGGGGGGGAAGAGAAAAAAAAATGGTCACATCCATTTACCCGACAAGAAGCTGATTGTTCCGTGAAATGTTGAGTGGAAACAGAAGTCTTAGCCCATCCGCGTGTGATCTCAGAGTGCAGTTGTCCGAGCTGTCTCACCAGCTCAGTGCTGGATGGAGATAGACACAAAATGCTGGAGTAACTCAACGGGACAGGCAGCATCTCTGGAGAGAAGGAATGGGCGACGTTTCGGGTCGAGACCCTTCTTCAGACTGATCTCAGAGGAGTGGGCGGTGCAGAGGTAAATGGTAGTTGGTGAACTGGGAAGGGGGAGGGGAGGGGATGGAGAGAGAGGGAAGCAAGGGCTATTTGAAGTTAGAGGAGTCAATGTTCGTACCGCTGGGGTGTAAGCTGCCCAAGCGAAATATGAGGTGCCAGGTCCTCCAATTTGCGTTGGGCCCACTCTGACAATGGAGGAGGCCCAGGACAGAAAGGTCAGTGTGGGAATGGGAGGGGGAGTTAAAGTTCTGAGCAACCGGGAGATCAGGTGGGTTTAGGCGGACTGAGCGGAGGTGTTCAGCGAAACGATCGGCGAGCCTGCGCTTGGTCTCGCCGATATACAGGAGTCCTCACCTAGAACAGCGGACGAGAGGTCAGGCTGGTGACCTGACTCAAGTAATACCCCAGGTGAAACCTAAACTAAGCAAAGTTTCGTCTTTTGATCCAGCCTCCAGTGGATTTTACTGAGGAATTGTGACACCAGATCAAAGAACGAAACACATCTCCTCCACTCCTCAAGCCGTTCCCACCACTTCGGAGCGTGGAATGTACCTCAGGCCCAGAGCAACTCATTTAATACCTCGGAGTGGTAATGAAATCTTGCAGTAGTCTTTTTTTTTTAAACTGGCTTTTCCTGCCACTTAACAGCTTTTCCCCGAAGGCGTGGATGATACTCGAGTCTGCTCGTCATGATGAGCAAACAGTTCAATTGATTGTTGTGAGCTTCCCTCAAACTGTTTGTTCTGTGTGTCGAGGGCCAAATGCTACAAGCAAGAAGCAGCAACGGCAACAAGAGAAAGAGAGAGGGAGAGGGGGGGGAGAGAGGGGGAGAGAGAGGGAGGGGGAGAGGGAGAGGGAGGGGGAGAGGGAGAGGGAGAGGGATAGGGAGAGGGAGAGGGAGAGAGAGAGGGAGAGAGAGAGAGAGAGAGAGAGAGAGAGAGAGAGAGAGAGAGAGAGGAGAGAGAGAGAGAGAGGAGAGAGAGAGAGAGAGAGAGAGAGAGAGAGAGAGAGAATATCTCTGGTGGGAAGGAATGGGAGACCTTTTGGGTCGAGACACTTCTTCAGACTGAGAGTCAGGAGAGAGGGAGTCTAGAGATATACAAGGGTAAAGTATGAAAATGACAGATCAAAGCAGAAATGGAAGCAAATATCAGGAAATAAAGATGTCTGAAGAAGGGTCTTCACACGAAACGTCACCCATTCCTTCTCTCCAGAGATGCTGCCTGTCCCGCTGAGTTACTCCAACATTTTGTGTCTATATCTATATAATTAAAAGTCTCATCTTGACCACTTCTGCCATATATCGCTATGATTTTCGGCCATCTTATTCGCAGTCCTCCGCTGAGCAGGCCCCCAAGTATTTTTCAATTCAATGAAAAAATAAAAAGTTATGAGTGTTTAAAAAACCTTGAGATCCTCTCGTCTGTCAATCAACCTCGGATGAAGGTAACGTTCCTTCCGTGGGGGGGGGGGGGGGCAGGACTATAAAACCCCGGATGCCTGAACATGACTCAGTCACTCTGCAAAATCATGAGAGATTGGTCACGACTCTCATTCTATGCTGTGAATCAACTGAAATGTGAGTCTACAATGTACTTGCTATAAATGATTTGTTAACCCTCAATGAAAATGAAATAAGTTGTTTGGGCTGCCCTGTGCTTGAAACTGCAATGGCAATGGAAGTGAAGTGAAAATGTAATGAGCTGTTTGGCTTGGCATGCCTGCGCTTGAAACTGCAATGGCAATGCAAGTGAAGTGAAAATGCAATCAGCTGTTTGGCTTGGCCTGCTCTGTGCTTGAAACTGCAATGGCAATGGAAGTGAAGTGAAAATGCAATCAGCTGTTTGGCTTGGCCTGCCCTGTGCTTGAAACTGCAATGGCAATAGATGTGAAGTAAAAATGCAATTCAGCTGTTTGGCTTGGCCTGCCCTGTGCTTGAAACTGCAATGGCAATGGCAGTGAAGTGAAAATGCAATCAGCTGTTTGGCTTGGCCTGCCCTGTGCTTGAAACTGCAACGGCAATAGATGTGAAGTAAAAATGCAATCAGCTGTTTGGCTTGGCCTGCCCTGCCCTGTGTTTGAAAATGCAATGGCAATGGAAGTGAAGTAAAATGCAATCAGCTGTTTGGCCTGGCCTGTGCTTGGAACTCCAATGGCAATGGAAGTGAAATGAAAATACAATCAGCTGATTGGTCTGCCCTGTACTTGAAACTGCAATGACAATGGAAGTGAAATGAAATACAATCAGCTGTTTGGTCTGCCCTGTGCTTGAAACTGCAATGACAATGGAAGTGAAATGAAAATGCAATCAGCTGTTTGGCCTGCCCTGTGCTTGAAACTCCAATGGCAATGGAAGTGAAATGAAAATACAATCAGCTGTTTGGTCTGCCCTGTGCTTGAAACTGCAATGACAATGGAAGTGAAATGAAATGCAATCAGCTGTTTGGCCTGCCCTGTGCTTGAAACTGCAATGACAATGGAAGTGAAATGAAAATGCAATCAGCTGTTTGGCCTGCCCTGTGCTTGAAACTGCAATGGCAATGGAAGTGAAATGAAAATACAATCAGCTGTTTGGCCTGCCCTGTGCTTAAAACTGCAATGGCAATGGCAATGAAATGAAAATGCAATCAGCTGTTTGGCCTGCCCTGTGCTTAAAACTGCAATGGCATTGGAAGTGAAATGAAAATGCAATCAGCTGTTTGGCCTGCCCTGTGCTTGAAACTGCAATGGCAATGGAAGTGAAATGAAAATACAATCAGCTGTTTCGCCTGCCCTGTGCTTGAAACTGCAATGGCAATGGAAGTGAAATGAAAATGCAATCAGCTGTTTGGCCTGCTCTGTGCTTGAAACTGCAATGGAATTGGAAATGAAATGAAAATGCAATCAGCTGTTTGGCCTGCCCTGTGCTTGAAATTAAATGGAAATGAAATGAAATGAGTTGTTTCACCAGGCCCGAGTGACTAAGCTGCCAGCCCACCAGGCCTGAGTGACTGAGCTGCCAGCCCAAGAATCCATTCGGCCCACAATGTCCATAATAGCCCTCTGGAAACCAGTCCCTTCGGCCCACAACACCCATACTAGCGCTCCAGAAAGCCCCCCCCCCCCCACTGGTCAGCTATATTGGAATTGGTGGAGAGGTGGAATATTGCATTGGAGGACCAGCCCTCCCGTGTGAACATGGGACCCAATGGGTCCCACTTAGTCCAGTAAGCAAATATAGGATGGTTCATCATTAGCTGTGGGGAAGGTGACAAGGAGGCATACAATCAGTAAAATTAATCAGAAGGACAGTAAAACTAGTCGGAGAACTAGGGCAGGAAGGGACGGAGAGAGAGGGAAAGCAAGGGTTACTATTGTCCCTGTACACAAAAAGGCAAGGATAACTTCTCTTAATGACTACAGGCTTGTCGCACTGACCTCTGTAGTCATGAAGACCCTTGAAAGGCTTGTGCTGGCCAAGCTGAAAAATATCACGATCCCCCTGCTGGACCCTATGCAGTTTGCATATCGGGCCAATAGATCTGTGGATGATGCAGTCAACCTAGGCCTGCACTTCATCCTACAGCACCTAGACCACCAGGGGACCTATGCGAGGATCCTGGTTGTTGATTTTTGAACTGTACACTGCAAGGGCCAGGAAGCGAGCGGGCAAGATCATCTCTGACCCCTCTCACCCTTGCCACAAACTTTTGAATCACTTCCCTCTGGAAGGTGATTCCGGACTGTCAAAGCTGCCACAGCCAGACATAAAAACAATTTTTATCCACGAATAGTTGCTCTACTCAACCGCCAAAAAGCTGTAGCCTCCATTTGATCTGGTATTTTGTTGGTTCACATGCTTGATCAATGGTGTTTTATCATGAATGTTTTATTATTATTAATGTTTAGTGTTTTTGGAGTCATTTGTAACTGTCACTATATGTCATGTTGTTACTTGTGGGCGGAGCACCAAGGCAAATTCCTTGTATGTGAATACTTGGCCAATAAACTTACTTACTTACTTGCTGTAAGCTGCCCGAGCTAAATATAAGGTGCTGTTCCCCCATTTTTTAAATCTCATCCTAGCAGATGAGAGCCAACAGAATAGAAAACCATTGGCCCTCACCATTTAAGCTGCGGAGGATTCAGTATGTTGCTGAACTTCTGGTGGCCTTGAATCAGCATCTTTCAAAGCCAGGCATGAAAATTACAACCCTACAGAATGAACATTGAATTCCCCAATTTTAAGTAACTAACCTCTGACAAACAAGTTAGACAGGTATGTGTAGGAAGGAACTGCAGATGCTGGTTTACACCAAAGATAGACAGAAAATGCTGCAGTAACTCAGCGGGACAGGCAGCATTTCTGGAGAAAAGGAATAGGCGATGTTTTGGGTCGGGACCCTTCTTCAGAGTTATGGATAGGACGGGTTTAGAGGGATATGGGCCAAATGCAGGCAGGTGGGATGTGTAGATCGGACATATTGGTCGGTATGGGCAAGTTGGGCCGAAGGGCCTGTTTCAACACTGTATGTCTCTGACTCTAAACCCCTCTCCCCTTTCTCCAGCACAGCCCACTTTCTTCCCCCCTCTCATCCCACCAGGACTCGATCCTAGTTTCCCTCACCCACCTCCAATCCTTCCTCTAGCTTCACAACTTGCAACTCCTTTCCTTTAATGCGGTCAGTGTGGGGCAAGTTTTTTTACCCAGAGACTGGTGTGGATCTGGAACGCACCGCCAGGGGTGGTGGTGGAGGCAGGTACAATAGTGGTGTTTAGGAAGCTTTAGGAGAGGCACATGGAAGTGCAGGGAATAGAGGGAACTGGATCATTTACAGGCAGATGAGATCAGTTTAACTGGCCATCATATTCGGCAGAAACATTGAGGGCCGAGGGGCCTGTTCCTATGCTGTATATTCTATGTACCATTAAACATCCTCCCAAAATCAAATTTGAAATTTTCTCTAAGCCCTCAATACAATTGGAAAACAAAGTCCTCAAATTTATTTTCCGACTTGCGACATTGTTAAAGTTTTACAGCGATAACTCACGCAGACACCAGTTGCCACATTACCAGTCGTCCGACTTGCTAAGGACATTTCTATGTTTATTGGTGACTCACTGGATTAAGAGTTGGGCACAACAAGAAAAATCTGAACAAATATACTTTAATAGTTTCTAAGCTGTTCAATAATTTGAGGGCGGCGTTTCATTCATAGTAAAGGTTGACGGGTTTATATCACCCTTCCAACTTTTATGAGTCGTTTGACCCCTGACAGCCCCTTCAGGAGCTGATCAAGCTGCCTTTAAGACCTCAGCATCAAACTTTACAACAGAACTGGCTGGAGAGATGGCTTCGGAAGAGGATGGTATGCGCTTCAGGCCATTTGAGCACAGCAGCTGAAGATCTCTGAGGCGATAAGAGATCCACAAGGTAATACCTTGTTTATTATTAGTGGTCTGATCCTTTCCCGCCCCCCCCCCCCTCCCCCCCATTGAAATCCCTTTATTTTCAGTCTAGTTTAGTTTAGAGATGCAGCGCGGAAACAAGCCCTTCGGCCCTCCGAGTCCGCGCTGACCAGCGACCCCCCAACATTAACACTATCCTCCGACACACGTTAGGGACAATTTTAAATTTTATACCAAGCCTGTACGTCTTTGGAGTGTGGGAGGAAACCGAAGATCTCGTAGAAAACCCACGCAGGTCACGGGGAGAACGTACAAACTCCGTACAGACGGCACCCGTGGTCAGGATGAAACCTGGGACCCAGGGCTCTGGCGCTGTAAGGCAGCAACTCTACCGCTGCGCCACCGTGCCGTCTCATTGGAAGCTTAGCGTAGCTTCTCATTATCTATATCTAGTCCTGCTCCATCCTCCATCCCCACCTTGCTTAGTCATTCAACGTCCACAATCCAATATGCAGCCTATTCATACCAGATACATTTGCTCTTTCCCATTCAATGTTTCTTCAGCTGTGGGCGAACTGAATTTTCCAATGATGCAAATCACTGACTATTTGAAGAGGCTCTTCCATGATCATTAATTCATCTTGCGTAGGAAGGAACTGCAGATGCTGGTTTAAACTAGACACAAAATGCTGGAATAACTCAGCGGGACAGGCAGCATCTCTGGAGAGAAGGAACACGTGAAGTTTCGGGTCAAGACCCTTCTTCAGATATCAACATGCGTTTTACGCACGCTTTGACAGGGAGAACACTGATGTGCCTTCCCGAGCCCCCATTCGCCGTGATGGTATTTCAGTCACAGTCACAGAGGCCAACGTCAGAAGATCCTTCGGGGGGGGTGAACCCTAGAAAAGCGCCTGGACCTGATGGTATACCCGGTCGCGTTCTAAAAAACTGTGCGGACCAACTGGCTGGAGTTTTTACGGACATTTTCAACCTCTCACTTCTGAGGTCTCAGGACCTGCTTTAAAAGGGCATCAATAATACCGGTGCCCAAGAAGAGCAAAGTGACGTGCCTCAACGACTATCGACCAGTGGCAGTAACGTCTGAGGTGATGAAGTGCTTTGAGAGGTTGATTATGGCGCAGATCAACTCCTACCTCGACAAGAACCTGGACCCACTGCAGTTCGCTTACCGCCACAACAGATCAACGGTGGATGCGATCTCGCTGGCTCTCCACTCCGCTCTGGACCACTTGAACAACAAAAACTCATATGTCAGGCTGTTATTCATTGACTACAGCTCGACATTTAATACCATCATCCCCTCCAAGCTGGTTACCAAGCTCTCAGATCTGGGTCTCTGCGCATCCCTCTGCAATTGGATCCTCGACTTCCTCATCCACAGACCACAGTCTGTCCGTATTGGTGGAAATGTGTCTTCCTTGATAACAATCAGCACAGGAGCACCTCAAGGCTGCATGCTCAGCCCCCTGCTTTACTCACTCCATACTCATGACTGCATAGCCGGACATAGTGCAAACTCCATCATCAAGTTTGCTGACGACACCACTGTTGTGGGACGTATCACTGATGGGGACGAGTCAGAGTATAGAAGTGAGATCGACCGATTGACCAAATGGTGCCAGCACAACAACCTGGTTCTCAACACCAGCAAAACCAAGGAACTGATTGTGGATTTTGGAAGGGTAGGATAGGGACCCACAGTCCCGTTTATATCAACGGGACGATGGTGTAAAGGGTCAATAGCTTCAAATTCCTGGGCGGCATATTTCCGAAGATCTTTCGTGGTCCCAGCACTCTGATGCAATTATAAAGAAAGCACATCATCGCCTCTACTTATTGATAAGATTACAGAGAGTCGGTATGTCAAAGAGGACTCTTTCGAACTTCTACAGGTGCACAGTAGAGAGCATGCTGACTGGCTGCATCGTGGCTTGGTTCGGCAACTTGAGCGTCCAGGAGTGGAAAAGACTGCAGAAAGTTGTGACCACTGCCCAGTCCATCATCGGCTCTGACCTCCCCACCATCGATGGGATCTATTGCAGTCGCTGCCTCAGAAAGGCTGCCAGCATCATCAAGGACCCACACCATCCTGGTCACACACTCATCTCTCCGCTGCCATCAGGTAGAAGGTACAGGAGCCTGAAATCGGGTACATCCATGTTCAGGAACAGCCACTTTCCCACAGCCATCAGGCTATTTTCGAGTGGTGGCGCCAGCAAGTATGGCTGCCTCGCCTGCAGCTGTCTGTCCTTTCATTCTTTTTGTTATTTTTAGTCTGTTTTTAAGTTTGTTTTTGGAGGTCTTTTCGTCTTTTTTATGTGGAGGGAGGGGGGGGGAGGGGGAAACTGTTTTCTTGGTCACTTCCTGGTCGAGGATGCGACTATTCTCCGAGCCGCATCTTCGATCCATCCTCGCAGCCTACCATCGGGATTGGCGCGGCCTTTCCTGCCGGAGACCGGCCAGACCTTCAGCTTCAGCTGCGGCGCAGCACTGGATTTCATCGCGGAGCGAGCGATGCCTTACCGGGAATCGTCGTGTTGTAGTTCTGGAGTGCCGGGACTGCCGACTTTGACATCGTGGAGCTGTGGTCTGCGGAGCTTCCCAGCCACGGGCGGCGGGAGCTTCCAGCCGCTGGCGGCGCTGTCTTCGACATCGCGGAGCCTGGGATCTCTCGCCGATGTCACCAGCGTTGAATCTCTGCCAGCTCGGCCTGTGGACTTCGAAAGCCGCGGTCTCCGGTAGGAAGCGGCCGATTCGGAGGCTCCGGGCCGCTGAGAGTGTTCTTCCGTTCGAGGGCCTAAAACATCGGGGCCCCGCTGCGGCGACTGCGGAGGCCTCAATAGGCCGCCCGACCACGGGTGAACAGAGGAAGATGACTGAACTTTGGTGCCTTCCCTCACAGTGGGAAACGTTGATTCCGCTGTGGGGAGATGTTTTTTATGTTTTATGTTAAATTCTATCTTATCTTATCTTATTTGTGTTTATCTTATTTGTGTGCTGCATGGCAACTCAAATTTCACTGCACCAATTGGTGTACGTGACAATAAATGTCCATTGGCCTTGTCCTTGCCCTTTGTCCTTTGTCCTATTAAACTCGCCGTCAAACAAACTCTGAACTATAACAGCCTATTGCACTTTATCTGTTTATTTATGTGTATATATGTGGTCTATGCTATATAGACACACTGATCTGTTCTGTATTTATGCCTACAATATTCTGTTATGTAGCAGCAAGCAAGAATTTCATTGTCCTATCTGGGACATGACAATAAACTCCCTTGACTTGATATCATGGCAGGGAATTGCAATATCAACATTATTCCCTTCATCGTGTATCTGTCCACTGCGGATGGCTCAATTGTAATCATCTATAGTCTTTCCGCCGACCTGTTAGCACGCAACTAAATCTTTTCACTGTACCTCGGTACACGTGACAATAAACTAAACTAAACCATCAGCTTGGTAAAAGACGCTCTGGTGAAATACTGAAGGAGCAAGATATTATGCATGGGTTTTGAATTAATTTAGTTTTTCATTTAATTGTTTTATTTGTTTTATTATGTTTAATTTTGTCCCTCTCACTTTAAACCTATGTTCAAGAAGGAACTGCAGATGCTGGGAAATCGAAGGTAGACAAAAATGCTGGAGAAACTCAGCGGGTGCGGCAGCATCTATGGAGCGAAGGAAATAGGCAACGTTTCGGGCCGAAACCCTTCTTCACTTTAAACCTATGCCTGCTAGTCTTTGTTCCGTTATGGGACGTATTACAATAAAACACTCTTTGGCTTTTCCCTGCTGAGAAAAAGATTTTGACTATCTACCCTTTTAATGCCTCTCGTCGTTGCATGCACGTCTAAAATCAGAATGTATCAGGAAAAAACACATGCATGTTATCTTTTAAACCGAACCAGCAGACAAAGTGAAACTACCCAAACAAATCTGAACGAGAGAATCCTCATCAAAACATTTTATTTTCTTTTACTGTTGCTTCTTCTATAGATCTTGCAAAGTGACAACATGTGTCAATGCTAGCCACAGGGGCCTGTTGGCAACACCTTGAGAACTATGTCGAGGTACCGAAAACAAACAGCTCAGGGTGTGATTTCACTGATAAAATACCAGGGTCCAGGCATCTGGTGGGATCTGTAATTTGGAGCTGCCCCGTGATAAGGCTGAGGATAGGCACAAAAAGCTGGAGTAACTCAGCGGGACAGGCAGGCATCTCTGGAGAGGAGGAATGGGTGATGTTTCAGGTCGGGACCCTTCTTCAGACAGGGTCTCGACCCAAAACGTTACCTTCCTCTTTGGGTTTGTCAGGGGTAACGTTAGGGGCAGGGTTTGTTGGAGACGCCCCTGAAATAAGGGAAGAGATATCACCTCAGGGGGCCACATGAGTGGCAAGGGTGTTGGGTAAAATGTGTAGACACTGTGATATGACGCAATGAATGGATGAATAGCCTCCGAGGATGTCGGAAGAATTTTATTGCACAGTTCCCGTACTGTATATATTTTTTTACTCGGAATAAAGTTTATTAAAAAAAAATGTAAGTGCGTTGGTGACCAATAAAGAGTTATACCAAATTGTTAAGCCCATTCCAGTCTGAAAATGTTCGCTGTGGTAAGAAATGAAACTGATAATTTTGCAAACAAAATGTACTCGCTAAATTATCCAGACCCGAGTGAAATTTACAGAACATTTTCCATTGAAAAATATCTTAATGTGCCTCACAATACAGTCAGCTCTTAGGAAGATGGTTTAGCATTGTGGAGAAAGAGCACAAAGTGTGTTTTGCAAGGAATATTTGGAGAAGCAAAAAGTTCAAGATTGGTATAACTGTTTAGTTTAAGTGTAGGGAGGAACTGCAGATGTCGGTTTACACCGAAGATAGACACAAAATGCTGGAGTAACTTAGTAAGACAGGCAGCATCTCTGGAGAGAAGGAATATGTGACGTTTTAGGTCTGAAGGTCTCGACCCAAAACGTCACCCATTCCTTCTATCCAGAGATGCTGCCTGCCCCGCTGAGTTACTCCAGCATTTTGTGTCTATCCTTAGTTTAGATTAGTTTAGTTTAGAGATACAACGTGGAAACAGGCCCTTCGGCCCACCGACTCCACTCCAACCACCCATCACGTGTTCACACTAACGATAGACACTAAGTGCTGGAGTCACTCAGCGGGTCAGGCAATATCTCTGGAGAAAAAGGATGGGTGACGATTCGGGTCGGGACCCTTCTTAGTTCTATGTTATCCCACTTTCCCAACCACTCCCACAAACCCGCATGTCTTGGTGATGTGGGAGGAAACCGGAGCACACGAGGAACGTGCAAACTCCACACAGACATTACCCAAGGTCAGAATCGAACCTGTGTCTCTGGCGCTGTGAGGCAGCAGCTCTACCAGTTGCACCACTACTACCGCCCTAACAGTAAGCCGTCTCCCTGGCAGGGAATTGAACCCTGGTCTCCCTCGTGGCAAGTGGGCATGCTGACCACTATACTGAAGAGGATCCTATCCTTTTTTCAATTTCATAAATAAACTATAACCGGATGCCCAGTAGGTCACAGGGATGGGGGGGTTGAATGCATCCTTGACAAGGATTGTAACATAAGATGCACAGTAGTTTATTTAGTAGGTACACAAAAATGCCGGAGAAACTCAGCGGGTGCAGCAGCATCTATAGAGCGAAGGAAATAGGTAACGTTTCGGGCCGAAACCCTTCTTCAGACCTCCATCTCATACCTCATGGCTTCCAGCTTCCAGCTCCAGTTCCCTACTTCCCAGTTCGGACCCCAGCCGGACTATCGGTACCGACTGGCTATCTACCGGCCCTCCATCTCAAGTTTATTTAGTATATTTGTTTTTGTATTATGGTGGCGGGTTCTGTTTTGTTTTATTGTATTGTAAATATGTTTAATAATTGAATAATTTTTTGTGACAAAAAAAAGGTTACGGGGCGAACGTGCAAACTCCACACAGTGTGCGGCATGAAGCTGAGGAGACACATGTGAAGTGTATTGATCTCCGCACTCAGGATAACAGGGTTTGGCGCAGCAATGGACTGAAGTCAGGAGCATGCAGTCAATCGACGGCACATCTATCAAACAGCAAGACAAACACAAACAAGTTCCAGTCTGACTGCATTGACGTCTGAGCTTCTTGTCAGTGTGATAATATCAATCATATCTGTACTCTCCCACAAAGAAAAACCCAGTGGGCAGATTAGCAAATTGGTAATATGGAAAAAAGGAAATTGCAGAGAATTGTGGACGCAGCCCAGACCATCACACAAACCAACCTCCCTTCCATTGAGGATAATCACAAAAAGCTGGAGTAACTCAGCGGGTCAGAGAGCATCTCAAGATTCAAGATTCAAGAGAGTTTATTGTCATGTGTCCCAGATAGGACAATGAAATTCTTGCTTTGCTTCAGCACAACAGAACATATTCAGCATCTCCAGAGAAAAGGAATAGGTGATGAGACCCTTCCTCAGAGCTTCCATCAAGCTCCATCAACACCACACGCTGCCTCGGCAAGGCCACCAGCATAAGCAAGGCCAAGTCTCACCCACCGGTCACTCCCTCTTCTCCACTCTCCCAACAGGCAAGGGGTATAGATGTGTGAAAACGCACACCTCCAGATTCAGGGATAGTTTCTTCCCAGCTGTCATCAGCCAACTGAATCATCCTCCCACCAACTTGAGAATGGTCCCGAGCTACTATCTACCTCATTGAAGACCTTTGGACTATCTTCAATCGGACTTTACTGGATTTGATCTTGCACTAAACGTTATTCCCTTTATCATGTATCTGTACACTGTGGATGGTTCAATTATAATCATGTATAGTCTTTCCGTTGACCAGTTAGCACGCCACAAAAGTTGTTCACTGTACCTCGGTACATGTGACAATAAGCTACACTAAACATAATAAACTATCTAAATTAAACTCTTAGGTAGACACAAATGCTGGAGAAACTCAGCAGGTGAGGCAGCATCTATGGAGCGAAGGAAATAGGCCTATTTCAGGCCGCTACACTACCTTCGATTTTCCAGCATCTGCAGTTCCTTCTTAAACTAAACGGTTTACCTTCACTGCAATTACAAGAACAGTCATCAACCATCCCACTGGAAAATGGCAAAAAAAAGTCCAAATGATAGAAATTCACTGAAGAAGAAATATTTTCATGTGTTCTACGTCCATAATCAACTGTACGGGGCCTCAATCACAGATGGACAAATCTGATCGAACACAACATGAAAAACAACAGTTATTTTCAAGACTGCAATAGAAATTCATCCCTTGAGAGGTTAATATACTTTCATTCTGACTTCAATCAAAATGGCCAAAGTTGGCACAAAGACTTTGATTAGTCGTGTAATTTAAGTAGACTTTTAATATTACATCTCCACCAATTACGCTGTCCAAGCGCACTAATTTTACCTTCAGGACTTTCCGATTCCGTTTTTTTGTGTGCACAGGACAAAAGAATACTTTGAGAGGTAGGAGATATGAATACCAAATGAAAGGTTAAAGGATCAATTTACCCATTCAGGAGCCCAATACTTGGCACGGCCTTACTGTAATAGCTCCAAAACAAAACGCTGCTTGCCAACAGGCCCATAGCTAGACAGGGAACAGACGAGACGTTGACTCTTCCATTTTCCATGTGGATTGATGCCATGGAAAAGACATTACCAGACATGATATTATGAAACAAAGTGTATGTCAGCCTTACTCAAGGATACAATGAGTTGCTGTTTATTAAGTGTGTGGTAACTTGACTCCAGCAATTAAACAGTGATTTGTGAGCGCACTGGTCATAAATGTCTGTGTCTCTTATGCGATGCTTGTTTTTTCTACTTTTAAAATGCAAAAGGGCAGGACAAAGACATAACGTCAACTTGGATCGCATGCTGGGAGACCTGTCGCTCAGCAAGACCATATTTGTCAGTCATTCACGACGACAATCAGCTTACGTTTTGATCGCACTCAACCAACTAAGTTAAAATTTCACCAGGTGGAAAGTGCATGTTAGCCAAGAGAAAGGGGTAGATATAGAGGGGGGGGGGGGGATAGAGGGAAGTTATGAATGAAATGCTTTTGAAGCAGGAAGTCTTGTCAGAGAGGAAAGGTAAACCAGTTCGAAGGAAAGACACAATATGCTGGAGTAACTCCGCGGGACAGGCAGCATAGCTGGAGAGAAGGAACGGGTGACGTTTCGGGTCGAGACCCTTCATCAAATTGAAAGTACTCCAGCATTTTGTGTCTATCTTCGATTTAAACCAGCCTCTGCAGTTCTTTCCTACACAGTGGGAAGGAACGGTTGCAATCGCCAACTGATCTCTCTCTGTTTATTTAACTGAGATCCTCTCTCCCAGATTCTACGGAGCATTAATATACACGGACGATTTATACTGATTAGTTTCCTTTAGTTTGGACATACAGCGCGGAAAAGGGCTCTTCGGCCCACCGAGTCCTCACCGACCAGCGATCCCTGCACATCAATACTGCGCTACGCACAATCAGGACAATTGTACATTTACACCAAGCCAATTAACCTACAAAACCTGTACGTCTTTGGAGTGCGGGAGGAAAACGGATGATCTCAGAGAAAACCCCTCACAGGTCACAGGGAGAACGTACAAACACCGTACAGACAGCACCCGCAGGCAGGATCGAACCCAAGTCTCTGGCGCTGTAAGGCAGCAACTCCACCGCTGCGCCACCGTGCCGCCCTGTAACTGATAACTGATGCTTTACAATGCATAAGTTGATGACTTCAGCTCAAAATAGTGTAAAAACACATGTTGTGAAGTCTTCTGGAAACATAGACCACGGGATTCTAGCTTTAAGTTTGTTAAAAAATTAGATTTTCAGCGGGAATAATTATTTCGCAATACATCTTACGTTGTACTGTCACCTTCTCCTGAAGGAAAATACAGCTGCGCCTGAGCAGAAATCTATCAATCTGCCTTAAACTAACTTGTCTAGAAATACTGTCAGGAATACAGAGAAGTATTCCATCATTAGCTAAGCAGGAATCAGATTCCACACCCCACCCCCTCTACCCTTGCTCAGAGTAGGGGAATCAAGAACCACAGGGCATAGGTTTAAGGTCAGGGGGAAAGATCTAATGGGAATCTGAGGGGTAACCTTTTTACACAAAGGGTGGTGGGTATATGGAACGAGCTGCCGGAGGAGGTAGTTGAGGCTGGGACTATCGCAATGTTTAAGAAACATTGAAACAGGTACATGGATAGGGTCGGTTTTGACACATATGGGCCAGAAGCAGGCATTGGTTTAGTTTAGTTTAGTATTGACACGTGTACTGAGGTACATGAAAAGCTTTTGTTGACGTGCTATCTGGTCAAAGAATAGATTGTACATGATTACAATCAAGCCATCCGCAGTACACAGATAAAGGATAAAGGGTACAACATTTAGTTCAAGATAAAGTCCGATAAAGTTGAATTCAAGATAGTTTAAAAGCCCTGTCCCACTGTACGAGCTAATTCAAGAGTTCTCCCGAGTTTCCCCTGATTCGAACTCGGAGATTTACGGTAATGGCCGCTCGTAGGTACTCGGGGGTCTCGTGGACATTTTTCAACATGTTGAACATGTTGAAAAATCTTCACGAGTGATCCCGAGCTTACCGCGTTTCCCGAGTACCTGCTGTTAGCGTTACGAGCCGCTAAGAGACGTCCCCGAGCTCCGACGTACCCGCTACGTACATTCTACGTGCTTCCACGTGTTTGATTTTTTTTTTTTACTCGGTAGAGCTCTTGGATGAACTCATACAGTGGGACAGGGCTTTAATGGTCTCCAATGAGGAAGATGGGAGGTCAGGACCGCACTCTAGCTGGTGAAAGGACTGCATAATTGCCTGATAACAGTTGGGAAGAATCTGGAGGTGTGCGTCTCCACACTTCGGTACCTCTTGCCGGATGGGAGAAGGGAGAAGAGGGAGTGGCCGGGGGTGAGACTGGTCTTTGATTATGCTGGCGGCCTTGCCGAGGCAGCGTGAAGTGTAGACGGAGTCGATGGAAGGGAAGGTTGACTTGCGTGATGGTCTGGGTCACGTCCACAGCTCTTTGCAATTTCTTGTGGTCTTGGATGGAGCTGTTCCCAAACCATGCATCCCAAAGAGTGTTGTGCTGGGTAAGCAAGGAGGGGAGTGGTGAGCAAGTGGGATGTGGTAAGACATAGGTAGTAGTTTGAGTTGAGCTGATAATTATAGAGAATGAACTGGAGTGCAAGGAGGTTGGCAATGCAAAAGATAACTGGCTGATGGCTTTGAACTTGGCGTAGTGTAGACAATGGAAGCATTGAAAATGCACTACCCTGAAGATCATTCAGCCCATTATTGGAGGACGACCTTCTCTACCCAATCCAGTAATCCAGCATCTGCAATTCTATGCTTGTAAATTATTACTGCAAGCATCGTCTTGGAAAGAATTTCAGATGACGCAGATATTTAGAATAGCTTTATAGCTCAGTAATGACAGTGCCTATTCACCGGATTTGCAGTTTTGCTGAATCATCGCGTTTTCAACATGTGACATCATTGCCCCGTACATCCACAGGTCAAGTGGTAAAGCTGAGAATGTTGTCAGATTCTTGTCATAAGAATTCCAGCTTTACACCTCCAGCGTATGTCCACTCATCTGCCAAACACCCTCCCCCCCCTACAACCCCCCCCCCCCTCCCCTCACCTATATCCACCTATCAATTGCCAGGTATAGACATAAAATGCTGGAGTAACTCAGCGAGTCAGACAGCATCTCTGGAGAAAAGGAATAGGTGACGTTTCGGGTCGAGACCCTGCTTCAGACTCCAGGCTTGGTTCCACCCCCACCTCTTTTCCAGCTCCCCCCCCCCCCCCTGCCATAATACTCTGACGTATAGTGATACTTCTACTGAACTGTGTACAAAAATGAATTTCACTGTACCTTGGTACATGTGACAATAAAATGCCATTGACCCGAAACGTTGCCTATCCATTCGTCCACACATGGGGGGGGGGGGGGGGGGTCACGGTGGCGCAACAATAGAGTTGCTGCCTTACAGCACTTGCAGCGCCAGAGACCCGGGTTCGATCCCGTCCACGGGTGCTGTCTGTACAGAGTTTGTACGTTCTCCCCGTGACCTGCGCGGGTTTTCTCCGAGATCTTAGACTTCCTCCCACAAAGAAGTACAGGTGCGTAGGTTCGGTGGCTTGGTAGTTGTAAACATTTTCCCTGGTGTGAGTGGGATAGTGTTAATGTGCGGGGATCGCTGGTCGGCGCAGACTCAGTGGGCTGAAGGACCTGTTTCCGCACTGTATCTTTAAACTAAAACAAACTGAACAGAACTGAACTAAACTAAACATGCTGAAGATAGACACAAAGTGCTCGAGTAACCCTGCGGGTCAGGCAGCATCTCTGGAGAAAGAGGATGGGTGACGTTTCAGGTCGAGGCTGGCAGCTGTCTGAAGAAGAGTCCTGAAGCGAAATGTCACCCATCCTTTTTCTCCCTTCGCGTTTTTACTCAATATCCCACCATCTACAGTTCCTCGAAGATAGAAGCAAACTGCTGGAGTAACTCAGCGGGACAGGCAGCATTGGTGGAGGGAAGGAATGGGTGACGTTTCGGGTCAAGACCCCTTCTTCTGACTGCAGCATCGCTCCATTGTTTTGTGTGCCTGACCCGCTGAGTTACTCCAGCATTTGGTGTCTATCTTTGGTGTAAACCAGCATCTGCAGTTCCTTCCTGCACATTTGGTCTACAGCTCCTTGCGTCTTCATTAAAACAGATTATCGTCAGATTATTTTTTTGAAGATAGAAGCATAAAGCTGGTGTAACAGCGGGTCAGGCAGCATCTCTGGAAAAAATAGTTGACGTTTTGGGTTGAGACCCTTCTTCAGACTTCAGAGTTTTTTGAACCTCGCTGTTCTCAAAGTGGCAGCCATGCTTCATATACATTGGTGGTAAAGGACATTGAGGGACATGCTGAGCCTGTCAAAATTGCTGTAACTACAGATTTATTTTCTCCTCTTAACACATCAGAGGCTGAAGGCAAATGCTTGTTCATTATTGGAGCAAATAAAGCAGAAACAGTTGGGAACAATTTAATAAGGAGTTCTCATTGGTTTTTTTCTGCTCTCCTAATGTATATAAATTAAGCCGTTAGATCTTAGGCAATGACAGTAAAGTTTGTTAAAGCTCTGAAAACATTATCCATCAAATGCCTGCATGTGAAATGTAAACTCCTGTGGGGAACCAGTGGTGCAAGGGACAGGGAAGTAATTAAATGCTAATCAATCACAGCTGGTCATTTTAAAGCAGAATTATTCCTCCTTTTGCTCAAAAGCTGCATATCTCAACAAAATAAAAGCCTGCGCTCCCAGAGAGAAGAAAAACAATGCCATTTCAACCTGCTTCATTTTAAAGTTTTAACAACTGTTAAGCTTATAAACTGTTCTGTTTACTTATCATTTGCATTGGGAATGAATGGGTGTCAATCTTCAAGGCCAGGACTGATGTGAGGTGACATGGAGTATAACGGAAATACCACAGGGACAACAAGCCATATCTATTGTGTAGGAAGGAACTGCAGACGCTGGTTTAAACCGAAGATAGACACAAAAAACTGGAGTAACTCGACCCGAAACGTCACCCGTTCCTTCTCTCCGGAGATGCTGCCCGTACCGCTGAGTTACTCCAGCTTTTTGTGTCTATCTAAGCCATATTTATTTACTGGCCCATGGATTATTTAAGCACTGCCGATCGCAAAGGTACCTTTAAAAAAAAAAATTGAGGTCAGGTAAGGGGGGGATGATAGTTGAAGAGTTGGTATGTCCCACTTGCGTAATGCTCATAAAATATTTGTTTCTCTCTTTTTCCTCTGTCTCTTTCTCTTTCTTTTCTAGGGTCTATTTCTTAACTCTTTTTCTTTTGTTTTTAATTTTGTTCTTATAGGGTCTTCGTCCTTTTTTGTTGTCACATTTTCTACACTCTCACTTTTTCCTTCACTTTCTTCTTTCTTTCAATCTTTTCCTTTTCTAGTGTAAAAAATAAATGGAGTACATTAATTGTAAGAAGACATAAGTGACGAGTACTAATGTATGTGGTTGTAATGTAATGTACTTCTAATAAATAAAAAATTAAATTTAAAAAAAAAAAAAAAAAAAACCTGTCGCGTCTAACTTCGGCTGAAGTTCACGATTTCGTGGAATAAGTTGTCAATTGGAACAGAGACGGAGAAACACAGGACACAAAGTGTTGGAGTAACTCAGCAGGTCAGGCAGCATCTCTGGAGGACATGGATGGCCAATGTTTTGGGTCGGGACCCTTCGTCAGACTCCCGATCCAAAATGTCCTCTAGAGATGCAGCCTGATCCACTGAGTTAAGGGCCTGTCCCACGAGCATGCGACTGCATGCGGCAAGCGCGACCAAACCGGAAGCGGGGGCCGCGCGGAGGTCGAGTGATCCCGTACAGGGCCGGTCCCACCAACATGCGACTGCATGTGGCGAGCACGACCAAACCGGAAGCCGTGGGCCGCGCGGAGGTCGAGTGAGTGACGTGATGTTCGAGCGAAGTCCGCGGGAAGTGCGCGCGTGACGTACGGCGTCGAGACACTGCGTACGCCGTCGAGACGCTGCGCACGTCCGTCGATGCGGTGCGTACGCCGTCGAGGCGGCTGCGGGCCGGCAGGCCGTTGCCGCGCGGAATTTTTTAACACTGTCAGTTTTTCGGAGCCCCGCGCGATGTCGGGACCAGCTCCGCACAACTCCATACGGCTCCGACGATCGAAGTGGGACCGGCCCCGCGAGGCCGTACGGCTCAAGCGACCACGTTAGGTCGTGCTTGCCGCATGCAGTCGCATGCTCGTGGGACAGGCCCTTTACTCCAGCAGTTTTGTGTTCTATGCAAGATCCCAGCAACTTCAGTTCCTCTTGTGCCTCCAGAAACAAAGAGGTAATTGTCTGGACAACTCTTTTTTTTTCCAAATTCACATATAATTTGTCTTTCTTATGTGGTTTGAATTGTTGACCAGGAAAACAATCATCAGGGTGGGGTCTAGCAATCTGTTTATCAAAGACACAAACATGCACATTGTCTTACAATCCATTCCACTAAGTGTAAGCCAAACAGCTATTATCAGCTTAAGCATCATAGACGGCTTGGTGGCTCAGCAGTAGAGTTGCTGCCTTACAGCGCCAGAGACCTGGGTTCAATCCTTACTACGGATGCTGTCTGTATGGGGTTTGTACGTTCTTCCCGTGACCACGTGGTTTTTCTCCGGGTGCTCCGGTTTCCTTCCACACTCCAAAGATATACAGTACATTGGCTTTGTAAGTAAATTGGCTTTGGTAAAATAGTAAGATATCCCTAGTGCGTAGGACAGTGCTTCTGTATGGGATGATCACTGGTCAGCGCGGACACGTTGGGCCTAAGGGGCTGTTGTCTCTAAAGTATAAAGTAAACAAGCCAAGAATTTGATTATAGACACAAAATGCTGGAGTAACTCAACGGGACTCGCAGCATCTCTGGAGAGAAGAAATAGCTGACATTTCGGGTCTCGACCAGAGATGCTGCCTGTCCCACTGAGTTACTGCAGCATTTTGTGTCTATCTTCGGTGCAAACCAGCATCTGCAGTTCCTCTCTACACAGTAATATGATGGCTTGTGCACATACAGGTAAAGAAGATACAGCGTGGGTCACCAGTTAGAAAAGAGGAAAGAGAGATGTCATTTAAAATTCACCCACAAATCTACTCTTTGACAGATGCATTCAATGGAAATGAAATTCAGAAGGGACATGGAATGTGCAGCTGATGAGATATCACTTACTTTGCACTACTGCACAAAGTTAAAATCTATCGCAACCTGTTTGATTTTTACCCAGGTTACTGAGACGTTTTTGACACCAGCATATTCTTCAGGATTTTATCATTCAGCTGATATTAGTGCTCTATTGCCTGTCTTACTAAAGGGCCTGTCCCACATAGGTGATTTTTAGGCAACTACAGGCAACTAGGCTGTAGCCACATGGTCGCCGGGATGTCACCTGTACGGTCGTGAGTCGTCTCCTCAGTCGCCCAAAGAGTCGTAGCGTCTATCTGGTCGCTGCTGGATTTTGAAATGTTCAAAACTTTTCGGCGACAGTCGCCGACCGTGGGCTTGTCGTAGCTTGTCTTCTCCTGACGTAGGTGCTGTCGTAGGATGTCGTAGGTTGTCGCCAGGTGATGTAGGTTGTCGCCGGTGCTGGCTTCGGTGAATTCCATTGTCGTGGTCTCCTATAAAAATCGCCAAAGTGGGACAGGCCCATTCGTCCGGTTGCCAGTTTATCAGCGACCTGCTACGACTATGACAGTCACCGGCAATCACCTAAAAAGTCACCTAGTGGAACGGCAGCAGCTCCATAGCATAGACAAAAGTCAAGAGTGTTTTATTGTCAGGTGTACTGGCAGTGGAACATTGAAATTCCCACTTAGAGCAACACAGCAGGTCCATCAATGCAATGCACGCAAGTAATATATAATGAACAATAAATAAATGAAAGAACAATAAATTAATAACTTCAATACTAGTGTAATGAATCCTGTATTCCTTAATACAACCGAAGACAGTCCGTAGATGTTCATACTTGAGGTTAGTGTTGCGTGGTGTTGAAGAACCTGATGGTAGTTAGGAAGAAGCTATTCTTGAACCCAGGGGTGGAAAACCTGGGGGGGGGCAGAGGGGACACGTCCCCCCCCATGTTTTTGAGAGGTGGGGGACATCCCCCCCCAAGTTTTTATCATCCGGATTTTAAAATCTCCGCTTTCTGCGAGACAGTGGAGGTGGGACCGCTGATCGAGGGCGCCGATTGGACGAGAGAGACGTCGGTCAGCAGGCAATGGGGGCGGGACATGATGATTCAGCGCGATGATTGGAGGAGAGAGGTGTGTGGGGGGGGGTGGGACTGAGGATAGAGTGCGGTGATTGGAGGAGGGAGGTGTGGGGGGGTGGGACTGAGGATAGAGTGCGGTGATTGGAGGAGGGAGGTGTGGGGGGGGGTGGGACTGAGGATAGAGTGCGGTGATTGGAGGAGGGAGGGTGGGGGGGGGGGTGTGGGACTGAGGATAGAGTGCGGTGATTGGAGGAGGGAGGTGTGGAGGGGGCGGGGTGGGACTGAGGATAGAGTGCGGTGATTGGAGGAGGGAGGTGTGGGGGGGGGTGGGACTGAGGATAGAGTGCGGTGATTGGAGGAGGGAGGTGTGGGGGGGGGGGTGGGACTGAGGATAGAGTGCGGTGATGGAGGAGGGAGGTGTGGAGGGGGGGGGTGGGACTGAGGATAGAGTGCGGTGATTGGAGGAGGGAGACGCAGCACAGACCTGCGCCTCATCCGCAGCCAGGATCGATCCCGGCCCGGTCTCCAACGCTGTCCCGTCTCCACCCGAGTGCCCCCCCCCACGGGTGGCCAGAGAGGTCGGGAGTCAGACGGGAGCGGTACCCCAGGCCCACAGCCAGCACAGAGAAGCAGCACTGAACCAGCTCAACTCTGCCTATCCTGCCAGGTTAACCTGCCTGGGCTTGCGGGAAATATGGCCAGCGCGGAGAAGCAGCGGCGGTGTCCCGTCAGTCCAGTCAGGGCTTGTAGGTTAACCCGGCAAGACAGGCAGAGTTGAGCTGCATTTAGCGCTGGATTCAGCCTCCGAAGCCTCGCGTGTGTGTGTGTGTGAGTGCGCGCGTGCGCGCGCGGCCTCCAAAAAATTGTGTCCCCCTGGTCTCCCGGTCCCCTCCATATTTTGATAGCGAGTTCCGTGCCTGCTTGAACCTGGTGGTCACGGCTTTGTGAACCTGGTGGTCACGGCTTTCAGACTCCTATCTGAATAATAGGAATATCTCCTCTGTGAACAATATACCTACCGGGCACAGAGTCATAGTGTTATACAGCGTGGAAACAGGCCCCATGGCTCAACTTGCCCACATCTGGACAAACATGGCCTAGCTACATTAGTCCCACCTGCCTGCTTCTTAGCCCATATCCCTCTAACCTATCCGATCCATGTACCGATCCTAAATGTTTCTTAAACATCGCGATAGCACCAGCCTCAACTACATCCTCCGGCAGCTCGTTCCATACACCCACCGCCCTTTGTGTAAAAAAGTCACCCCTCAGGTTCCAATTAAATCTTTGCCCCCTCACCTTAAACTTATGTCCCCTGGTTCTCGATTCCCCTACTCTGAGCAAAAGACTGTGCATTTACTTGATCTATTCCTTTCATCATTTTCAATCACCTCTATAAGGTCAGCCTGGTGTATAGTTTTTCCTTTTGACTTAATAATGCAAAAAAAAAAAAATTTACAACTTCTCCCGAACAGTCAGTACCTTCTAAAAGAACATCTAATGCCATTTATAGCTCGGGTCCACAGTCCCTCATTAAAGAGTTTATTAATCTGACTTCATCATTCACAATAAAGGAACATGCAATGCATTGGTCAATGCTTCTTCTTCATTACATATTAGATTGCCGCAGGGAGACAGGAGGAAGGTTATGCCACTTGGGGGTGGCGAGGTGGCGCAGCGGTAGAGTTGCTGCCTGACAGCGCTTGCAGCGCCAGAGACGCGGTGGGCCGAAGGGCCTGTTTCCGCCCGGTATCTCTAAACTGAAAAAAAACGAAACTAAATCCCTTCACCACTAAACTTTGCATCATGCTGCTTTTCTGGCATTATGCTGCCGTTTTCTGGTTTTTTTATTAAGAATTCATCTTCCAGTTCAGACGCAAGATTTAAACATTATAATGAAGTCGCAATTTACTCTTCAAGGTTCTGTAGAGTAATCGGTGACAAATCAGACTGTGGAGGGGGGTAAAAAGGGCAGGCTCTATTGAAGAGTGCAATAAGGAGTCAGAAATGGCAGAGGATTCATCCCCTTGTGCAATAATTCTATCAGGGTATCTGATTGCATTTTCAATAACTCCAATCATAGTATGTTACAGCACAAAAACAGGTCATTCACCCTATCAGTTTCTGTGCGAGTGGTTTCTGTCAGAGAAGCCACTTAATATGGTCCCACTCTTTAGCATACCCCACTGAGCTTTATATTCCAATATTTAGCATGAAATGTTTATTTCAAAAATAGATGTAGGCCGAGATAGGTTACATTTTCAACAGACTGAATCGTGGACACTTCATAAGGTCGTAAGTAACAGCAGCAGAATTAAGCCAGTCGGCACATCAAATCCACTCCGCCATTCGACCATGGCTGATCTATCTCTCTCTACTAACCCCATTCTCCTGCCTTCACCCCCTGACACTAATCAAGAATCTATCCATCTCTGGTTTTAAAATATCCACTGACTTGGCCTCCACAGCCGTCTGTGGCAATGAATTCCACAGATTCACCACCCTCTGACTAAAGAAATTCCTCCTCATCTCCTTCTGAAAGGAACGTCCTTTAATTCTGAGGCTGTGACTGGTCCTAGACTCTCCCATTAGTGGAAACATCCTCTCCACATCCACTCTATCCAGGCCTTTCACCATTTGATAGATCTCTTCATAGATCTCTTTGGCATATCAGAGATATCGGAGAAGACAATGGATGGTATTGGAGCCCATGCACTGGGAGTGTGATGTGTTTAGTTTTAGTTTAGAGATACAGCATGGAAACAGGCCCTCAGACCCACCGAGTCCTCGCCGGCCAGCGATCCCTGCACATTAACACCATTCTGTCCACGCAAGGGACAATTTACAATTTTACCAAGCCAATTAACCTTCAAATCTTTGGGATGTGGGAGGAAACCGGAGCACCTTTGGAAAACCCACACAGGTCACGGGGAGAACGTACAGACTCCGTACAGACAGCACCTGTGGTCAGGATCGAACCCGTGTATCTGGCGCTGTGAGGCAGCAACTCGGATGCCGCGCCTTGGTATTGGAGGAGAGCGGTGGTGTTCGGAACCGGGCACTCGAAGTCCAATGGTGGGGACGTGAGCGGGTGCGGGAGGAGGGGAGGACGGTGGGGGGGGGGGGGAGCTCCCGGTAAGCCGCGGCCGTACCCCGACAGTAAGCCTGACTCACCCACCGCCGAACCGGGAACCCACCTGGAGTTCACAAGTTCACAAGTTATAGGTTATAGAATTAGGCCATTCGGCCCATCGAGTCTACTCCGCCATTCAATCATGGCTGATCTCTGCCTCCTAATCCCATTTTCCTGCCTTCTCCCCATAACCTTTGATGCCCGTTCTAATCAAGAATTTGTCTGTATCGCTGCCTTATAAATATCCACTGACTTGGCCTCTACAGCCCTCCGTGGCAATGAGCTCCACAGAGTCGCCTGAGGCTCGTTGCCTGCCCGACCCTGAAGATCGGGAACCAGTGGGGCGGGCGGAGGAAATCGGCGGCGGATGCTGGACAAGGGACCGATTTCAAGATGGAGGGACGAAGGAGAGGATCGATGTCGCCAGGAAAATGGGTGATCGCTGATCAGCGCGGCCTTGGTGGGCCAAAGGATCTGTTTCTCCAAGGTCCACAGTACCGTTGTTTATATATAACATCACAATTAGGTTCTTTGAGCTACCTTGCACAGTAAATCTCTCTTCATCCAATGACCAACAGATGCCCAATTCCTCTCTATCTCTTGGCTTGCAGGAGGTTTACCTGTCATAGGACTGTTACATTTCTGTCTTGCATTTAGTGTCCACACATCCGCCTCATCAGAGCAAGGGCCCCACTGTAATGAGCAACAATCAATAGAGGTCGAGACCCTTCTTCAGACTTATGTCGGGGGTTGGCAACAGGTATAAAATGTAACATTGATTTTACATATTTTTATCCAGCATCTCCTGTATGTTTGATTTTGAATGATTTGTTATAATCTATTCAAGTTTTTATTTCCCCTAAATAGTGTTTCTGACTACCCCCCCCCCCCGACATCAGTCTGAAGAAGGGTCTCGACCCGAAACGTCGCCTATTCCTTCTCTCCATCGATGCTGCCTCACCCACTGAGTTTCTCCAGCATTTTTGTCTACCCTCGATTTTTCCAGCATCTGCAGTTCTTTCTTAAACATTCAATGGAGATTCAGTCTGAGCTGGTTTACATGACACCAGATATGAAAAGGCTAAACTCTGACAGTGGAGGAAGCCCTGGACAGAAAGGTCAGTGTGGGAATAATTCACCTGGACCCATTAGCCTACTCCTGGGTTTACTAGAGTATGCTTGGAGAAAAAAAAATGTGTAAGGGTTTTAACATTCTTTTTTAAATAGAGACATAGGAGTTTGGAGATGAGGCAAAAAAAAAAATTGAAATCTAATCTTAAACAGAACATTCCTTATCATTCTTGTTCTAATGTGGAGTAAATTATATGACGTTTTATTACAATTCATAATGGAGTAATTAAACACGTATTATCACCTGCAAGCATACTCTAGTGTGGTTAAGTGATTTCCTTTGATTTCTAAAGGCGTGAACTTTCGTTTATCAGCAAACCACAACAGAAGATTCTAAGTCAGAAGTAGGTCTTTTCATCCTACTGGATGCCCAGTGGATGGAACGGTAAAATGGTAATTCAGAACGTCTGCCGTGGTGAATTTTCTTTCTAATTCTATCACAAAGAAAACACTTGTCGCGTGACTAATATCTTGGTCTTTGAATTGGTTTCTGTGTTCCTGCTCTATTCAAATGACAGAGAATTTAAACTTTGCAAACGTGTCTCGAGGCTGAAAATGGGGACCTTGCGTCTGTGAAGCACATGATATTCAATTTTAATTGAATAATACAATTTCAGGCAATGCAATGGTAATTTTATTTCAAAATTACACGGGATTCAGGAACAGATAAATTCCCCCAGTCAATTAATTGTTGGAAACAGGCATAACATGTAACATTGATTTTATATATTTTTATTCAGCATCTCCTGTATGTTTGATTTTGAATGATTTGTTATGGTCTCTTCAAGGGGGGGGTTTCTCCCTTAAATAATGTTTCTTTTTTTTCTGAAGGCACTGACTATCTTCTGGTTCAATTGAAGGTTATCGCCAAGTTCTAAGCCACAACGACGATTGTGTATACACACACTACCCTAAAAGTGGCAGGGATTTTATAATCGTAATTGTCAGAAAACAAAGTTGAGGAAAGGAAGGTACACAAAAATGCTGGAGAAACTCAGCGGGTGCAGCAGCATCTATGGAGCGAAGGAAATAGGCAACGTTTCAGGCCGAAACCCTTCTTCAGACTTGAGGAAAGGAATCCTGGCATATTTCTGCTCCCTTCCCCGCATTTACATTCCCTTTGCATGTTTAATCTCAACAATTCAATATTACTTCATTGTCACTTCCACTTCAGTTTCTAATTCAGTTTAGTTCATTGTCATGTGTACTGAGGTACAGTGAAAAGCTTTTGTTGCGTGCTAACCAGACAGCGGAAAGACAATACATGATTACAATCGGGCCATTCACAACAAGGGTTTTTCACCGTACCTACAGTAGGTAGACGTGCAAATAAACTGAACTAAACTACCCACAGCCAACAATGGACCATTGTGGGCTCCACCTTTCCTTGATCACCGTTGCATTTTGCGTATCTTTCATTCATTTGTTCTATCTAATTTCTATATCTTTCATTTGCCTTTCCCCTCTCAGCCTGAGAAGGGCCTCGACCCGAAACGTCACCTATTCCTTTCCCCCAGGCCTGGCGCGCTGAGTTACACCAGCTTTCGGTGTCCATCTTCTTAAGCTAAACTAAACTTGTGCGCTCAGCATCTTGGAGCAGCGCCTGATCCAATCGAGCCCCAGACTGTTGCAGGGTCTCCAGTGGCCCACTCCATCAAGACATCAACGCAGACACATCGACCCATGAACGCACAGACCCAATGGGGAAAGGTGAGCAGTGAAGCCTTTTGGCCAGGAAGCGAGCGGGCAAGATCATCTCTGACCCCTCTCAACCCTGGCCACAAACTCTTTGAATCACTTCCCTCTGGAAGGCGACTCCGGACTGTCAAAGCTGCCACAGCCAGACATAAAAACAGTTTTATCCACGAGTACTTGCTCTATCCAACAGCCAAAAATCTGTAGCCTCCCTTTGATCTGGTATTTTGTTGGTTCACATGCTTGATCAATGGTGTTTTATCATTAATGTCTTATTATTATTAATGTTTAGTGTTTTCTGAGTCATTCGTAACTGTCACTGTATGTCATGTTGTTACTTGTGGGGGGAGCACCAAGGCAAATTCCTTGTATGTGAATACTTGGCCAATAAACTTACTTACTTACTTACCTCAGCCAAGTGATCTCCAAGACCTGCAGCTCTTTACCTCTCAACAAAGTTTTACTTTTACTTAGTTTAAAGATACAGCCCAGAAACAGGCTCTTCAGCCCGCCGAGTCCGCGCCGACCAGCGATCCCCGCACATTAACACTACCCTACACACACTAGGGACAATTTTTTTAACATTTACACCAAGCCAATTAACCCACAAACCTGCACGTCTTTGGAGTGTGGGAGGATACAGAAAATTTCGCAGAAATCCTAAGCAAGTCACACAGAGAACATACCAACTCTGTACAGACAGCACCCGTAGTCAGGATTGAACCTGGGTGTCTGGCGCTATAAGGCAGCAACTCTACCGCTGCGTCACTGTGCTGCCCTTAAGGGAAGTAATAATGGAAATGTTATTAATGTAAAAAAAAAGAGGCCATAGCCTCAGAATAAAAGGACGTACCTTTAGAATGGTGAGGAGGAATTTCTTTAGTCACAGGGTATTGAATCTGTGGAATTCATTGCCACAGGCGGCTGTGGGGGCCAAGCCATTGGTTTGTTAAAAGCGGAGATTGATAGGTTCTTGATTAGGAATGGGATTAAAAATTATGTGGGTAGGGCAGGAGAATGGGCTTGAGAGGGAAAAATAAATCAGCCACGATTGAATGGTGAAGTAGGATCAATGGGCCGAGTGGTCTAATACTGCTCCTATGTATTCTCCAAAATAATCATTTTTCACACAGAGAGTGGTGAATCTGTGTAATTCTCTGCCTCAGAAGGTAGTTGAGGCCAGTTCATTGGCTATATTTAAGAGGGAGTTAGATGTGGCCCTTGTGGCTAAAGGGATCAGGGGGTATGGAGAGAAGGCAGGTACAGGATACTGAGTTGGATGATCAGCCATGATCATATTGAATGGCGGTGCAGGCTCGAAGGGCCGAATGGCCTACTCCTGCACCTATTTTCTATGTTTCTATGTTTCTATGTCTTATGGTCCTCTGGAGGAATTACTCCAGTGCTTAGAAACATAGAAAGTAGGTGCAGGAGTAGGCCATTCGGCCCTTCGAGCCAGCTGATCATCCAGAATCAGTACCCTGTTCCTGCTTTTTCCCCATATCCCTTGATTCCATTAGCCCCAAGAGATGTGAGATTTGGAGTGTGAGTGGGGATGAGTCTTGAGGTGTGATTACCTTGGGCAAAATGATAGCCGGCACCCCAATGTCCCTGACTAGTCGATGAAGAGATTGATATACCTCAAAAACAAGTCATTTGGCCCGGCAGGTCAGCTCTGACCATCAACTACACATATGCACTAATCCTAAAATAGACCCAAAATGCTGCAGTAACTCAGCGGGTCAGGCAGCAACTCTGGAAAAAGGGAATAGATGACCTTTCAGGTCAAAACGTCTGAAGAAGGGTTTCGACCCGAAAAGTCACCTATTCTTTTTCTCCAGAGATGCTGCCTGACCTGCTGAGTTACACCAGCATTTTGTGTCCATCTTTGGTGTAAGCCAGCATCTGCACTGCATTCCTTTCCACTAATCCCACATTGGTCCCAAACGCACGCAAACTCTGCCCAGAGACTACCAACCAACAGGGCAGTTTACTATGACCATTCAATCTAGCAACTCACGTGTTCTACAGAGGTGGGGTGAACTTCGTCTGGTCACAGGAAGAACGTGCAAACTCCACACAGACAGCACCCAAGATCTAGATTGAAACCGAGTCTCTGGGCTGTGAGGAAGAAGCTCTATCAGCTGTATCACCACGCCGGATAAATGCCGCATATACGTAATATGCTGTCACTTGTAACTCCCTAAAATAAGCAGCTTCAGTACTTGGTAGAGCTGCTGCCTCAGAGCTCCAGAGACCCTGCTTCAATCTTGACTTCAGGTGCCGTTTGTGTGGAGTTTACACCTTCTCCATGTGACCGCGTGGGTTTCCTCCGGGAGCTCTGGCTTCCCAAAGACGCATCCCAAAGACGTGCGGGTTTGTAGGTTAATTAGCCCTGTGTAAATTGTCCCACGTAGGTAGTGAGTGGAAGACAAAGTGGGATACGAGTGTGAACAGGTGATTGTTGGTCGGCATAGAATCGGTGGGCCGAAGGGCCTATGTCCAGGCTGTGTCTCTAAACTGAACTAAGGCTAAACTTATTTCAGCGAACCTTCCAGACTAGGTTTTTAATCATTCATATGAAGTTTTATATATTGCCTGCAGTCTTCGTGTTATTCACCATTTGGGAATCTGGTGATGTTTGGTGGAAAATTAGTGTAATAAAGAAAGTAACTATAGGGAGTTCTCACAGACCATATCCACCGCTTGATTGCAATGCTAATCCTATGCCATGGACCACAACTACTGAAAAGACCGTACAAACGCTGGAGACACATATTTCCTCAGATCATTAACTTAAGCAATAAAGTAATGTGAATACATTTTTTAAAAAGGTTGGCTGTTCAAAATTCTCATTTACCAATAATCGTGACATTCACAATCTACTCTTTAATCTCTCTGCCATCATAGAACACATCAAAAAACATTAACGAGTAAACAGTTTCCCTTTTAAGAGCAGCCAAGGTTTTGCTGAAGGCTTATCCTGAGAAAATCGAACATAATTGTGCAGGGAGGCTGGGAGAAGGAAGATTGAATTCACAATCTGCATCTGAACAGGTGGTCACGGAAGTTAGGGCAACCTTTTAAAGTCATTGTTGGTACTTTTCTTATGACCCAATCGTAAAATATTATCCACTGATAATTAGCATGCAACAATTATCATTAAATGGCGGTATATTATCAGTTATGAAATGTTATTCTTGCGTGAATTTATATCGTGGAAATTCATCTACAAGGGCACGGTGGCGCAGCGGTAGAGTTGCTGCCTCACAGCGCCAAAGACCCGAGTTCAATCCTGACCACGGGTGCTGTCTGTACGGAGTTTTACGTTCTCCCCAGGACCTGCGTGGGTTTTCCCTGGGTGCTCCGGTCTTCTCCCATATTCCAAAGGCGTACAGGTTTGTAGGTTAATTGGCTTAGGTGAAATCGTAAATTTTTCCGAGTGTGTGTTGGGTAGTGTTAGTGTGCGGGGGCCGCTGGTTGGTGCGGAAGCAGTGGGCTGAAGGGCCTGTTTCTGCGCTGTATCTCTAAACTAAACTTGCTTGAAAGATATGTGTAGCCAATATGTTAACTTTGATACATTAAAGTGAATTCCACAATATAATAACAGTTAAATGCAAAAACGTGAGCCAAGTTTTAAAACATTTTATTTCTTAAGCAGCGCTTTCTTTGCGACAGTAAAATCTTAAAAAAGTTAAGCATTATTACTTTGTTTTTCAGCCAGGTAAAATGTATGTTTATTAATTGTGTGTACCAATAACTCTGTGTACAAAAAAGGCTCTGTTATTAAATAATATGAAAACATTTATTTAAACTTGCAGTGGTGAATGAGTGGATCAGGGAGTAGGGAAAATAACCAAAACAAGGTATTGGTTTTCCACAAATTAGTACATAAATCTAAGTTGGATTCATCATTTGAGGATAGCATAAGCACACAAGAATTTTGTGCAATTTAAACTTTAGACTTTAGAGATACAGTGTAGAAACAGGCCCTTCAGCCTTCCTAGTCCGCATCGACCAACACTAGCACTATCCTACACACTAGGATCAATTTACAATTTTACCAAAGCCAATTAAATTACAAACCTGTACTTTTTTGGAGTGTGGGAGAAAACCAGAGCATCTGGAGAAAACCCACGCGGGTCACGGGGAGAAAGTACAAACTCCGTACAGAGAGCACCCATAGTCAGGATCGAACCCGGGTCTCTGGCGCGGTAAGGCAGCAAGTCTACCGCTGCGCCACCGAGCCACCCCAATTGAACCATGTTGGCATTGCTTCCAGTTTCACATCCCTAAACATAAAAATATGTTACTTATTTTGCCTCATATCTCACTTGGGCACCTTACAAACCCATCGGTATGAATATTGTTTTCTCTAACTGCAAGTAACCCTTGCATGCCCTCTCTCTCCGTCCCTCCCCCACCCTAGTCGTTCAACTAGTTTCGCTGTCGTTCTGCTTAGCTTCATTGTTTGTGTCCACTCGTTATCACCTTCCCCACAGTCAACAATGGACCATTGTGGACTCCACCTTTCCTTGATGCTGGTTTTGATAAGTTCTTTTTACAACTTTAATTCATTTGTTCTTCGTTCATATATCTAGTTTCCCTCTCCCCTGACTTTCAGTCTGAAGAAGGGTCTTGGCCCGAAACGTCTCCTATTCCTTTTCTCCAGAGATGCTGCCTGACCCACTGAGTCACACTAGAATTTGTGTCTATCTTACTTATTTCAAACTTTTCCTTTGACTTAACAAAAAAATCAAGGCCGAAATTAAGGCCAAATTTCCAACAAGATCTGTTGGATATGGCAAGCGGGTTTAAGAGAGAATAGTGTAGGAAGGAACTGTAGATGCTGGTTTAAACTAAAGATAGACACAAAAAACTGGAGTAACTCAGCGGGACAGACAGCATCTCTGGAGAAAAGGAATAGGTGATGTCTTGGGTCACAGCCCTTCATCAGAGGGAAATTTTGTCTCCTTGCAACATATATAATTTGGGTGCTGTAGTATTTTCTTCCCTTTTTCACTCTTAATATTCAATTAAATTGACTGCAGCCAAATTCCTGACTGCAACATTATTCCATCAATTGATAACCTTCTAGTCATCGATACATTGGAAGATCCATAGTTTAAGTAGAGTCTTGGATATCAGTAGAATAAAACCCACATCTTCAACAATGAAATTAAATTGAAACCTATCTTGCAGTTTCCCAGAGTCTTAACAAATAAGAGTTTAAAGTTTGGTTGCGTGCCACTGTACAAGTGCTTGCAGTGATCAAAGGTCAGATAGTAAGATTTGATTGATAATTTGCAAACTGAAAAATGAACTTTATTTTTTGGAAATGTTTATATAAGTTATGCATTCAAATTTGCAATATTTCCAAGTTCAGATTAGTTTAGCTTCGAGATACAGCGTGGCAACAAGCCATTCGGCCCACCGAGTCTGCACCGACCAGCAATTCTTGCGCACTAACACTATCCTACACACACGAGGGACAATGTTACATTTACACCAAGCCAATTAACCTACAAACCTCTACGTCTTTGAAGTTTAGTTTAGTTCAGTTTAGTTTAGATTAGAGATACAGCACGGAGACAGGCCCTTCGGCCCACCGAGTCCACATTGACCAGCGATCCCCGCACATTAACACTACCCTACACACACTAGGGACAATTTTACATTTATGGCCCTGACCCACTGTACGAGCCCATTCAAGAGCTCTGCCGAGTTTTAAAAAAAATCAAACTCGTGGAAGCACGTAGAATGTACGTAGCAGGTACGTCGGAGCTCGGGACGTCTCTTAGCGGCTCGTAACACTAACGGCAGGTACTCGGGAAACGCAGTAAGCTCGGGAAGACTCGTGAAGAATTTTCAACATGTTGAAAAATGACCACGAGAGCCCCGAGTACCTACGAGCGGCCATTACCGTAAATCTCCGAGTTTGAATCAGGGTAAACTTGGGAGAACTCTTGAAAGAACTCGTACAGTGGGACAGGGCCATCACCAAGCCAGTTAACCTGCAGTCCTGCATGTCTTTGGAATGTGGGAGGAAACCGAAGATCTCGGAGAAAACCCACGCAGGTCACAGGGCGAACATACAAACTCCGTACAGACAAGAACCCGTAGTCAGGGTCGAATCTGGGTCTGTGGCGGCAGCTCTACCGCTGCGCCACCGTGCCGCCTCGTGTTGACAAAAATTGATGTAATAATTAATAAATTACAAGTGACATACATAACCAGAAACTGAATGTATGGTGTATTTCAGAACCTATTCATATAGTACAGTATAGTTTGGTTTATTATTGTCACGTGTACTGAGCTACAGTGAAAAGCTTACCGTATTTCTCGGCAATGAAGACGCTATTTTTTACCCAAAAATAAGGCACAAAAATTTACCTGCGTCTTGGAGGCCGAAGGTTAGTTTGTTAGCCAAGAAAGATAGCCTTGGCTATCCCTCAGTACAGCAACATCAAGAACGATGTTGCTGTACAGAGGGATAGCCAAGTCTATCCCTCATTGCTGACAGCTGATGAGAAGCAGCTGTAAAGTGGGAAGCGGCTGTAAAAGGACAGTGCCGCTGGGGGGGGGGGGGGGATAGTTCCTTTCACAGCGTGTGGGGAGTCTGGCCCGGGTCAGCATGGGCAGGAGCGTTGAGAAGGAGGGGGTCGGGGAACATGCCGGCAACTCACGCAATCACCGCTGCCGCGGCACTCCGGGCACGGAGCCAAAGCACTGTGGCCGGGGAGGGAAGTAGCTCAGGTGGCTGCGAGCGGCCGCCGGGACCGGACAGCAGAACCGGCCTCCACTTCAGCGCCTTTTGCCCGCCCGGTGGCCGCTCCCATTTTGGCACCACTGTTTGAATTTCCTAGTTCCTTAGCGCTCCTGTTTTTCCCACCATCTCTCCACCTGCCATCACCCTCCACCCCCCACCCCTCCCACCCATTCAGCCATTCAGAATGGAGAAGATCTGGAAGCCTTGGGCAAATTAAATTGTCACTTACTTTATTTCCATTTATTGATTTATTTGTTTGTTTCTGAGCATGAGAAATTCTATGTCCCGCCTTTTTCAAAATGTAGTAACTCAAAATGGGGGGTGCGTCTTCATTGCCGGGAAATACGGTATTTGTTGCTTGCTATCTAATCAGCAAAAAGACTATACATGATTATAATCAAGCCATCCATAGTATACAGATACAGGATAAAGGGCACAATGTTTAGTGCAAGATAAAGTCCAGTAAAGTCTAATTAAAGATAGTTTCTTATCAGTTTTTACTGCACATAATCAGAAACAGTGGATTCAGGAGCATTTGGTGGTATAAATTATTTTTTGACTGACTCTTAATTCACTAAGATAGACACAAAATGCTGGAGTAACTCAGCAGCAATTCTGGAGAGAAGGAATGGGTGACATTTCGGGTCGAAAACCTTCTTTCGACCCGAAACGTCACCCATTCCTTATCTCCAAAGATGCTGTCTGTCCCGCTGAGTTACTCCAGCATTTTGTGTCTTTCTTTGGTGTAAACCAGCATCTGCAGTTCTTCCCTGCACTCTTAATTAACTAAAATGAGTTTGGCATGAACGTCAAAATAGCTTACCACAGGTGTCGCTTGCAAACTCTTAAGTTTTTGCCAAGATGTTAAATATGCTTCTCTTTCCACAGATGCTGCCTGACCTGCTGGGTGTTTTCAACATTTACTGTTCTTTTCAATGCATTCTTTCAATCCTTCAAGCTGAACCACAAACTTTAAAATGAAAAAAAAAAAATCACCACTGGAGTTTATTCTATATTAAAACACAATTTTAAGAGATAATGGAAACCAAAACAGAGCCCAGTACATCCTGAAACATCGAGATCCAAGAAACTGCAGATGTTGGTTTACAAGAAAAGACACAAAGTGCTGGAGTAACTCAAAAGGCCAGGCAGCATCTTTGGAGAACATGCCTGAAGAAGGGTCCTAACCTGAAACATCACCTCTCTATGTTCACCAGGGATGCTGCCTGGCCCACTGAGTTACTCCAGCACTTTGTGTCTTTTTTCTTACATCCAGGAAATTCACTCAATGGATTTAGTTCAGTTACAATGCACATCGCAGCATATTATCCTGACTAATTACCATTACCTCAGATCACTCGTTATGAAAGGGGCATGAAAGGAAATATTTTACCTTGAAATTTGTAACTGTAATGACATCTAATCCTCGTGCTAAATCAACATATGTTGGCCCAATTAAACTCTAAATCTCTCCACTTCAGAAGGCAATGAGGGTGGCACAGTGACGCAGCCGGTCGAGCTGTTGCCTCACAGCAACTGAGAGACACGGGTTCAATCGTGACCTCCGGTGGGTGGTGTCTTTGTGGAGTCTGCACGTTCATCCTGTGACCGCGTGCGTTCCCGCCATTTTCCTCCCACGTCATCACGTGACATTTGGAACTGTATGTTAATTGTCCCTCGTGTAGAGGGAGAGGATGAGAAAGTGGAAAAATAGTAGTGTGAATGGATGATCGCTGGTTGGTGTGAACTCAGTGAGGCATAGGGCCTGTTTCCAAGCTGTATCTCTGGACTAAACTAAAGCAATTTGCATCAATTGAGCTCCAGTTTCTCTCTTCCAACAATAAATTTTCATCTGCAGCCCCAGTTGGAAGAATTAAAAGTAAGAGGGTAACACACTCCGGAGTTACTCACATATGCTTCTCTATATGAAGGAACTGCAGATGCTGGTTTTAACTAAAGGGTCTTGACCTGAAACGTCACCCATTCCTTCTCTCCAGAGATGCTGCCTGTCCCGCTGAGTTACTCCAGCATTTTTGTGTCTGTCTATGCTTCTCTATACTTGGTTTAAAAGTGAGGTGACAAGGTAGCGCAGCGGTAGAGTTACTGCCAAACAGCACCAAAGACCAAGGTTCGATCCTGACTACGGGTGCTGCCTGTACGGACATTCGTCAAGTGACCAAGTGGGTTTTCTCCGGGTGCTCTGGTTTCCTCCCACATTCCTAAGAGGTACAAGTTTGTAGGTTAATTGGCCTCAGTAAAACTTGTAAATTGTCCCTAGTGTGTGTAGGATAGTATTAGCGTACAGGAATCGCTGGTCAGCACAGACTCAGTGGGCCGAAGGGCCTGTTTCCATGCTGTATTTTTAAACCAAACTAAACTACTATTCAGTGAGCTGTGAAGGTAGATCTGTTATCTATTAATGCTGAATGTTAAGTCAAACCTCTCACTAATGAATGAAAACAAAACTAATTACATGTGTGGCAATATCTTTTTCTAAAAGTTAAGTTGTAAATGCTATTACAAACAAATATTAGATGGAAAAATAGTAAGATATTTAATCATTATAAAGGCCAAAATTATGAACTTCTTTAAAAAAGATTTTGCAACCTAAAAACAATATTGCCATGAAAGGTGACAATCGTGCTTATTTAGCTTAAAATGGGCATGTGTGTGTGTGTGCAATGTGTGTATGTGTGTGTGTACACATGTTTGTAGGTATATTGTGCGTGTTTATACATGTATTTATACACGTGTGTGTGTGTGTGTGTGTGTTTATACATGTTTTTATACGTGTTTGTGTGTGTGTGTGTGTATGTGTGTGTTTATGTGTGTGTGTGTGTGTATGTGTGTGTGTGTGTGTGTGTGTGTGTGTGTGTGTGTGTGTGTGTGTGTGTGCGTGTGCGTGTGTGTGTGTGTATGTGCGTGTGCGTGTGTGTGTGTTTATGTGTGTGTGTGTGTATGTGTGTGTGTGTGTGTGTGTGTGTGTGTGTGTGTGTGTGTGTGTGTGTGTGTGTGTGTGTGTGTGAGTGTGTATGTATGTGCGTGTGTGTGTGTGTGTGTGTGTGTGTGTGTGTGAGTGTGTATGTATGTGCGTGTGTGTGCGTGCGTGTGTGTGTGTGTGTGTGTGTGTGTGTGTGTGTGTGTGTGTGTGTGTGTGTGTGTGTGTGTGTGTGTGTGTGTGTGTGTGTGTGATCTTCATTAAATGTAGAACAAACTGATTGAATGTAACAGATCACGATATGAGCATGATAGTTTCTGCCTGTTCTTGTTTTCTCTAAAATAGAATGGAATATTTAATATTCCCTACTTTGCAGTCTTTATTTACATTTCCTACCTTAATTTTGTATTCACTCAACTTAAATGAGTAATTTTGCTATCTCTCCAGTTGATTTGATAAGAGTAACCTTGCATCAAGAGACCCCAATAATGATTTCTGTTACATTTGAAAGCATCTTTAAAACATTTTGCTTAAGGTATGGGGAGAAAGCAGGAACGGGGTACTGATTCTGGATGATCAGCCACGATCATTTTGAATGGCGGTGCTGGCTCAAAGGGCCAAATGGCCAAATGGCCTACTCCTGCACCTATTTCCTATGTTTCTATGTCACCATCCCCTTTGCCCCATCGATTGTACTTGAGTTTGAGCTGATTGTATCAATGTATGGTAGATCTATCTTCGGTTTAAACCAGCATCTGCAGTTCCTTCCTACGTGCATATGCAGATCTGATCTGTTTGGACAGCATGCAGAACAAAGCTTTTCCCTGTACCTCGGTACGTGACAATATTAAACCAAAACCGAAAACCGAAACGGAAACCTAACCTTAAAATTCAATCAATAAAATTTTTAAAAATTAAATAAGATATACAAATGTTCTCATCTGCTTACTTTATGCTATAATGCAAGTGATTAATTCCCACCAAATAATCTTAACTTTCATTCTTTTTTTGTTGTCATTTCTCATTGACTGCTCACTTGTCATTTTACATCCCTACAGGTAAGCTTAACATTGTGCATGAATTAAGATGCTATCGCCAGCACTATCTTCCATCGCATCCCATCAAGTGCAACATTTGAGTGAAAACACTTGTACTCTCTGAATATTTGTTTCATTGCAGAACATATTTAGCCTTGGGACCAAAGAACACAGCCTAATTGTAACAGGAATGCCTCTAAATCCAAACAGCTGCCCCGCACTTCCTTACATTTTCAGTAATTTGTAACTAACCTGAGGGTCATTCCAGGAAATAAAATGGTATTCGAGAAAGCAAAGGTAAAAAGGATTTAAAGCCATTCCCTCCCCTCAGGATAACTGATGTGTGTACACACCCCCTCACAAATCTTCGGAATGAAAGACACTATTCTTAATGCCTCCAAACCAAAGATCGACCAGTACATTGCAGATTAGTTATAACTGTCTATCAGAGACAACCACAGTTGAAAAGACTGGAGCTGAGTATAGTCAGTATAAACCAAACAGTCCAATGTACGGCTTTAAACACACGAAGAAGCGGTTAGGAAAACCTTTCCCCCAAAAAAACCCTCACATCTTACAATGTTGATATACCGCAGCAAACATGCCAATAATTTTCATTTCCAATGGAAATGATGCACAATGGAGCAGCGGTAGAGTTGCTGCCTTACAGCACGAGAGACCCAGATTCGATCTTGACTACGGGTGCTGTCTGTACGGCATATATATATATATATATATATCGAACTTTGTGTGAATTGAAAATACATTTGTCGCAAACCATTTGACTCTGATTTCAGTATTCCAATACTTCATACTCAATCTTAAACCCCTTTCCCACTTAGGCGATATTTTCGGCGACTACAGGCGACTAGGCTGTCGCCAGATGGTCGCGGGGTGACGCCTGTATGGTCGTGAGTAGTCTCCTCAAGTCGCCTAACGAGTCGGAACGTTTTTCTGGCCACCGCTGGATTTTAAATGTTCAAAACATTTCGGCGACTGTGGGCTTGACGTAGCTTGTCCTCTCCTGTCGTAGGTGTTGTTGTAGGTTGTCGCCAGGATGGCGCAGGTTGTCGCCAGGTGACGTTGGTTGTCGTCACGTGCTGACTTTGGTGAATTCCATTGGTGTCAACCCACGTCAACCGGCGCCAGGTACCGGCGACTGAATCGTCTTCAGTTGTCGCCGACAGGGTCGTTGCTTGTCGTAGCTTGTCGCGGGTGGATGTAGGTTGACTTTGGTTGTCGTAGGTTGTCGCCTGTGTGGTCGTATGTTGTCCTAGGTGTAGTCCTAGGAGGATGTCCTAATGGGTCGCCGGTTGTCGGTAGCTTGCCATAGCTTGACGTGGTCTAGGTGGTAGCTTGTCGTAGACATCGTCATAGGGGGGTCCAGTCGCCGCTGTTTCGGACGACCTGCTACGACTATGACAGTCGCCGAAAAAAATCGCCTAAGTGGGACAGGCCCTTCATATTTTTAAATGTGTAGGAAGGATTGGCAGATGCTGGTTTAAACCGAAGATAGACACCAAAAGCTGGAGTAACTCGTGACCCTTCTTCCGACTGGAAGGGCCTCGACCCGAAACATCACCCATTCCTTCTCTCCAGAGATGCTGCCTGTCCCATTGAGTTACTCCAGCTTTTTGGGTCTATCATATATTTTCAATTTCAATTAATGGCATTTTTACAACTAGGTGCCATAGCGCATTATCAAATTGTTTTAACGTCAATCAAAACTTGCAGCAGAATAATGTGTCATGCGTCACAAGGTATTAAAGACCAAGGAATTTACAATATTACTCTTTCAACAGGAAGGTGAGATTTAAACATTCTAATCAGCAATGTAGAAAAAGCAACGAAAGACACAAAGTGCAGGAGTAACTCAGCAGGTCAGGCAGCAGCTCCGGAGAATATGGATAGGTGTGAGACCAAGCGTAGGCTTGGCGATCGTTTCGCCGAACACCTCCGCTCGGTCCGCATTAACCAACCTGACCTCCCGGTGGCTCAGCACTTCAACTCCCCCTCCCATTCCGTATCCGACCTCTCTGTCCTGGGCCTCCTCCATGGCCAGAGTGAGCACCACCGGAAATTGGAGGAACAGCACCTCATATTCCGCTTGGGGAGTCTGCATCCTGGTGGCATGAACATTGAATTCTCACAATTCTGTTAGCCCTTGCTGTCTCCTCCCCTTCCCAGCTCTCCCTCAGCCCTCGGGCTCCTCCTCCTCCTTTTTCCTTTCTTCTCCCCGCCCCCTCCCACTCCCCATCAGTCTGAAGAGGGGTTTCGGCCCGAAACATTGCCTATTTCCTTCGCTCCATAGATACATAGATACATAGAAAATAGGTGCAGGAGTAGGCCATTCGGCCCTTCGAGCCTGCACCGCCATTCAATATGATCATGGCTGATCATCCAACTCAGTATCCCGTACCTGCCTTCTCTCCATACCCCCTGATCCCTTTAGCCACAAGGGCCACATCTAACTCCCTCTTAAATATAGCCAATGAACTGGCCTCAACTACCCTCTGTGGCAGAGAGTTCCAGAGATTCACCACTCTCTGTGTGAAAAAGTTTTTCCTCATCTCGGTCTTAAAGGATTTCCCGCTTATCCTTAAGCTGTGACACCTTGTCCTGGACTTCCCCAACATCGGGAACAATCTTCCTGCATCTAGCCTGTCCAACCCCATAAGAATTTTGTACGTTTCTATAAGATCCCCTCTCAATCTCCTAAATTCTAGCGAGTATAAGCCAAGTCTATCCAGTCTTTCTTCATATGAAAGTCCTGACATCCCAGGAATCAGTCTGGTGAACCTTCTCTGCACTCCCTCTATGGCTATAATGTCCTTCCTCAGATTTGGAGACCAAAACTGTACGCAATACTCCAGGTGTGGTCTCACCAAGACCCTGTACAACTGCAGTAGAACCTCCCTGCTCCTATACTCAAATCCTCTTGCTATGAAGGCCAACATACCATTCGCTTTCTTCACTGCCTGCTGCACCTGCATGCCTACTTTCAATGACTGGTGTACCATGACACCCAGGTCTCGCTGCATCTCCCCATTTCCTAATAGATGCTGCTGCACCCGCTGAGTTTCTCCAGCTGTTTTGTCTACCTGGATAGGTGATGTTCCAGGTTGGGCCCTTCTTCACACTTCATTTAGTCTGAAGAAGGGTCCTTACCCAAAGCATCACCTATCTACAGTATGTCCTCCAGAGATGCTGCCTGAGCAGCTGAGTTACTCCTGCACTCTGTGTCCTTTTGTGCAAACCAGCATCTGCAGATCCTTGTTTCTAAAAACATAAAGGCATCACTGCTTATTATTTTCCTATTACACAATGTTCCTGTGATGCTGTTAAAAATAATATAGATAATGTAATGCGTGAGAGTATTTGTATTATTCGTTAATCATGTGCAATGAAGGAAAAATGCCAAATAAAATTGTAACTTAGATCTAAAAACACCATGGATAAAGGAAAATCTAATTATCCTATTTGGAATATATTTGGTTATGCGATCAAATAATTAAGCACATTCTCCATCTTATGATCCATTAGGTTACACTCAATGCTAACGTAATGAAGACATTATTTTTACTGGTATTCTCGGCCTGAAACTTTTAATAGTGAGGCTGTACTTTAGTTCAGATTAGTTTAGTTTAAAGATACAGCGCTGAAACAGGCCATTCGGCCCACCGGGTCCGCACCGTACCAGCGATCCCCGCACACTAACGCTATCACAGTAGGAACAATTTACATCTACACCAAGCCAATTAACTTACAAGGTACACAAAAATGCTGGAGAAACTCAGCGGGTGCAGCAGCATCTATGGAGCGACATAGATGCTGCTGCACCCGCTGAGTTTCTCCAGCATTTTTGTGTACCTTCGATTTTCCAGCATCTGCAGTTCCTTCTTTAACAATTAACTTACAAACCTGTACGTCTTTGGAGCGTGGGAGGAAACCGAAGATCCCGGAGAAAACCCACGCGGGTCACGGGGAGAGCGTACAAACGCGGGGTGAAGGTAGTCAGGATCGAACCCGGGTCTCCGGCTATGTAAGGCAGCAACTCTACCGCTGTGCCACCATGCCACCCCAAATTACTTGTGGAAACTGTATGTCATATTTTCATGTGAATGTATTAATGAGTTGTTTATAGCACTAATAATTACGGCAATCGAGGGGAAAGAGCAAATACTCAGAGTAGCTGTTGGAGTAAAAAAAAATGTTTTGCATGGAAATGTGGAAATTAATTTTCCCTCAGCTGATAATGAATTCCTTCTGTAATGGCTATCTACATTTTTAAATGGCTCTGGAGCCAAAGTCAAATTCATTTTGGAAATCCATGTATTTTCTTAACAAGACGTTAATAATATTTCACTTCCATTGGCATACTGATGCCTTCCACTTATTCCTTTAATGCTACTATTTATGTGTTACAGCTGTGTTCAAAAGCTATCCTTCCTGTTTGTCAGCTGAGGCTTTTATAAAGCACTACTTCAGCCAGAACTCGAGTATTATGTCCAGTTCTGGGCACCGCGCACTTTGGGAATGATTTATAGGCCTCGGAGAAAAAGATGAAGTAAAATGATTCCTGGGGCGTGGGCGTTTAGCTTCAGGGAGAAGCAGGGATTGTCCAGTCTGGGACGAAAGATAGTTGGAGAGCCAGCTGATCAAAGTATTTAAAATCGGAGAATGGGAATAGGCTAATGGCACAGGAGATAATCCACCCTGCCACACTGTCTTGGCCGATAAGAATTATATGGGAGAGTCTAGGACTAGAGGACGTTCTTTTAGGAAGCAGATGAGGAGGAATTTCATTCGTCAGAGGGTGGTGAATCTGCGGAATTCTTTGCCCCAAAGGCTGTGGAGGCCAAGTCAGTGGATATATTTAAGGCAGAGATAGATAGATTGTTGATTAGTATGGATGGCAGAGGTTATGGGGAGAAGGCAGGAGAATGGGGTTAGGAGGGAGAGATAGATCAGCCATGATTGAATGGCGGGATAGACTTGATGGGCCGAATGGCCTAATTCCACACCAATCACATGATCTTATAATCTTATGATATATTTCTTGCCTCTCTGTCCTTTCTCCATAGCCCTGTAAATTATTTCCTTTCAAAACCTCACAAAACTCCATTTTAAGCTCTGCTAATAAATCTACCCGTTTTAGAGGAATTTGGATTGGAATCACACAATGTATCGAAGAAAAACGAGAATCCCTCACATCAGTTTTGGTTCCTTTGACAATCATCCAATGGAGAGAGAAGAATTGATCGGGTAGACGCACTGAGTCTCTTGCCCAGAGTAGGGGAATCGAGGACCAGAGGGCATTGGTTTAAGATGAGGGGGGGAAGAGATGTAAACCTGAGGGGTAACTTCTCGGGTGGGTGTATGGAACGTGCTGCCGGAGGAGGTAGTTGAGGCAGGTGGTATCACAACGTTTAAGAAACATTTGGGCAGGTACATGGATAGGACAGGTCTAGAGCGATATGGGCCAAACGCAGAAAGTTGGGACTGGTGTTGATGGGACATGTTGATGAGTGTGGGCAAGTTGGGCCAAAGGGCCGGTCTTCGCCTTATGACTCTGTGACTCTATCCTCACTGTATGTCTCCTAGCTCTAAGGGAACATGAATCTTAAAACAGTGCTGCACCAGAACATGCCCTTCGGCCCATTATGTCCGTGCCGAACATGACGACAATGTAAACTAAACTCCTTTGCTTGCACTTGACCAATATCCCTCCATTCTCTGGCATATCATTCTGGCATATCAATGCATTCACAGTTGAGAAAACATTTCTTCGCACAGATGGGGCGGCACGGTGGTGCAGCGGTAGAGTTGCTGCCTTACAGCGCTTGCAGCGCCACAGACCCGGGTTTGATCCTGACGACGGATGCTGTCTGTACGGAGTTTGCGCGTTCTCCCCGTGACCGCGTGGGTTTTCTCCGAGATCTTCGGTTTCCCCTCCCGCACTCCAAAGACGTACAGGTTTGTAGGTTAATTGGCTGGGTATAAGTGTAAATTGTCCCGAGCATGTGTAGGATAGTGTCAATGTGCAGGGATCGCTGATCGGCACGGACCCGGTGGGCCGAAGGGCCTGTTTCCGCGCAGTATCTCAAAAGTATACTTCAACATGGATTTGTGCCTGGAAGGTCATGCTTGACTAATCTTCTTGAATTTTTCGAAGAGGTTACTAGGGAAATTGATGAGGGTAAAGCAGTGGATGTTGTCTATATGGACTTCAGTAAGGCCTTTGACAAGGTTCCTCATGGAAGGTTGGTTAAGAAGATTCAATTGTTGGGTATTAATGGTGGAGTAGCAAGATGGATTCAACAGTGGCTGAATGGGAGATGCCAGAGAGTAATGGTGGATGGCTGTTTGTCAGGTTGGAGGCCGGTGACTAGTGGGGTGCCTCAGGGGTCTGTGTTGGGTCCACTGTTGTTTGTCATGTACATCAATGATCTGGATGAAGGTGTGGAAAATTGGATTAGTAAGTATGCAGATGATACTAAGATAGGTGGTGTTGTGGATAATGAAGTAGATTTTCAAAATCTACAGAGAGATTTAGGCCATTTGGAAGAGTGGGCTGAAAGATGGCAGATGGAGTTTAATGCTGACAAATGTGAGGTGCTACATCTCGGCAGGACAAATCAAAATAGGATGTACACGGTAAATGGTAGCGAATTGAGGAATGCAGTTGAACAGAGGGATCTAGGAATAACTGTGCATAGTTCCCTGAAGGTGGAATCTCATGTAGATAGGGTGGTAAAGAAAGCTTTTGGTGTGCTGGCCTTTATAAATCAGAGCATTGAATATAGAAGTTGGGATGTAATGTTAAAATTGTACAAGGCATTGGTGAGGCCAATTCTGGAGTATGGAGTACAGTTTTGGTCGCCTAATTGTAGGAAGGATGTCAACAAAATAGAGAGAGTACAGAGGAGATTTACTAAAATGTTGCCTGGGTTTCAGCAACTAAGTTACAGAGAAAGGTTGAACAAGTTAGGTCTTTATTCTTTGGAGCGCAGAAGGTTAAGAGGGGACTTGATAGAGGTCTTTAAAATTATGAGCGGGTTAGACAGAGTGGACGTGGATAAGCTTTTCCCATTGAGAGTAGGGAAGATTCAAACAAGGGGACATGACTTGAGAATTAAGGGACAGAAGTTGAGGGGGAACATTAGGGGGAACTTCTTTACTCAGAGAGTGGTAGCTGTGTGGAATGAGCTTCCAGTGGAAGTGGTGGAGGCAGGTTCGATGTTATCCTTTAAAAATAGATTGGATGGGTATATGGACGGGAAAGGAATGGAGGGTTATGGTCTGAGTGCAGGTAGATGGGACTAGGGGGAAGTATTTTATTTTTAATTAAAAAAAAAAAAAAAAAAAAAATTAATGTTCGGCATGGACTTGAAAGGCCGAGATGGCCTGTTTCCGTGCTGTTATGGTTATATGGTTATATGGTTATATGGTTAAACTAAACGAAACTAATGTGGTAGTAAATCTTTGAAATTCTCGATCAAACAGAATTTTTTTTTAAAATAACGTTGCTCTGGTGCTGTAAGGTAGCAATTCTACCGCTACGCCACTCTGCCACCCCTTACGGTGCTGCAAGTAAGAAATCCGTTCGTTTTATCGTCGGTACATATGACAATTATACATTCTTGACTCTTGTCATCTATCCTTTCTTAGATAGGGATACCTTTCAAACATTCCATTCCAGGTGTGGTATATCATTTAAACTCATTCTCAAATCCTCTCGCAATAAAAGCCAGTGCATTTTTCTCTGTACCCCGGTACACGTGTTGCAATAAACTAAAATTAGACACAAAAAGATGCAGTAACTCAGCGGGCCAGGCAGCATCTCTGGAGAAAAGGAAAAAGTGACGTTTTGGCTTGTGACCCTTCTTCAGACCGAGCTGAACTGAACTAAACTCAACTAAACTCAACTATTTGCTGAACTTTCATAATAGCTTCTGGTGCCTTTGGCTGTCTTGAACATAAATCAATGACCCTCTCAGCCTTTTTTCCCCTCATTATATTCCATCGATCATGTCGTTGTTTACTCACTCACTCTGTCTACCCGTGGCTGTGCGCCCTTTCAGGCTTCTGTACCATCTGCCACATGGACGCAGGGAGACGAAGGAATGACCGAGGTGGGACAAGTTATGTTCAGTTCAGTTCCGTTTAGTTTGTTGTCACATGTACCGAGGTACAGTGAAAAAGCTTTTGTTGCATGCTAACCAGTCAGCGGAAAGACAATGCATGGTTACAAACGAGCCATTTGCAGTGTATAGATATGTGATACGGGAATAACGTTTAATGCAAGGTAAAGCCAGTAAAGTTCGATCAAAAACAGTCCGAGGTACGCCAATGAGGTAGATAGTAGTTCAGGGCTGCTCTCTAGTTGTGGTGGGATGGTTCAGTTGCCTGATAACAGCTGGAAAGAAACTGCCCCAGTGGGAAGAAATGTTGAACGTGCCAGCAATGTGGACTATGGAAACCAAATGTCTAGCTGGAAGGGGTACAAAGAAGATTTACAAGGATGTTGCCAGGGCTAGAGGGTCTGAGCTATAGGGAGAAGTTGAGTAGGCTGGGCCTCGATTCCTCAGAGCACAGGAGGATGATGAGTGATCTTATAGAGGTGTATAAAATCATGAGAGGAACAGATCGGGTCGATGCACAGTCTCTTGCCCAGACTAGGTGAATCGAGGACCAGAGGACATAGGTTTAAGGTGAAGGAGAATCGATTTAATAGGAATCTGAGGGGTGCCTTTTTCACACAAAGGGTGGTGGGCGTCCGGAACGAGCTGCAAGAGGAGGTAGTTGAGGCAGGGATCATCCCAACATTTAAGAAAGTTAGACAGGAACATGGATAGGACAAGCTTGAGGGATATGGACCAAACGCGGGCAGGTGGGACTAGTGTAGCTGGGACATGTTGGTCTGTGTGGGCAGGTTGGACCGAAGTGCCTGTTTCCACACTGTATCACTCTATAACTCCAACCGAAAATCTCAATGTTAATTACAGAATCAAGTACATTTTTCACAAGATTTGGGATGTTAAAGAACCAAATGCATTAAAATGCATTTAAGTGCAAAGTGAGTTGAGGCTACTCATACACCAGCAGTGCTAATGAAATATTTGACTTCAGTTTTTACAGTGAAGGTCAATATTAATACCCAAGTTAGGAGAAAAAGAATAAGATTAGTGCAGGAGAGTAATTTATAGATATTAATATTAACACATAAATAATATCAAGGGAATGAAGGGAAATGAAGGTAGATCCAGATGACTTCCACACAAGATCATTAAGAACACTTCGATTTTGGAGATGAATTAATTCACTATTTCCCAAAGCTCACTACATTTATGGATAGTAAAATTAAGTAGCATATTTTTCCCCAGAGAAGCAAAGTCATTCAGCTCGGTGATATTAGCAGGTTTGCCAGTAGTTATATTAAAGGTCATCTTTAGTCCAGTCCCATTTTCTACATGATTCTGAAACCCTCCTCACTGCAGCATCTCTGAAGGCACAACATTGAAGTATTTAAAATCTGAAGAAGGGACTTTGATCGAAAACATTATCTCCGTTTTTTGGTTAATTGTTGTCACGTGTACCAAGGTACAGTGAAAAGCTTTCTTTGCATGCGAACCAGACAAATCCGATAATACTAGACATAAATAAATGAGATAATACTGTACACTATGCCAGCACAGCGGTAGAGTTGCTGCCTTACAGCGCCAGGAGACTCGGGTTCAATCCTGACTACGGGTGCTGTCCGTACGGAGTTTGTACGTTCTCCCCGTGACCGTGTGGGTTTTTTCTGGGTGGTCCAGTTTCCAGTTTTTTTCCCCACATTCCAAAGACATACAGGTTTATAGGTTAATTGGCTTTGGTAAGTTGGTGGTGCGGGGTGATCGTTGGTCGGCACGGACTCGGTGGGCTGACGGGCCTGTTTCCACACTGCATCTCTAAAGTCTAAAGTGTAATAAATGCAATCAAGTCAAACCAAAACACAAAAGATAGAACGAAGGGAAAAATACAGATTGCAGAAAATAGTTCTCAGCATAGTAGTGTGACAGTTCCAGAGAGAAGGTCCAATGTCCACAATTAGGTGGCTACGTAGAAAACAGGTGCAGGAGGAGGCCATTCGGCCCTTTGAGCCAGCACCGCCATTCATTGTGATCATGGCTGATCGTCCCCTATCAATAACCCGTGCCTGCCTTCTCCCCATATCCCTTGACTCCACTAGCCCCTAAAGCTCTATCTAACTCTCTCTTAAATCCATCCAGTGACTTGGCCTCCACTGCCCTCTGTGGCAGGGAACACCATAAATTCATAACTCTCTGGGTGAAAATGTTTTTTTCTCACCTCAGTCTTAAATGACCTCCCCTTTATTCTAAGACTGTGGACCCTGGTTCTGGACTCGCCCCTTGTTGGGAACATTTTTCCTGCATCTAGCTTGTCCAGTCCTTTTATAATTTTATATGTATCTATAAGATCCCCCTCATCCTTCTAAATTCCAGTGAACTCCAGTTTGCAGAATCTAGACAACCCCCAAGCTTATAGAAGGATCATTCAGAAACCTGATAATGGGAAGAGCTGTTCTTGAGACTGCTAGCACCTTGCGTATCTTCAAGCTTGTGTATCTTCTGTATTGTCATGTCTCCAACGACTCTTACAAACTCCTACAGGTGGATCATAGAAAGCATAATCCCGACTACGGGTGCTGTCTGTACGGAGTTTGTACGTTCTCCCCGAGATCTTCGGTTTCCTCCCACACTTGAAAGACGTACAGGTATGTCGGGTAAATTGGCTTGGTATAAGTTGTGTGAAGAAGGATAGTGTTAATGTGCGGAGATCGATGATCGGTGCGGACTCGGTGAGCCGAAGGGCCTGTATCTCTAAACTAAACTTAAAAAAACACTTCTGCCCCAGCAGGGAGAAGAAAGACTGACTGAAGTGGGAATGGTCTTTGGTTATGTGGCTGCTTTCCCAAGGCAGACTGTAGCTGGTGGCACAGATGAAGTTAATGGTGGGGTGTCTGATTTGTGAGTTCGAATGGACCACATCCACAACTCTTTGCAATTTCTTGCGGTCTTAAGGGGCTGTCCCACTGTACGAGGTAATTCAAGAGCTCTCCTGAGTTAAAAAAAAAAATCAAACTTGTGGTAAGCACGTAGAATGTACGTAGCGGGTACGTCGGAGCTCGGGGACGTCTCTTAGCGGCTCGTAACGCTAACGGCAGGTACTCGGGAAACGCGGTAAGCTGGGGCGGACTCGTGAAGATTTTTAAACATGTTGAAAAATGTCCACGAGAGCCCCGAGTACCTACGAGCGGCTATTACCGTAATTCTCCGAGTTCGAATCAGGGTAAACTCGGGAGAACTCTTGAATTAGCTCGTACAGTGGGACAGGCCTTTTAGTGTTCCAATCTGCAAAAGCATAATGTTGAAGTTTCCCTTTGGATAAAAAAACAGACATTTGATTTTTAAAAGCTAAGAATTGCAAAGAACTAATTAAAATGGTCTGAAGAAGTGTCTCGACTTCGAAACGACCCTTCTTCAGACTAAATGAAGTGTGAAGAAGGGTCCCAACCTGGAATATCACCTATCCATGTTCTCTGGAGATGCTGTCTGACCTGCTGAATTACTCCTGCACTTTGTGTCTTTCTTTGATCCGTCTACATTGCTGATTAATGATTAAATCTCACCTTCCTGTTGAAAGAGTAATATTGTAAATTCCTTGGTCTTTAATACCTTTCTGACGCATGATTCATTATTCTGCTGCAAGTTTTGAATGACGTCAAAACAATTTGATAATAGGCTATTAAGTTGGCACCTGGTCGTAAAAATACTATTAATTGAAATTGAAAATATAAGATAGACCCAAAAAGCTGGAGTAACTCAGCGGGACAGGCAGCATCTCTGGGGAGAAGGAATGGGTGACGTTTCGGGTCAAGACCTTCAGACCTGAAACGTCACCCACTCCTTCTCTCCAGCGATGCTGCCTGTCCCGCTGAGTTACTCCAGCATTTTGTGTCTATAATGAAAATGGTGATTCAGACAATACATATTTAGTTTTTTAGTTTAGTTTTAGAGATACCAAGAGTTTTAGAGAATGCCTCATTTCAGTTTTTGTTCCTTTGTCAATCATCCAAATTGAGAAGAATAGATTGGGTGGATGCACAGAGTCTCTTGCCCAGAGTAGTGAAATCGAGAACCAGAGGACATAGGTTTAAGGTGAAGGGGAAAAGATTTAATAGGAATCTGAGTGGTCGCTTTTTAACACAAAGGGTGGTGGGTGCAGGGGCGGAAATCCGGGGGGGGCAGGGGGGACATGTCCCCCCCCCCCCTGTTTTGACACGTGGGCGACGATCCCCCCCCCCCCATTTTTTGTAATCCGGATTTTAAAACCCGGTGAAATCTCCGCTTTCCGCGAGTGGAGCTGGAACTGCTGATCGAGGGCGACGATTGGATGAGAGGGATGTCGGTCAGCAAGCAATGGGGGGCAGGACATGATGATTCAGCGCAATGATTGGAGGAGGGAGGTGTCAGCCAGAGACGGAAGTAGGGAGGTGGGACTGAGGATAGAGCGCGGTGATTGGAGGAGGGAGACGTCCTGGTGGAGGAAAGATCATAGAGCGGAGCTTGAATTGCATGCCCGGGTCATAGGTCACAAGCGAAAAACACACACGGCAGCCCTGGACACAGACCTGCGTCTTATCCGCAGCCAGGATCGATCCCGGGTCTCCGGCGCTGCAATCGCTGCCGAACCGCCACTGGACCATCCCCGTCCCCACCCCACGCCCGGGGGTGGCCAGAGATGTCGGGAGTCAGACGGTAGCGGTGCCCCCAGGTCCGCAGCCTGCGCTAAATCTAGCTCAACTCTGCCTGTCCCGCCAGGTTAACCTACAGCCCTGCCTGGACTTACGGGAATGACAGCACAGGCTTACAGCCAGCGTGGAGAAGCAGCGCTAGCTCCACGGCTCCAGACTGGTGTCCCGTCAGTCCAGGCAGGGCTGTAGGTTAACCCGGCGACACAGGCAGAGTTGAGCTGCATTTAGCGCAGCTTCTCCACGCTGGCCATAAGCTTGGGCTGTCATTCCTGTAATTAGCATCCACAGGGCCCACGGCTGAAGCCTCCGAAGCCTCGTGTGTGTGTGTGTGTGTGTGTGTGTGTGTGTGTGTGTGTGTGTGTGTGTGTGTGTGTGTGTGTGTGTGTGTGTGTGTGTGTGTGTGTGTGTGCGCGTGCGTGCGTGCGTGCGTGCGTGCGTGCGTGCGTGCGTGCGAGCGTGCGTGCGTGCGTGCGTGCGAGAGAGCATGCGCATCAAGAAATTGTGTGTCCCCCGGTCCCCCCCATGTTTTGATAGTGATTTCCGTGCCTGGGTGGGTGTATGGAACGAGTAGAAGAGGCAGGAAGATTAGACAGGTACATGGATAGGACAGGTTTGGACGAATATGGGCCAAATGAAGGCAGGTGGGACTAGTGTAGATGGGACATGTTGGTCGGTGTGGGCATGTTGGGCCGAAGGGCCTGTTTCCACGCTGTATGACTCTAATACTCTACACAGCATGGAAACAGGCCCTCATGCCCTCTGGCCATCGCTCACCTGTTCACATGTTTTTTTACGCTATCCCACTTTCTCAACTGCTCCCTACCCATTAGAAGCAATTTACAGAGGGCCAATTATCACCCATAATGTCACCCATTCCTTCCCTCCAGGGATGCTGCCTTCGTTACTCCAGCAGTCGTCACCTAATTTCATGTTTCATGTATCTTGTTGTGTTTTATGACTGTTGGCAGTCCAATCTCCCTCCTAGGATAAATAAAGTTCTATCGTATCGTATCGTATTTTGTGTCTATCTACACGTCTTCGGGATGTGGGAGGAAACCGGAGCAACCGGAGGAAACCCACGTGGTCACAAGTGGAACGTGCAAACCCTGTACAGACAAGCACCCATAGTCAGGATCAAACCCACACGGACGGCAGCGGAGGTCCGGATGAAAGGCAGTTCTCTGGTGCTGGGAGAAAGCAGCTCTATCAGCTGCGTCACCGTGCTGCTGCATTCATATAGAAACATTTGCATCCTCGGTGAAGCAAAGCATCTTGCAGTGGCAAGGTAGACAAAGTTACTTTTAAAGGATGGCTACTGCTGTGACTGATGTGACATTGATTTATAGACAGCATGACCTCACAAGAAACACATTTTAACTAGTATTGCAACAGAGATTAATGGGGGAGAACTCAGTGCTTCAAATATGATCATATATCCTGGTTAATAATTCATCTGTTATTTTACTCCTATGAAGTTTTAAAGATGGTTATGAAACGTATTTTATACTCTGCGATGTTAAATATCCTGCTCATATTATCTAATAAACGAGTTTGATTTGCTATCTTTTAGCAGGTATTAAAAGCATTTCCCAATAAAACACATAATCGCACCAGAAAGGCACATCAAATCGACACATCCCAAGTATCTTTGCACTTGTCCTTATCAATGACACAATCTTCTTTGCATATTTTACCACGGCGGCTGATAGAAAGTGCCTGTTGATTAATGGGCTTTGATGTAAAGATACCTGGCATAAACATTTGACTTTGTGATCAATATCGCGTAAGGGAAGTGTCTTTCCCTGTGTGTACTTAAAAAGAGAAACAGGCCCATGATTAATGTGCCGGGTCAGTCAAACGCCACAATTTCTGCTCTTGATTCTATGCTGGAGTAGAGCGGGGTCAGGCTAGTGAAGATAAATCACTAGGAATTTATTCCAGGTGCGTACTGCTCTTAATAATTGCCATTGTTTGCAAGAGTTCTGCTGCCTCTCGATGCGTCACCGAAAACTCTGTCCCCGATTTCCCCATTCCTGGCATCTCTCTCTACATTGCATTCCCAATTTAGTCTGCATTTTAATTAACTGCTAGCATTTGGACCACTTCGGTGTAAAATTGATTCCGTTCAATTTCTGCACACTTCTGAGCCGCTCCAAATTGATTTTTATGGATCTTTCATCTATAAAGAGAAATCAGATAAATGCTACAGGAGGTGGGAGGAGATAGTTCAATAAAGGTCATGCGGAAATGCAACTAAGGTCAAGAAAACTGGAACGGTCAACAGATATTTAAAATATCTCCCGTAAAAGATGCATTTAGCGGTACTTTCTAATCTAATTTATACTTTTTTATCTTTCATCCTGTTGATAGAAGAGGTAAAGGACATATATGGACTGAATAGAGTGGATGTGGAGAGGATGTTTCCACTAGTGGGAGAGCCTTGGACCAGAGGTCATAGCCTCAGAATTAAAGGACGTCTCGTTAGGAAGGTGATGAGGAGGAATTTCTTTAGTCAGAGGGTGGTGAATCTGTGGAATTCATTGCCACAGAAGGCTGTGGAGGCCAAGTCAATGGATATTTTTAAGGCAGAGAAAGATTCTTGATAAGTACGGGTGTCAGGGGTTATGGGGAGAAGGCAGGAGAATAGGGTTGAGAGGGAGAGATAGATCAGCCATGATTGAATGGCGGAGTAGACTTGATGGGCCGAATGGCCTAATTCTGCTCCTATCACTTATGAACTTATGAAATAGACATGGACGCTTTGTAAATTAATTGTTTAAAAATCTTTTAAAAGTTGTTAAAGACACCGTGCAAGTATAAGCAGCCGTTGTGCAGGAGCTGAAATACTTTATTGTCAAAGTTGCAGGTATCGGTGGACATTTTAACACAGAATGACTGGGGACAAGAAGAGCCACTTCTGAAATGATGATAAGTGAACAATAGCAAAGATACAAGGCAAAGTCATCTTTAGCTGCGGCAGAGCGATTGGGGTATAAAATCTGCCTTTGTGTGAGTGCAACATGGGTAATGATAACTCAGCAACTTGTGCTCCAGTTTCTAATGCTAAAGAAAAAAAATCACCATTCAGGGGGCGGCACGGAGGCACAGCGGTAGAGTTGTTGCCTTACAGCCCTCACAGCGCCAGGGACTCGGGTTCGATCCTGGTTAAGGGGGCTTTTCTGTACCGAGCTTGTACATTCTCCCCGTGACCTGTGTGGGTTTTCCCTGAGAACTTCGGTTTCCACCCACACTCCAAACACGTACAGGTTTGTAGATTCATTGGCTTGGTATAGCTGTAAAAATTGTCCCGAGTGTAGGCTAGTGTTAGTGTGCGGGGATCGCTGGTCGGTGCGGACTCGGTGGGGCGAAGGGCCTGTTTCCGCGCTGTAGCTGGAAACTAACGAACTAATCAAGGAAGAAAATGTTCATCTGTTAGATGATCTGGGGAGGACAACATATCATGAGAATGATATGTCCAATGATGTGTTCAATGTTAGAAGTCGGATTTGCAATGGCATCAGGTTAAATGATGAAATTGTGGCGGCAGCTGGTGACAATCCATGGTGATGACGAACCATCGGCTCTAGAGGGCGGCGTCTTGGTGTGGGAGGCGCTAGTCACGGGGGCGGTATCTGATTTGGTATTTAAGGCCAGGCAACGCCCGTGTCCTTGGAGGAGAAGGGAGCAGTATTAGAGAGATTAAACACGTCTAATGCACATAACTCGTGTCCGACTAGTTTTTGGCTGGACTCCTGCGGGTCCCCGCTACAAACTTCTAGCAGAACTGATAATGTTGCTACCAATTTCGGACATCTTTGGAGCTCACATCAACAACTTGCCTTGAAAATCCATGAAGATGATGTAATTTCTACTCTTTTGATACTGCATGGTATCCAATGTGCTTATAGTGCTGGCCCAGCTATTTGAGTTATTAGAATGTGGAACATACAGCAAAGGAACAGGCCCTTCATCTGACAATGTCTGTCCCAAACATGATGCCAAGACCAACTCTTATCTGCCTGCACATGATCAACATCCCTCCATTCCCCGCATATCCATGTGCCTATCCAAATGTCTCTTAAATGCTGCTTTCATATCTGCCTCCACCACCACTTCAGGCAGCACGTTCCAGGCACTCACCACCCTCTTCGTTAGAAATGTGCCTGGCTCCTCTTCTTTAAACCTTGCCCCTCTCACCTTAAAGCTTAAGTTTAAACCTTACTATAAGAAAATTCAATAGACATTTTGGACAGGTACATGGATAGGATGGGTTAAAGGAATATGGGCCAAACGCTGGCAGGTGGGACTAGTGTAGATGGGGCATCTTTGAAGGCATGGACAAGTTGGGCCAGAGGGCCTGTTTCCATGCTGTATAACAGTATGTCTCTATGACTCTATAAAGCTATGCCCTCTAGTCTTTGATATTTCCATCCTAGGGAAAAGGTTCTGACTGTTTTCCTATCGCGGAGCGGGGCGATCCCTTGCCGGGGATCGCCAGAGAAGAGCTCCGATCGCTGGCCTGCTGCCTATAACCTCCTGAAGCCTCGGTTTGCGGAGCTTCTTGCAGCAGGCGGGAGCGGACTGTACCATCGCGGTGCGGGCCGATCCCTTGCCGGGTATCGCCGGAAGAAGTGCTCCGACCGCCATCCTGCGGCCATCTAACATCCTGAAGCCGCGGTCTCCGGTAAGGAAGTGGCCGATTCGGGAACTCCAAGCCGCGGAGTGTGTTCGATATGTCCTGACGTCGGAGCTTCGATCATCCCGATGAGAGGACTTGCACATCGGGCAATCCGTAGCGGCAACTACGAAGGGTCAAGGCCCCCGACCACGGGTGAACAAAGGAGGAAGACTGACTGAACTTTATTGCCTTCCATTGCTGTGAGAATGCAGGGTGACTTGGACAGGTTGGGGGAGTGGGCAGATGCATGGCAGATGAAGTTTAATGCAGATAAATGTGAGGTTATCCACTTTGGTAGCAAAAACAGGAAGGCAGATTACTATCTAAATGGCGTCAAGTTGGGAAAAGGGGAAGTACAACGGGATCTGGGGGTCCTTGTTCATCAGTCTATGATAGCAAGCATGCAGGTACAGCAGGCAGTGAAGAAAGCGAATGGCATGTTGGCCTTTATAACAAGAGGAATCTAATATGGGAGCAAAGAGGTCCTTCTGCAGTTGTACAGAGCCAGAGTAACACAACGGGCCAGGCAGCATCTCTGTAGAAAAGGAGTCTGAAGAAGGGTTCCGACCGCAAACATCGCTATTCCTTTTCCCCAGAGATGCTGCCTGTCCCGCTGAGTTACTCCAGCACTTTGTGTCTATCGACAGCACAAATCAGCATCTGCAGTTCCTTCCTACATAATAATATTCATGGCATGCATTAGAAGGGTCTCGGACCCGAAACATCACCCATTCCTTCTCTCCAGAGATGCTGCCTGTCCCGCTGAGTTACTGCAGCATTTTCTATCCTTCTTCAGTGTAAACCAGCACCTGCAGTTCCTTCCTACACATTCAATCATTTACTGTTGTTTTGTTGAAATAATGACTTGGAAAACGACAGTTGTTCAGAAATTAATTTAAAGATAGCGGAGTCAAGGGATGTGGGGAGAAGGCAGGAACGGGGTACTAATTGTGGATGATCAGCCATGATCACAGTGAATGGCGGTGCTGGCTCGAAGAGCCGAATGGCCTACTCCTGCACCTATTGTCTATTGTCTAAAGGAAGCACAGATGACTTTGGCTGCTTTCAAACAGGAATAAAGGAAGATAATTGAGAAGAGTTGCAGAAAGAGTATGGTTAAAGTTTCACATTAGTTGAATGTGACACTAACTACATAGATAAAAGAAAATCATTACTAATTAGATCTAGTCAGCAACATCTCAGGGCTGATGATATTCTAGGTGGAAATAGAGGATAAAATCAAATATCAATGGCTACCTTTAGATAATGTACTTCCTTTTAAATCGCACTATTCGATTTAATGGCATAATTGGTTTTCCCTTAAATGTTTAGCCAATGCTTGGTGCTAAAGACAGTTTTGGCTCCACAGAATGCTCAAACCAACCATTACTTGCGGACATGTAAGTAAAATGGAAAACATTAAACCGAAAGAGCTTTGTTGTTCGACAAAATTAAATATGCTGAACAATGCAACTATTGTGATCCCAATACTTTCAGAGAAACACATTGCCACAGCATCAGTGGTTATCAATAAGCCATGGATCATTATTTCACCACAGTGATGGACTATCATTTCATTGCTTTTACTACAAGCAAGCGAACAAGAATAGTCCACCCTCAAGCAAATTTCCCCATTTCTCAAACTAGACAGTATAAGTGATCTCTTTTTTTTTTTTTAACGATGCCTCTATACAACTCAATTTGCAACAATGCCAAACAGACTGTAATGTAAATTGATGGCTTTACAAAACTTTACCCTCACCGGACCTTACACTTTGAAACCTCAGTCACTTCTGAAATGCAGCATTTCTGGTTAATCACAGTGATCAGTATAGCTGCCTGTATTGCTCGACATCGAAACTGCGTTCAGGAACACTATTTGAGTGCAGATCTGTGAATAAAGGTTCAGGCTTTGTCAGCAATTGTTTTAAAAAAATCAGACAGGCACATTAAGCTGCAGATGCTGGAATCTTGATTTTTAGTTTAGAGATACAGCAGGAATATAGGCCCTTCAGCCCACTGAGTCCATGGCAACCAGCAATCACACATACACTAGTTCTATCCTACACACTAGGGACAACTTATAGAAGCCAATTAACCTACAAACCTGGACGTCTTTGGAGTGTGGCAGGGAACTGGAGCACCCGGAGGAAACCCATGTGGTCACAGGGTAAACGTACAAACTCTGTATAGACAAGCACCCATACACAGGATTGTACGTGGGTCCCTAACGAACAACCCTCCCACTGCATCACTGTGGCACTATATTCTCCATCCCATAGCTTGACTCTGAGTTACTCCGGCATTTGGGTCCTTTTGTCCATTAAACAGCATCTGCAAGTCTTTGTTTCTTTACTCTATACGTCTTTGAGGAAGCTGTGTACCCGAGTCACCCAACAATAAATAGCATAGGGGCAAGCTGATGTCGGTATATAACGAAAACTGAGCACAAATCTCTTGCCCACACACTAACACTATCCCACACACCACAATTTTGCCAAAGCCAATTCGCCTACAAGCCTGTACGCCTTTGGCTTGTAGGAGGAAACCGGAGCACCCGGAGAAAACTCATGCGGTCATGGGGAGAAAGTACAAATTCCAAAGACAGCACCCGTAGTCAGGATCGAACCCGGGTCTCTGGCGCTGTAAGGCAGAAACTCTACCGCTGCGCCACTGTGCCGCCCGGTGTACTTAAATACAGTGTAATGCTTTGCTTTTGCATACAACCCGGGAAAATCAAATAAAATCAAGTAAACCAGAGAACTGGTTTTTTTTTTCAATTTAAATAAATGCGTCTAATCAACTTCAAATTAATCATTTCATCTTAACTTAACTAGAGCCAAATCGTATTTGTAAAAAAAAAAAATCAACATTTTGTTTTCATTCTATAAGCAAAAGATCATTTGAGCAGCAACGCCTTATTGAAAAATGCATTGCATCTGAATCTTTTAGCATTCCTGATCTTTGTACAGTGTGTAAGCATTGAAAGAGAATCTTCAGAACACCTTTAAGTGAAGAAAGTCTACAGCCATAAGGCGATTATTTGACAAACCTCTTTATCACCTGGTGGGACTCCCAAGAGTGGTCACAACTTTGTGTTCTGTGAAAAGCTCTGTATAGACAGTAGCGACAAAGGCACATTTGGCGTGAATTTCCCGCATATGTGCTTGAGAGAACCAAATAAACGATCAAAAATTACGCCCATCCATTGAACTTCAAAATACAATCCTTTACATCTCACCCTTGGTCTAAAGCCAGAAATTTATATTTCTGTAGCACAAAAATCTAGTATCAATCTGTGGTATTAATATAGTAATAACTCCGAGGCAACTGTCAGTACAAACAGTGATGAT